>VXBH01004561.1:359887-492544 GCA_013400035.1 Rynchops niger | reverse complement strand
AAGGGCAGAACCGCAGGAAAATAACCCGCCCCCCTGCTCTGGCGGCACCGGCGGGGCGCCTAAACCCGGCACAGCCTTAAGATGTGCTCGCCCGCCGTTATTCGCTCGCCACAGCCCGGGTCTGCCCCAGTGCCGTCCTGTGATTGCCCGGGGAGGAATGTCGAGGGGGGTGTTGGTTGCTGAATTCAACATTATGGGATTTTGTCTTTAGCAAAACCAATACGATATGCAAGAAGTGCGCCCAAAACGTGAAGCAGTTTGGAACGGTGAGTAGGTTCTTAGTCCTAAATATCGAAGTTAAGTTCATCCACACGTTAAACTGAAAAAAAAAAAAAAAAAAAAAAAAAAAAGGTTGTCTTGCAGCTACACTTCTTATATTGTTTGGGGCGGGGGGGGGAAGATTACCTTTCGGAAGGGTGGTGACAATTACTGGCAGCTCTTGATTTCCGTCGTGGCTTACAATTCCTTTTTTTCAAATTGAAATCCATTGCAATTATACGTATAGCATAACAGTTATGAATAATATAGCCATTCACAGCAAAACCAATGTTATTTCACTTTATGCATGTAGAATTATTCTTCACATACTCTCATAAACGCACGCTTGGTGGAAGACCATTAGCTGTCTGTGCTCTTAATGAGTGGTAAATGTGAAAATCTAATAGCACCACGTACTTTATATTATGTAAGTCTTTAAAATTTTAAATGCATGTTAATCACGTTAAGCTATTAAGTAGAAAAGATGTTATGAGTATTAGCTGTACGCGTGTTACTTTGTGTCTTCCCGTCTTGAATTTCAGCTTCAGTTCTGTTAGAAAAATGAATTTTTTAAATACATGAGTACGCACGCTGTATCTGAGGGCCCTGCAGATAATAGTTTATAGGTGGTATCAAGATAATCTTGTTGTGAAACAAAAATGCATAATTTCTATATGCTTGATGACATAAACCATATTAGATGAAATTCAGCTTATTTGAGAAAAGTAACAGCTGTTGTATGTAGTCAGGCATTTTGTGAACGTAAACGTAAACTGAACAAAGAACATTCTTTTAAAAGCTTAAAATACATCAAAATGAAGTGCAGAACAGATCGAACAATGTTTTTTATCAGTAGTTCATCAAAAAAAGGAACCGCATTGAAGATAATCAGCCATTTCTAACCTATGAAAGCTGGCAGCAATTTTATTTTCCAGCGGCATATTATTCTAGTTGAGCGTATGATAGAAAAGTTGGTATCCTGACCTGATGGCATCTGAAGTTTTTTGTTGTTTGTGTTTTGGGTTTTTTTTTTTTAAGTTTCCTGCAGAACTGCAGGGATCAGGATACTAATCCTGGAACAGCAGAGTTATCAAATCCATGGTGAAGGGAGAGGGATGTTTTCATAAACTTCCAGTCTAAAAAATGTCTTGATTACTCTTTTCCTAAAGTTTTTTAAGTAATTTCTTTAGTAATGTCTGTAGTAAAACAGAGAAAAAAGGTCATATTTAAAAAAAATTTAAAAAGAAGCAGGGATGGAAGCAAGCAATCACATTGTATGTGTTTCTTTCATTGAATGCGTACCTGAGGTTTCATGGAAAGTTCAGACTCGTTTTGACCGTTGAAGCGGCATCATTTTAGGGGAAAAATTTATTATTGAAGATAGAAATGGTAGGTAAAAGGTTCGTTAAGATAGGTTATATGAAGCCCTAGTAGTTTAGAAATGTCATTGTGTGATTTGAAGTACCTGTTTTCATTACAGAAACTCGAAATGTGTTAACTTCAGTTCGTCTTACCTTTTTTTCAGCCCAAGCCTTGTCAGTATTGTAACATTATTGCAGCATTTATTGGCACAAAATGTCAACGTTGCACCAACTCGGAGAAGAAGTACGGCCCACCTCAGACCTGCGAACAGTGCAAACAGCAGTGTGCTTTTGATCGAAAAGAGGAGGGAAGAAGGAAGGTAGGCTTTATTCCATAGTTGTAATGGCTTAGGCTGACAGCAGACGATGTTCCCTCTTCAAAAGAGAAAGATTAACAGGAACGTATCTTAAGTTCACTAATATTAGATTAAAGCTGCTGTGCTGTTCTTTACAATATTTGAATTAAATTTTGCAACCTACAATTGTTACGTTAGGTACTGAGCTAACTTACTTTAAATTAAATCACTCTTGAAAATAAGCTTAAATGTAAGCTGACAGTTGTAGCTGGGAAACAAGAGGTTAAGCAGCTGAGTAGTTCCTGGTGCTTCAATTTTATTTTTGTTTTGATTTCCCCATCTGTTGGATCTTATGTGTGTCTATAGCTTGAATCTGTCACTTTTTACGATTTGCCTGCCTTGCCTTAAACGTACAGCAGCAGAGAGGCAGACTGCTCTGAGCAGCCCTTTGTGTTCTGTTTTCTTAAATAGCTTTGGTGAGTGCCACTTTCTCATTCCAGAAGGTGCTGAGGAAATGACCTCAAAAGCCTCTTGCCTGAACCCAAGAATAATGCTGTTTTTACAGAAGAATGTACTTGGTACAAGTAACACGTTGGCTGGACATCTTGATTCTGCCTGGAATACGATGGGTTGAGAAGAGGGTACATGGTGTCTAAACTAAAAATGATTTGTCCCTTTAAAAAGTTATTGTCACTTCTGTGACGTAGAGCAAGTCCAAGACTGCTAGGACTGCTTTCTAGCATAACTTTAAACGACAAAAAGAAATGGAGTAAGATTCACTTTACGAAAAGATAACGTGCGTACGTTGGAGATATGGTAGTACTGTTCCATACCAAAGAGCTGTCTGGATTTTTCCAAGAGATAACAGATGAAGTGAAACAAATTTTTCTTGCAAATATTTAAGTACATCTTTTCTAGCGCAAATATACTTGGAAAAAACCCACTGCTATGAATTATTTCCCAAAAGGTTGATGGAAAGTTGTTGTGTTGGCTCTGCACGCTGTCCTACAAGAGAGTGCTACAGAAGACAAAAGAACAGAGGAAGAGCCTAGGATCGTCACATTCAAACTCCTCATCCTCATCGCTTACTGAGAAAGACCAGCATCATTCAAAACACCACCACCATCACCACCATCATCATCGTCACAGCAGCAGTCATCACAAGTAAGTATTTCAACAATTAAAGTAGCTGTTGGTACCTCTTCCTCTTCTGTGTTCTGTTAGTACTGAGATCAAATCAAAGGAATTAAGAAAAGCTGTTTAAAACATGGCATCAGAAGCAGTAGCAGAATGTCATTCTTCCATGGTCCATCAAAATCCTTGTATTCTTACAGTTTGGATGAAGGGAGATCATCCAAGATCAAGCAGCAATTCTTGGTGATCATCAGACTGGTCGATATTAAAATTGGTAACAAGTCTAGAAAAGAAACCCACAGAGCGGCCACAGAAACAAGGTACTTAGGGATAAACTTGAATTTGGCTTTCTAAGCAGTAACTGCTGTGTGGTAACTGCTATTTTATGTGCATTTACCATGGGTTAAAAGCGTGTGTTAGCAGTGAGCACAGAACAGCTACTTTGCTCACAATCCTTGCCCTAGCTTACTTCATTCTGACTTGTTTGTGTGCACATACTTGCAGTTAAATGGAGAAACAGAAGCAATGGTGTGGCCTCACCCTCGGACTACGACTGTAGGACCAGTTTCTATCTATTTGCTAGTTTTTTATAACCAAATCTTTCTGGAATAGGCAGTTTGTGAGTGGCTGTCATACGGACATGGGAAAGTAACACTGTCAGTTCGGTTACTGGCACTCTGATAACATTTCACACAGTTTTGTCCCATCTTCTGCAAGGTTTTTCAGCATGGCCATGGCATAGACAACGTACCAACCTTAACGATCATACACAGTTTATTTAATCGTAAATCACAGAATTGATTTGTTTTTTATGCCAGTATGATAGTCGTCATGATTCTTATTTTCATTGGTAGGCTTATGTCAGCATAACTTCGGAGCTACTTACTTTATTTTTATGTTGGACAGTAAATACTACAGCTGCAACGGTAATGACCCTGACCCCAGACACACAAACACTTTCATTCTAAGCTTGACTTTTCTAGTGCTAATAGTTTTCCAACTTGACTGAAACTTGCCTGACTAAGTGTGACTTAAAGATATAAGTAAAATAAGCTGGAATGATACTGGGAATGATGAGAAGAGAAATGCGTGTGCTTTCATGTTAAAAAAAGAGAAAAAGAAGTTGTTGTTTTTGAGGAATTTGAAGAAGAAAATTACTCTTGTCACGCAGAGAGTTATTGTACTGTTGCTATTCTCTCCAATCGCTGCTGAAAATGGAGTTACAACAATCTAAATCTAATTGAATGTATGTGGCAGAGGTATAGTAAGGATTAAATAAAAAATAGTTTGCTCTTTACTACAGAATAGAACCTGTAATATCCTTGGGAGTTATAGAATTAAGCATATCTCTATAAAGATCATAATGTACCTGGTTTGGCACCTTTTTTCTATAGGCTGCCATGGGTCCATTGCTTCTGGTCCAATAAATGCAACTCCTTTTCCCTATCCCTTTCAGTTATTGTTAAGATGAGACAATGAGGTAGAAACACTGACTCATGGAACTGTTTCATTGAGCGCAATCTTCTACATTCTACCTTTCCTATATCAATGGTGTTTCTTAGTTGCTTTTGAAATTATCGGAAACAAATTTTTAGACCTGAAAGGCAGTTAACTTTCAGGGATCCAAAACTTGGCTCTGCTCTTGTGCCACCACATAAGCACCACTTCAGGCAATGTTCATATGGCAGCATGGGAATCCCAGGAACGCCGCTTTAGACCAGTATGCCCAGTACAAGATAAGCAATATAAAGTTCACAAAAATTGTGAGGTACCAACAAAAAGATTTAACCATCAGTCTGGAAGTCTGCCCCTTGTGTCTTACAATAGTGTAAACATTTAGCCAAGAAATATTTTTATCGCATCCTGACAATAGTATAGAGTGATCACTAATATGACAGATGATGCAACTGTCTAACTGAAAATTCATAATTGTCAACTTTATTAAAAAAAAATAATGGGAGTGTGTGGATTTTTTCTCAAGTACAGATACCATTCACATAAACTTAGCAATAATGGCATGTTTGGTCAGTTACCAAATATGTTTCACGTATTTCAGAATCAGCAGTCTGAGTCCAGAACAAGATCAGGGACTATGGAAACAGAGGTAAATATGATACTATTTATTAATTTCCTTTTAATTTATCTTGCCATTTTCATTTAAAGGACTTTTTTCTTACATTGATGGCTACTCTCTAGCATTCCAGCTAGGAGAACGAGTTAGTTATTTTATGTGTACCAAATGGTGATATTAGAGAGTTAAATAGTATGAGGCTTTAGGTTTACATTTTGTTTGATTTCAGCCATAAATCCTCTGCAGCTATTCAGAATGAAACTCCAAAGAAAAAACCCAAACTGGAATCCAAGCCATCAAATGGAGATAGGTAAAGTTATATTTTTGTAAAGCTGAGCCATTTCAACCAAACAGAGCACTGATGTGTGGCCAGTTGCTTCTTTTATTTTTTTTGTTTGTTTGTTTTTGTCTGAAGAATGAGGGAGGTGAAACTGTTGTCCAGACAGACACATTATTGGGTGGCATCTGAGTGCTGTCAGTCAAATAAATGACTTTATTAGCAGAAAACTGGCACTATGTTCCTGCTTTTAAGCTGTTTGGGGTAAAATTAAATAAAGTTTATATATGAGGCAACAGTTGTCAATGAAACAGTATTCCCTAACGTCGGTGTTTTGTCAGTTAGATGCAGTGTTGAATCTGCTGCTTTAAGCTGATCTAGTATCTAGAGAAGTCTTTTGAACCTTAATGTGGGAGACTGAATCGTTATTCTGTCTCTGGCTAAACAGTTGGAATAAAAATAAAAGTGGCTGCTTCAGTCAAAAGGTATTTGTCCCCCTCAAAGCTAATACTTAATTATATTTCTGCAGGTGTATGTAATGTGTGCCATTAGTAAGGTAATTTGCCAGTTTCATCCATTTCTGTCAGGTACATACTTTTTTTGCATTAGTCCTTAAGGATGTTTGTGGAATTATTAATTATCCAATTTGAATTTAAAAAATAAGTTACTGTTTTTTCCCGTTGATGTTGCAAGTAACTATTGTTTTTTATTTTTAGTAGCTCTATAAATCAGTCAGCAGACAGTGGAGGAACCGACAACTTTGTCCTCATAAGTCAGCTGAAAGAAGAAGTAATGTCCCTTAAACGTCTTCTGCAGCAAAGAGATCAGACTATTTTAGAAAAAGATAAAAAGGTAAAAGGTGCACCTGCTTAATTATAATGTAATAATTGTGTTTTCTATTTTGTAGACTCCTGACAATGTCAAAATGGTGACATAAAACAAAAATCAGATACAATTTTTTTGTATAGCAACTAACCAGATCTTACCATTTAAAGGACGTGTTTGGGATTTTTCTATCATGAATAATATTTTGTCTCCAAGTCAAAGAGGAATCTATCTTGCCTCACTTCAGCCATCTAGAAACTAGCCGTCTGGTTCGCTGTTACTTGGGCTGTGTGACACAGGCGATGGATAAAATGTGAGATGGTGGTTTGTATGTTTTATGTATTCTAAACTAAGTCACAGCAAAGATCCTGAATACCTACATAGGCTGATGGACACACAAGATAAGAGGAGGATTCAGAGTAGTAACGGTTCTGAGTTTAGGATAGGTTTATTTTTTAACTAAAGCAACTATAGCCATAATTAATGAGTCTGCGTCCAAATTTGCATGCACAGTGTATGAAAATTAAGTGTTTTAATTTTAAAAGACTGGTAGCATATACGTAGTTTAGTTTATCACGTCTCTGTGTATGGTCAGAGACTAGAAGAAAAGCTTGGGTTAGATGCCTGGCAGTCAACAAAAGTTAGCAAAATAGTCAGGCCCAAATGGCTTCAGTGAAACTCATATAACAGATTTGCCCTTCAAACAACCTAAGGACTAACAAGAAAAGAGAAATAACTACAAATATGTACTTTGCCCTTACTAGAGCTTATTTCTCTGCCTTCTGATTAACTACAAGCTTTTAAGGCACTGTCTGTAACGGTGGCTCTGGGGCGTCTGTTCAGGATTCAGTAGGTTATGGAATTGTATTAAGAATAAATGTTCTATATTTTCAAGTGAAATTTTGATTATAGATGCATAGTGGCCTATCAAAACATTGATGGTTAAGAAAGGCTCATTGATCCTGAAAGGAAGATGTTTCCACTTTTAAACCATAGTTCAGTATTTTAATTTCTACACTTCAATGTGTTGTGTAAAGGATATTGAACCTTTTCTCGTTTATATCACTGTTACAATATACCTAGTGTTGGAAGTACTTGCTATTTCAAGCCTTTAAATAGTTAATGTGAAAGAGCTGAACAATCTGTCAGGGATTCGCTTTAGGTATTTTCTTCAAAGGACAGACATTAAGGCCCTGATCTCTCTGTTACAAAGCCAGTAGAAGATGATGATTCGGTAGGAAATTTACTTACTTCTTTTTATATTTGATCTAGTGGGCAAAGCTAACAAAAGGGTTAGGTAAGGAAATGTCACCTACTTCTGCGGAACCACTGCAGTAACTTGTTTTGTGCTGTTTCCATGGGAGAGCATCTAATAATTTTAATATCCCCACTGCTAAAACTATTTATTTGACCTCAGAGTACTTTGAACTTAAAGACTCCTTCAAGGCATGAATTACTCACTTCCAGAATGTCACATACTTTCTTCAGCTGCTGCGGGGCGGAGAAAAGCTGAACACATCATACAGTGTTTGGGTAGCTGAAAAAAATACAAATGAATGCACTGCAGGTTGGTTTTTTTGACTGTGAGACAGTAAATTTAAAGTCCTGTACTGGGATAAAAGCTTGAGCCAGACCTGTGGGAGACTCCTGTTAAGATCTTGTCCCAAAATTTGAGTAGGGACAGCATTTGAACGGTTTGGAGCACGCCAAAAGAAAAACCTTTGAAATGTATATGGTATGGCAGCAAAAACAACTCGGTACCCCAGTTTTACAGGCAGTCCTCATTCATCATTTTTTGTTATGAGTCAGGATCTCCGGCATGTTGTTACAGCGCTTATTTTTTGCAGTCCTAGCCTTGTTTCGCTTTCTGGACAAGATGTTAGTGAGACACCAAGACGTTACTGCAGGGCTCTGAGACTTGATCATTAGGAAGGGACCACTGTTTGCTGAATGTTCACAGGTTGTGTGTTCACTCATCTAGTTGCATACTTTACTATGTTGCAATACTACCACTAGTTTTTTTGATACGTAGTTTGTGGTATGTGGGTTTTGTACTGGATCCCCTGGAATTTAGAACAGCTATTGAGTCCGTATCTAGAGCAGCAGTCTGGGTACAGTGTGGTATGTATGCGTCTATCCTAATGTCAGTCTTGGTAGTCATTTTAGGAACGTATGTTCTGATTTGTTAACAGTGAGTTTCTTTGCTAGCAAAGAGGCTTCATTCTTGAATAAATCCAAATTGACCAGAGAGGTTCAAAATAGCCAGGTGAATCTGGGATGCTTAGACTTTTTAAAGAAGTGGTTCCTAGAGCTTCTGGGTCCACATACAAGAAACTGTTAGTGGTTCATGCAGCTGCATATGCTTCCGGAAGAAGCATTCAGCTGCATGGATAGAAGAATATATGACAATTTAGAAACACCTGCCTTAGTGCTAGGTCGTCTGGACCTCTGCCTGTCTCAGGAGAGACCCAGTGGCGGCAATACTACACCATGCCCTCAGAATTAAATTATAAATTAAGTAATTTTAAATTACACATTTCTAATAACACACTTTAATTCACTGTTGTGGATGGAGAAGCAGTGAAACTCTGGAATGTGTATTTCTGTTTAGGACAAAGTGTAGCATAAAAGGACAGAAAGGAATCCTTCCTGTTGTCTTTGTATGGAAGATTTTTCATGTGTTACCATACTATATAACTGAAGAGACATATCTCACAGCTGAAAGAACAGCTAAGATTATAAGTCATTGGTCTTGTATTTGAATTTGGTTTTGTTGACGATTAAGCTTCTTTATACCAAATCCTGAGCAAATAATATGGTTATACAAGTACAGTTGTTTTCTTCACATAAAATAGACTTACCTACTTTTCAAGCTACTTCTCACGTGCTGAGCTGTCAATACTACAATAGTAAATAAATATAGTGTTACCTGAGATCCCTGAGGCTTCCATAAAGATTTCACGGATTAATTAGAAGATGCACACTGTAGCAGTCCAAGGATCTTCATAGAATTTGTGTTTTCAGTTGACAGAACTGAAGGCAGACTTCCAGTACCAGGAGTCTAACTTGAGGACAAAGATGAACAGTATGGAGAAAGCTCACAAGGAAACTGTGGAACAGTTGCAGGTGAGTAATTGCTTATCGGTACTTGAGAAATACTTCAGATGGAATTATGTATACAGGCTATTCACTCACATCCATTAAATAATACCAAGTTCCTGAACAGTCATTACCACATTTAACTTTGGATGCGTTGTACAGCAGTTCTGCAGTCAACTTACAGTCTCCATATGAATTAAACTCACTGTATGAATTGCTTTCTAACTTTTAAGAGACAGAGGCTTACTTCACATTCTTTCTCAAAGGTTATGTTATTTTTGGTGCCACTTCTCTGATATTTAATGAGTTGTCAGTGTGCTATTGATCTGATTTAACGGCTCAGCATAACACAATTGACGCTTAAATGTCTCTTGTTAAAGCAGCCTGAATTAGTTGCCTTAGAAATCACAGGCTGAACAGTGCAGTACCTCAGATACTGAATTTTGCAATACAGGAAATGTGGTTACCTTTTCTGTTAAAGAAGGAATATGCATATCAAAAAGCGTATACAAATCTTTGAAAAGTGATCATTATCTCTTTGAATATTCTCAGCATGTACATTTTGATAATTTGTTTTATAAATGCAATGGGAAATTGCTGCATGACACTACTATCTGAGATGTTTCAGTAATTCATAAAACTTTTTTTTTTATCTGTATTGCAGGCCAAAAACAGAGAACTGCTCAAACAGGTTGCAGCATTGTCAAAGGGTAAAAAGTTTGATAAAAGTGGGAGTATACTAACATCTCCTTGAGAAACTGGTTATTCATGGGGTTTGCTACTCAATGTAAATTTGAGTAATTCTGTGAAGCCCTTAAAATCCTGTGTAGTGGAAAAAATATTTTTGCACACCAGATTAGTTGGCATGTTTCCTACACGTTTTTATAATTAATATGCAGCTTTTTTTAGTTACTGTTCAGATTAAATACTTCAACTGGCTTGAAGAATGTTTTTATTTTTTTGATATTGGAAACTTTTTGCCAGCAATAGTATTAAACAATTGCATAGAGAACATACCAGTGCTCTCTCTAAAAGGACAACATGCAATAACAAACTAGGTGTACTTTTTACGAAGCAGCAACTGAGTCTTTTAAGCTACACTGTCAGCCAAAAGTGTATGAATCCGCAGTGACACGGAACACTGGTTTCTGGCAACTGTTCTTTTACTTTGTATCAAAATATAAATTTAGAATGGAAATCATGGTGCTCTCAAGTGAAACTTAAAAAAAAAAAAAAGGCATATATGTATGTGTAAATACACCTGTAACGGCTATATTCTTAGTTATAACAAGTAATTAGTGTTTTACATTCTTGTGATAGGGATTTACCGAAAGATTATCTATTGTACAGTAACAGAGGCAGTGTGGTTTTTGTAAGATTTACTGTAGATTTTTCTTGCAAGTGCCTTTCTCCAACTGTTTATTTATAGGAATGTTGGTATTTTGTACATAAGGTTTTTATGTTTTAAAATCATGTTTAATAAATGTTTTATGTAAATATAAATGTGTGTACAGAGGAATCGGAAACGAAGATCAAAGTGGCTAGTGCAGTGCTTGAAGCAGCATTAAGAGCTAGCGAATTGATGGACAGTGAGTATTGGCTTTAGATAACCTTTGTAGCTTGTGTCTGTGAGGTGTAGAATTTTGTTAGTGCTGCTCATGCCAAACACTTCCTGAACAAAAAACAAAATTTTTTTTTTTTTTTTGCCACACTGGAGTTCAGTGCTTTGTTTATATATTTCTCCCATTTGGCACAGCACTAATTTTAATTCCATAGCAATCATTGTACTCCCAATGTTACATCCTTAATTGGCGATACACACTCAAAGTTTTTAAAAAAAAAAAATGTATTCCCCATTGTCTGTTTTGATGTACTTGGTTGTAACTTCGGGTGACTCGTCTTAATGAATTGCAAGATTCTCATCCCCCAGTAAAGAAACAAAATGAGAAAACAGTAGCCAAAATTAATGGTCTTGAAATTAATTAAGGGAGTGGATGTGGTGTCAAAGGGTGGGCTGTTTTAATGTTTTGAGTAGATTTTGATTCTAAATTACATCAGTTTAAGTTTAGCTCCACTCCTAAAGGACATTAGTCATATTCAGAAATTTCTATTAAGCATTAATTAGTATCCCCCAGGGTCCCTGTTCAGGAAGGTGACTTACGAATCAGCATAAAAGAAGTGGACTCACGTAAGTAAAGGTTTAGTTCAGCTCTGGGTACTGGTTGGTAACAGGGTAACTGCTTATATTTCAGTAAGCTTAATTATGTAGAATAAGCCCCACACCTTTTAATTAAATAACTAAAATCTGAAGTTCCTTGGCTAAGCATCCACTTTCTGAACTACGAACACCTTTTCAGTAGTTCCAACAAGTTCCAGCAGTGACAGACTACTGCAAAAAAATCAAGCTAGCTTGTTTCAGATGGTGTACATGTATTTTTATACCCTAAAATCAACTTTTTATGTTTATAAATGCTCTTTAAACTTGCTAAACTAGGGTAGAGAATGCGGCTATACTTTGGGGATGTTGTTATTTTTTTTTTTAAATATACAAATTTATGACTTTCATTAATTCAGAGTTAGTCTTTTGATACTGTTGGGTTTTTTTCCAGTTGAATGGCAACCCGTGTTTGTTTCATGGTTTTAAATCACAGAAATACATAGCAAATTGAAATGTTCGAATTAAGATCTCTTAATGATTCCTGTTCAAGCTGCAATAAGGGCATTTTAAAGGAACAAACAGAAATTCTATATTAGAAGTAATTGACTTTATAAATCCCAATCCAAAAAAATTTTAGGGGCTTCACAGTATTTAGTTCTAATTAAATACCTGTGGGTTTTTGTCCATAAATCTCATTTTTAACATGAATTTTTTTGAAGTTGTAAACTAGCCAACTGAATCCCAGTCCTGAAAATAGCGTCCTGGAGCTGTAGATCATTGACATAATAAACTGATGTTCTTTAAACGTGGATCTGCGAGGAGATTGTTGTACTGTATTGTGCTTTTTAGCCTGTTTCCGGATGTTGATTAGCATTGGCCAGTAATGGCCCTTTGGGCTCAAGTTATTTATGTATTTTAAGCCTGTGAATATCGCGGCCCCCTTTTAGCTAGTACGTCTAAATACGCATTCTGCAGTGAAGCTATTCAGCTGTCCACATGTATAGACTATTGAAATACTGTACTGGCACACATCTGACCGTTGACATTTTGTACCTTTTCTAAATCCAACGTTTCACAATAAAATCTTGTCAAAACATGAATCTGTCCCTTTAAAATTATTCGGAAATTCGTACTTGCTCATCCTTCGCGCTATGTCACTCACTAAAAGTCTGTGGCCAAAAAAATGCAGAATAGTTGCATTTAGTATTTAGATTTCTGGGGTGATTAGACACCTTGGGCTGTCTACAGATCGTAACAATTCAGAGCTTCAGATTAATCTCTCTCGAGAAAATATTTTGGTTTTCTACAACTGGATTACAATACGTAGAAATAGTTTCTTGTAGAGAAGAAGAAAAAACTGTTAAGGTTTAACTGAAATCTCGTGACATTTAATAAAGCCTTTAACAGGCTTTTTATATTCTTATTAACATCCACACTCACATTTAAAACTACCTGAATTTTGGTCTTAATCTGTAAACTGTCACGTTGTTCTTCCTTTATATGCATTGTGTGCAATTAGGTGATTCTGAGATGTGAAGTGACATTGATAATTTCTGTGTCCGTTCCCTTTCTTGTCCCGGGGAGGGGTTGGGTGCCCACACCAACGTGCCGTCGCTCGCGGTGGCTCCTGGTGTTTAGAGACACTTGTGCTGCAATTTGTAGGCCTCATTTTATATTTTTCTCAGCAATCGAGAGTTTGTCTTTCCACAAGCCAGCAGAGTACTTCTCATGGAAAAAAAAAAAATACCAAATAAACAACCCAGAACAACCCAAACCAAGAAGAGAGTAAGATTCTGTAGCTTCTGGTCAAGGCAATGATCTAGAAGTGGGGAATCTTTGGGTTTCAGAGACCCCCTCTTAAAACAGTGTATATTATTTATTAGTTATAATAATGAATAATATGCTGTTCTAATAATTGTTCTTAGCCTTATTTTAATGCAGATTTGCAAGGGCTTTTTTGGAGCCATTTATTTTCAAATCGGAGAGCAAGGCAAAACTATGTGTGGTACCTAGTTTAGATACGGCTTCCGTGTGACGCGGGCAAAGATTGTGTAGCTGGCCATGTCACGGATTGACTCCCTAAAAGAGATTGGCATCCTCTGAAGCAAATTTCCTTAGAGAAGATTTAAATCATTATAACCTATGTACAGGCACTTGGGCGGATCCAGTAGCTTCAGAAGCTCCAAATCCACATTGATTCTTATGAAAACACTGAAGTTTATAAGTGCAAACTGTAATCTTAACAAAGTTTTTTTTAAATGCAATAAAAGCTGTTGATGTTGGTTTTGTGCCTTCAAATAAGTTACAAAATTATCAGTCCAGTTGGAAATATGGCAATGGAAGATAGATTTTTCTCATATGTCATGTGCAATTCCTAATGGTGTGAGTTTCAACACAGGACCTGAACTCATTTTTTGTCTGTGTTCTTACACATTGGCCAGAAATCGTCCTTGAAGATAGGTGGCTTGTTAGCACATGAATCATAGACATTTTCCCTTGCTCTAACCCAAGCCGAAAACAAGTCTGGATTTGCCCGTTTACCTTTAATAACTGTCAGGATGGTACGCTGGCACTGCTCTAACTGACCTTCTCCCTCCTGGTCGTTTCTCTTTGGTGTCTCTCCTGATGGGTAAAGGCCATTTTGCATTTTGACCAAAAGGGGTTTAAGTACCAGGAACGATGATGTGCTCAACAAGCCAGGTGAAAGCAGGGGTTTGTTTGCAGTGTAGCTTTTCCTTCTGCTAAGGCTTTCTGACTCTTGGAGCACTTGGATAAGTTCATTTATTTTTAGTTGTCAATTGGAAAAGAGATGTTCCAGTTCCTGAAGAATACTGAAGGCTGAAGATAAACCTGCATCAGTTTTGGATACAAAAGGTCAGGCTTTCAGGCATAAGCAGAAGACTGCTCTTACAGTGACTGGTTTTGATTGCAGAAGGCTTGTGGACAAACAGAAACAAAGTGGACCAACAAATAGGTCAGAGCTGTTTCGGACCACAGTGATCTTGTTCAGGTGGGGTCAGAGGCATTTGATGCGTTCCTGCTATGGCTTCTGCAGGTATTAGAATTTGCAGCCTAAGTTGATTTTTAGCTCCAGTTGTAACCCACCTCCCCCTTTTTTAGTAACTTCTAGCAATTTATTTTAAACTGAAGGCTGAAAACCTGAAGATATTCTCCCTTATTTGGGTCAGTAGATGAACGCGTTTTGCTTTCACGGAATCACGGAATCTTTAGAGTTGGAAGGGACCTCTAGAGATCATCCAGTCCAACTCCCCTGCTAAAGCAGGATTGCCCAGAGCACATCACTCAGGACTGCGTCCAGGTGGGTCTTGAAAATCTCCAGAGAAGGGGACTCCACAACCTCCCTGGGCAGCCTGTTCCAGTGCTCTGTCACCCTCACCGTAAAGAAGTTCTTCCGTGTATTTGAACGGAACTTCCTGTGTTCCAGCTTGTGCCCATTGCCCCTCGTCCTGTCACTGGGAACCACTGAAAAGAGCCTGGCTCCATCCTCCTTCAGCCCACCCTTTAGATACTTGTCAACATTAATNNCTGTCTACTAGGACCCCCAGATCCTTCTCCTCAGAACTACTTCCCAGCAGGTCCACCCCTAACCTAAGGCTTTATTTCAATAAAAGGTGTAGCACATTCACAATTTATCCTTCATCAGGTACATCAGTCACATCTTTTCATTTTATGGAAATCTTGAAGATTAGTTGTATTTATAGATGTTTCCTAGGAAACTTCTTAAACTTTCTTAGACAACTCTTTGCATATTGGTTTACTTTCTGGAAAATCACGTGTGTTAATTCCCCCTTACATTTGTATGTTCAAAATTCCACTGCAGCAAAAATGACAGAATTATTTCCTGGAATGTTTTTGTCCAGCTGTGGTCTGCTCTTGAAAATATTTTGTGACTATTGATTATAATTCAGCTTATAAAAAATTATCAACTAGTGAAAGTGTATTGAACCAATTTACTAACAGAAAAGTGTCTTTTTCGGGTAGAGATGATGCCTTTTGTTGGGTGTGAATGTAAAGTGAGGTGTTTTCCTTCATTTAAGGAGGACAACTGTACCACTTAAACTAGTGTGTTTACAGCTACAATGTATTAGAACATAAAAAACCTTCCAAGAAGGGGAGGAGCTGTAAGGCTGTATGTACTAGAATAACGTAAATCACTGCTGGAAGGCTAATTCGTTAATCTCGCTGGCTGCAGTGAAGCAATCCAGTAGCGCTCATACGACCTGTTGGAGTGCTATAGTTGCAAATGCAGCCAGGAAGAGTAATTTCAGTTATTCCTTCAAGATCTACAAGAATTTGTTTCCTGGTCACTTACCTGACTCCAGATGCAGCATTCATTAAAGTTATGGTAGTGCAAGATATCCTTATCTCGCCATACAGCGAGACCTGGACAGGCTGGAGAGTTGGGCGGACAAGAATCTCATGAAATTCCACAAGGGCAAGTGTCGGGTGCTGCACCTGGGGAGGAATAACCCCCTGCACCAGTACAGGTTGAGGACTGACCTGCTGGAGAGCAGCTCAGTGGAAAGAGACCTGGGAGTCCTGGTGGACAACAGGATGACCATGAGCCAGCAATGTGCCCTTGTGGGCAAGAAGGCCAATGGCATCCTGGGGTGCATCAAGAAGAGCATGGCCAGCAGGTCGAGGGAGGTCACCCTCCCCCTCTGCTCTGCCTTGGTGAGGCTGCACCTGGAGTACTGTGTCCAGTTCTGGGCTCCCCAGTTCAAGAAGGACAGGGAACTGCTGGGAAAGAGTCCAGGGGAGGGCTACAAAGATGATCAAGGGACTGGAGCACCTCTCTTAGGAGGAAAGGCTGAGAGACCTGGGACTGTTTAGCCTGGAGAAGAGAGACTGAGAGGAGACATCATCAATGCTTATCAATATCTAAAGGGTGGGTGTCAGGAGGATGGGGCCAGGCTCTTCTCAGTGGTGCCCAGTGACAGGACAAGGGGCAACAGGCACAAACTTGAGCATAGGAAGTTCCATCTCAACATGAGGAGGAACTTCTTTCCTGTGAGGGTGGCAGAGCCCTGGCACAGGCTGCCCAGAGAGGTGGTGGAGTCTCTGTCTCTGGAGTCATTTAAAACCCACCTGGACGCGTTCCTGTGCAACCGGCTCTGGGTGACCCTGCTCTGGCAGGGGGGTCGGACTAGATGATCTCCAGAGGTCCCTTCCAACCCCTGCCATTCTCTGATTCTGTGATTTATAACAGTAACATCCACAAAAGTGGAGTGAGCACTTGATTCTTCCTCTTACTGGAAAGGCATGAGATTATCTTGTGCAAAAAAACTCCATGTTGCCTTGCAAGGTGCGGTTGAAATTTAATTCCTGCATTCCTTGGTTGAAGATACTTCAGTCTTTCTCCTGTAATAGATCTGCTCCAGTTTTTTAGGGTGCGATTAGTAGCCTATAGTGCTTTTTCCTCTTGTTTTGCATTAAAGGTAATGATACATAAAGATTTTTTTTCTAAAGCAGACACACCTTTGGATCTTCTTTACCAAAAAGTGATGGAACAGACCTCTTCCCTTCCTTCCGAAATGACAAATTTAGTAAGAGAAAATAGAGCGAAATAGGAATGTCTGCCTACCTAACCGTAGCCACTAGATGCTGCTTAAACCACGCGGTTTCTCAGAAGTAGACGGTTGTAAGTGCTTTCTGTGCCCCGTCCGGCATCCGGTGGATAGCTGTCCCTGTTCCAATACAACACTGATGCTAAAATGAGAGTGTATCCTAAATACTGAAATAGTTGTACTTCAGAATATATTTTATAAAATTTGAAATATATTTTGGGAAATTAAGCATAGCGATATTAAGCATGTTTAATATAGTTAAATATAAAAAAAAAAAGTATTTCTTTTTGGAACAATATTTGGAACGATATTGTCTTTTCTCTGATTGCTTTACCTTAAGAAAGAAAAAACCCGTTTTATAGGTCAGAAGGCTGAACCGTAAAATACTGCAGCTTGACTGCTGTCACACAAAAAGCATTGTTAGAATTGAAAATAGACTCCAAGATTCCCCAAGTAATGTGGAGACTAAATACCTTTTTCCTTTGAAGAAGCTGCTATGGATGAGTTAAAGTCTTATTTAGTCACCATAGACGTGTAATAAATCTGTAGCACTAGTTAGCTGACTTAGCACCTAAACCTTAGAAACCATTATTAAATGTAACTGATTTATTCGTAGTATGGCTAGCAATACAAAGGTGACAAGAATATACTTTTGACTTGGAAAAATAAGGTTTACGACCTGATGTTTTCCTCTTTGCGTCTGACGTACTTCTGATGCAGATTTTTCCCAGTCTGATTCTGTTAATAGATGTATTTGAAATCTTGTGACTTTCTAGGGAAAGAGAGAGTTCTCATCACCATTTAAAAATTCAGGCTGTTTTTAACAAGTCTTGGATTCACAAAGGTGTAATTGTAGGAGAGAGGGAAAGTGTTTTTATTCGTATACTCTTTAGCCATTTTGTGTATTGTATTTCTATGAGCAACCTTAAGGAGGAAGACCCAGGGAACTACAGACCAGTCAGGTCCTCAGTACGAGAGACGTGGACATTTTGGAGATAGTCCAGCGAAGGGCCACAAGGATGATGGAGGGACTGGAGCGTCTCTCCTGTGAGGAAAGGCTGAGAGAGCTGGGACTGTTCACCCTGGAGAAGAGAAGGCTCAGGGGGATCTTACCAATGAAGGGAGGGTGTGAGGAGGACAGAACCAGGCTCTTTCCAGTGGTGCCCAGTGCCCGGACCAGAGGCAATGGGTGCAAACCGAAACACAGGAGATTCCCTCTGAATATCAGGAAACTCTTTTTTACCGTGAGGGTCACTGGTCGCTGAAACAGGTTGCCCCGGGAGGTTGGAGAGTCTCCATCGTTGGAGATGCTCAAAAAGCCTCCTGGGTGTGGCCTTGGGCAACCAGCTCCAGGTGGCCCCGCTGGAGCAGAAGGATTGGATAGGATGACCTCCAGAGGCCCCTTCCAACCTCAGCTGTCCTGTGACTCTGAAACCTAAACGGGGCAAATATCTCTTGCTTCATCTGTTAAAATACAGTATTTTGTTATAAAAAAAAAAAAAAAAAGGTAAGTAACGCATTGATGTTTTCCGTTTTACCTTCGCTGCGTTCAGTTCATTTGAATAGAACAGAAAAACAGTTTTTGTAACAGCAGTTCACCTGCATTAGTGAGACAGTTTAAATGATGTGGATGATGGTTGCATAATGTTCAAGATAGTTTGCTGAGCCTGTAAAGTAAATACTTCTGCATGAAAAAGCATTTCCATAAGCTATTTTTGGTAGCAAATTCCAAGTAAACAAGGAGCAGTAACATCCCATCTATTTCTTTCCCATTAATCTGTTGCCAGCATGGCATAATTCTTGTACCATGCACATTCAGAAAAAGTCGGTTTGAAAATAGTAGAGTTCCCAAGAGTACTTGCTGTCCAAATCTTTGAAGCCCTTTTGCGTTATTTTCTTTATGTTTAGTAACAGCATTCCAAAGAAGTTTAGTATGAAGTGTGTAGGACATGAAGAACATGTATAGTTTTATGATGTTTTCCCTTTCTCCATAGGTCTTACCTTTTACTAAACGTGTGTGGCTGACGCCGAGCTGTATATCACAGTCGGTATGTATCCCGTTTTCAGTAAATCCCCGAGCACTGTACTTTCAAAACAACTTCTATTTTCTTAAAAGAGGTTTTGGATCAGGCCTTGCGTATTGATTTAATCTTATTTTACATGTGCGTCAACATCGTAAGTCATGTGCATCAGAAAAGCAGTATTTTGGAACTGTTGGGATTTATTATGTATTTATACGCAATATTTATATTATTAGGTGCTTTTAGTCTATGCATTCAGTTAAAAAAGAAAACTCGAGTAGTTCCTCACTTCTTTCCTTGTGTCGGGAGAATAGAGTCATGCAGTTGAATGAAGAATATAATTTTCCCTATATTTTGTTGCTGTGACATGAACAAATGAATTTCTTTTTTCCTTCAAAGTATCTTTGCAACAACTCCCAGAACATTATTGCTGAGCCAAAATACAGGCAAACAGAAATCATAGCAAAAATCAGATAGTATCTTAATCCATTCATAATGCTGTCACACTGAACATTTTAAGTTGAGTAAACTAGGTGATAGTGGGCAAAAAAGGAGAATTAATCCCGATCATTCTGAAAAGCAGTAAATAGAAATTTTATGGTGATTCAGAGTGCACTCATAAACTTGGTTCTATTGTCAAGATTGCTATCAGGCTCATAAACACATTTTATCTCATAAAAAATGAGCATGTTTTACAAAATGGCAAAACAACATGTTTTTCATTCTTGGACTATAGTTACGAACGCTGATATTGATATATTATTTACCAGAATAGTATTGGAGCTTATGAAAACAGGAATTTATCTAGTCTAAAAATATCTCTGCTACTTGAGTAGAATGTGAAAGAATTTTTTGGTAGTTGATACAAAACAGCCTCTTGACAGATAAGTCTTTTTAACCCCATTGGAAGTTTTTCTGTAGCCTCAATTCTGTTTCTTAAATCTTACTAACATTGCAATTTCAGTTGCATTTTGCGGCAAAAAAAAAATCCATAAATTCATCAATTTTATCACAATTTCTGTGGTGGTTCTTTCTTAGTTAATACATTTATTGGCTTAGAATTTAAAGGCTGTAACTCCGCCCTGCAGGATCAGCATATTCAGACATTCTCCGAGCATTTTTGTTCAATTAAACTACTTTGTTGCTAATTAGCACCATTGACTTTTCCTCTTTGCCGTAAGATTTGTTCTTCCAGCAGTCACTAGGTTAGTCACTGTGCAGATGAAAAAAAAAAAAAAAGGACCATCAGCTTCTTAATGTAAAATACACTTCCATCTTCTTGACTCTTTTTCTAGTATTATTTTTTACCAGCAGTGAAAATGCCCAGTTTTGGGTGCTGGAGCTAGTGAAAGAGCTGTTCTGGCCATGCCTGGAGTGACTCTCCAGTTGATCCCACCCAGTGGGCTGGCTGAGGTCCAGCCCACGTCCACCTACGGTCATTCTCCAAGAGGCCAGCAGAGGTTGTACACCTCAAGTTACTTCACGGTGGAGCATGAGAGAGGGAAGGTGAATAGGGATCCTGCTGTAACGAGGGAGGGGTGAACAGATCGGTGTCCCCATGGTTACTTGGTGGTGAGAAATTGCTCTACAGCAGTGGTTCTAGGTGGAAGGTCTAGGGCCACATGGTCATAAGTAGTTTGGAGCTAGTCTGCAAAAGTTTAGTGCCTTTGCCATGTTTCCAGTTATGCATTTTTCAGTGAGCGTATGCAGTGGAGCGTACAAAGTCTTAATGACTGACAGCACTGCAAAATCCAGAAAATTTGGAAGTGCTGCTTCAGAAAGAGCTCTGTTTTCTTAACCATGGGATAGGGAGTTGGAATTGCTGAACACTCATCCTGGTGAGGATTTTGTCTCTTGGTCCTTTTGTCCCTTGAAAGGGTGTTGAAAGGCGTGCTGTCAACTTAACACCAACCACTTTCTGATAGACAGTCAGAAAAAGGAAGCTTTGAGGGACCAAATATATGAGGCTCATTGGGGAAGGAAGAGGCAATGCAGATGTCAGACCCCTGAGGGGGAGAGCAGACTTTGTTCAAATTATGTCTTCGTTAGCTAGTTTAAGATCAAGTTGGGATGTTTTCAATGACCAGTTCCACCAAAGTAGACTAAACATCTCTAGCACGTTCTTAAGTTCATTCATTCATACCACCCAATTTAGGAGGACAGTCAGTCTAGGCTTCCTATCAAGTTACCAGATTCTTCCAGTGAGAAATTTAGAGTAAAAAAATGAACTCTCACGTTTGTCCTCTGGATGAGCCTATTTTGCATCATTGTATATGGTTTTTAATTTCTTAACAGAGGAAATGTGAATGCTCTTAGAGTAACTTGTCCAAAAGAGACTCAGTTTGACTTATTTCTTAGAGCTTTGCTGCACATTTCGATTCTGGCCAGAGTATGCTAATGTATATTACCTCCTGTATTCCTGCAGGAAATCCTTGTTTCTTTTCATTTTTCCAGTCTTCCAAGATGCAATTGCACTCATTGATGCAACTTCCAGGCTTAAAGGCAGAAGTCTGTGCCCTGCTGACCCTACACTAAGGCTGCTGAACAGACCTTGGAGGGAAAAAAAAAGTAATGAGTAGCTCTAATTTATAGAAAAACATAATTATATATAATATACTATATTATACAGATTAATATGTAATATAAATATATTTTTTATATCTATATAATATGTCTGGTTACCTGTATTTTCTCTCACCTAATGCAAAGCTGGTGGGATCAGTTGCGTGGTTCCTAATCAAGCGTTCTATCCTTTACAGACTTGTTTTCTCTTAAAATCAGGGTGGCTCTTTGCATTCTGCTCACCTCCGATCAGTCGGTAGACAGCACTAGGATTGTTCTTTGGTTTGAAACGTAAATGGGTGCAAGTTTTTTTGTGGTGGGGTTTTTGTTATTTTTTTTTGCAAATACTTTTTTTCCAAATACAAACCTGTCATCCAATGCAAGGTCTCTGTTCCTCCCCATAGAGGGGGGACACTGGGACCTGTTTATTTCCCTGTCCCCTCCAACAAATCACAGAGTCACAGAATCACAGAATGGTCGGGGCTGGAAGGGACCTCTGGAGATCATCTAGTCCAACCCCCCTGCCAGAGCAGGGTCACCCAGAGCAGGTTGCACAGGAACGCGTCCAGGGGGGTTTGGAATGTCTCCAGAGACGGAGACTCCACCACCTCTCTGGGCAGCCTGTGCCAGGGCTCTGCCACCCTCAGGGTAAAGAAGTTCCTTCTCATGTTTAGGTGGAACTTCCTGTGTTCAAATCTCACAGTAATGACAGTTCCCACTCAACACGTCCAAAACGATGCCTTGATAAAGCTCCTTCAGGACACCTCCCCAGTTAAAATGCGAACTGGTAAGTGCTGTGAGGGCTGATCTCTCAGTGCACAGGCAACTGCTCAGGTGAAAGAAAAATTCACATGTAAAGTATATCTAAGAGAATGAATACACCTCAAATTAGTATTTTACAATCAGCAGCAGTATTTATTAAGCCCAAACCAATCTCAGAACTGTAGTACAGCAAAAAGTAGGTAAGGCAACCCCAAATGGAGGAGAGAAGGCAGGCTAACCACTCTGGCACATGTAGTTGATTTAATTTCCTATATTCCCCAAGCATTCTGTCTCATGGTTAACTCACGCCTTGGTTTCTAATGGAGCTTTTACTGGATGTAACTTACTGAACCATTTTCCACTTGGTACATCCCTCTTATCTCTGCAAATTCTCCATGATCGTATTAACTTTTTTCAATTGAAAAAAAAAAAAAAAAAATAAAGGGAAGTGAGCAACCTTTTGTTGCTGATCTGCAGCTGCCGAGTGTGATGCTGTGGTCCTGAATAACACAAATTCAGCATCACCGTCTCAGCGAGTCGCCGAGCTTGTGTACTTTAGAGCATTTCTGCTTTCTGCTCTGGGATACAAAACATCATATGTGTTTTGCAGTAGTAGCATATTTCCAGCCATCTGTAATTGCCTCCCACTTGCATATGCTTAGTCACTGCGTACAAACATACACCTTCTGCTGAACTTTAGAAATATGCTCCCCCCTAGTAAAGCTCATTATGTTTTTAGCCGTACGGTATTCTACAAAGCCTCTTTTGACAACATTAGAGGCCAGTAATCCAGGTTTACCTCCAAGGAGGCCAGAGGAGGTAATTTAACCAAACCACTATTGTAAGTACTTACTTTCTCATGTGATCCAGTGACATTTTGATAGAAGTGGTGTTGTCATCAGTTTTGCCAAGTATATGAAAACATGCCAGTATGAAAAAAGTAGTGCATTTAATAGTGGTAGAGCCAAAATCGGAGGCATATTCTAGAACAACACAATTTAATAACTCTTTTACTTCCCCTATAGTTTTTAATATAAGTCTTATATGATCCCTCAGGCTATTGCTAGCTTAATATTTCTCAAAATCATGGAGTACTCACAGGTATATTTACTTCTCTCGTCACCAGCTGGAACCCAAACTGGTTGCCTATTGCTATCTTGTCTATGAGTCTGTTTTTTCCAAAGTGGATGTTTTGGGGGGAGAGTTCACCTACCTCTAAAGCCGTGACAGTCATGACTACCCAGATTTCTTCTGGTGATGCTGTTTCATGTTTATTTGCAAGTCTACTGTCCAAAGAAGCCTTCCTCCTCCTACCCCGACATTTGATCATTTAGCCATAATGTATCTCTCCTGTTAAATTAGGGAGAAGTTGGTTGGGCCAGTGATCTCCAGTGCCTCGAAGCTGAGGAAACACACTCCCCCTGCTCTCCTCCTTCTCCAAATATCAGCCTTCGTGACGTGGTGGGATTGAGCTAAATGCCAGGTTGAGGTACTCTGGGAAGCAGTCTCATCCTGAAACAGGGATGAAATGGAGATGTTGTTAGCCTTCTAAAGAAAACCAGTTTTATTTGGGGAGGGAGAATGTGTCTTGGAAATTTGCCTCACTTCTAGACAAGACAGGATCCCAGAAGAGGAATGAGATACTGATAGCCATGGTATTCTTTCCATGATGGCAGCCATTTGGAGATCTCAGACCGATGAAGAGTATCAGGCTGCAGACCTTATCTTAAGGATTTAAGGATCTTTTCTCCCTCACAGTTTGGTATCATGGAGCTTTTTAAAAGAGCTTCCTTTCAACCTAAATTACTTCTTTATCGCTTCCATATTCTTCCAATCTGTGCCATTTTATAGTGGTCTAAGAAAAGCCTCTGGAAGTATGTGTACTCAAACTACTGTTGGCATTTCAGTCTATGCTGCTGCATAAGCTCTTCCAGCCCCGTTCCTGTAGGGATGAGCTTGCAGAGGACTGATGTGCCAGAACAGGCAGAACTGCTGTCCTGGGGTATCCTGGGAGAACTCCATGAAATCACTGCTGTGTAACCTTACCCTTCTTTCCCCCTTCTGGCAAAAGGAAAAGGAGTAGCAAAGTCCACAATCGGTTACGTCAAATAGTGCAAAAAGGTTTAGTAGCTTGATTAAGGATTTACAGTACCTGTTCAAGACAAAAAGGAAGTCTTTTGCTGCTTGCTGCTCCTGTTTGATCCACGTCCTGGCTTTGTGGGAAAGGTTCAGCTTGTTGCCAATATCCAAAAAGAGCTGGCAGGCTTCCTCAGGAGCACCCTGCAGACTTCTAGAGGAGGAATAGGACTGCGTGCTACATCCTGCAGGTTGAATTGCATTCTATGGAAAAAATTACTCCCTATCAAATTACAACCACTTCGTAGGAGAGCACTTTAGAAGCCGTTTTATGCACCAAAGGGTTTTATCAGGCAGAAATACATGGTCCTGGTGCCCAGAGACAAGGCAGCTGTGTAATTCTGCATCTGGTGAGCCTGGCTGATGGCACTGCTCTGTGAGACCTGGTGCCTGCACAGGGGACCCCGAGAGCACGCAGGGCTGGGCATGTGGGGGGACGAGCTCAGCCTCTCCGTCAGTAGTGCAAATCTGCATCTGTTTATTCTTTCGATGAAGCCATCCTCACAAACTCTCCATCCTTGCTTCAGTTCTCTATCCAGGTACATGGTTCTGCCCTATGAAAATACATTAAGTAACATAAGAGGTCAAACGCCAAAGTAATGAGGAACACAGAAGTAGCTAAAGGGCTGAGTAGAGAATGTTGTATCCAAATTTTCTGTTGATATTTATGTAAAGCACTGTAATTATGTTGTGCCTTGATTAAAATACAAGCCTTTCAGAAAAAAAACAGGAGCAAACCATCTTGTTTCTATACTGAGGCTGTAGAAATAGTTGTTACGACGATGAAGAATAAATGTTCTTTATAAAGCAACAGTATAATCAGCTGGCTAAGATAATGAGCTGTTTTGAGTAATTATCAATGGACAAAGCAATCCTAAGGGAATAAGAGGCATTAAGGGAGGAATGAATGCCATGCAGGACAACAACAGAGGGAATTTCTGGTTATCCTTCTCCAGGTTTGTATCGTGAATTGCACCACTGTGAATTGTGTCTAAGGACACTAATTTTATTTTTACTTTCACATAGTGAGACTAGAAAAGCACATGGATAAGGCAGAGAGAACAGAAGATACTGGGAAAAAATTGGTAAACACAGCTATTTTAGTAAAATACAGGTCCTTAGACTTGATAGATACACAGACTGGGAAGCATAGGAAGGAAAAGAAATAGATCTCAGTACCTGCGTGACATTGCTCTCTTTTCATTACAATGGGGGAAAACCATTCTGCAAAGCAGGAGGAAAACCTACAACTTTGACATTTAACACCTGCAATGTATTTGGAGAAAAAAAAAAGGATTTTCGGAGCTCAGATTGAATCAGTACTGATTAACCTTAATTGTTACTGATAAAGGTACAAAATTAGAGGGGCTTTTAGACATTTTTGCTACCTTAAAACCTAGCTGAACTACCTGCTGAATATTAGACATATATTTATTTTCTGTTGTATTTAATCTAAAGCAATGGAAGGAAGATCTGAGCTTGACAGTGCAACAGTTTTAGGAGACCTGGATTGCTTTTCTGGTTCCTCTTCCAGCCTTCTCTGGACTTCATCTCTCCTTCTTTTAGTTTCCCTTCTACAGATGGAATTCAGATTACTTTCTCCTGCGCTCCCTTTGGCTTCCTCGCCTGTTTAGATTAAAGATGCTCTGACTTTTTTCACGTTCTCCTTTTCCTTCTGGTTTTCTCCTATTCATTGTGGAGGGTAAGAGGAAGATGTCCATCCCCCTCACCCAGGGTGGATGTGGGAGCAGGTGTTTCCAAGAAGCCTCTGAGAGCAGGGCAGTAGGTGTAGACTGAAGGGTCCTATGGATCATGGCTGGGGAAGGCATCAGATGGTTACAAAGGGACTGGAGTAGAGAGAAGAGATGAAGCAGAAGGAATGTTGTGCTTTCTAGTGTGTGTGAGCAACTTCATAGGAGTGAGGGGTATTGAAGGTCCCCCATTCTCTTTTTCTGCACACAGATTTCTCAGTACAACTCTGTCCTACAGCTTCACTCCTGCCCTTAGCACTGCCTCCCACCCGGGCTCCAGTTGACCTGAATTGTTGAGAGATTGGGTCCATGGTTCCCTTTCCCAGTCTGATTTTCTTAAAAGGTGTAGTTGACCCACCTTTGCCTGCTTGTCTATGTAGAGCCCCGAGCGATTAGAGTCTACTACAGGGATGCCTAACATCATACCATGGAGTCTACTATAGAGAGGTAAGATTTGCATTTGCAGATCTTTCCTGTTCTTATTACCATGTATGTGTAAATGTTGGGTATTACACGAAATTTGTCACCCTCTGGTGGTGAAGTAAGCAAGAGTAGTTTGGGAATCTCGTTCATGTCCTGGTGGAGAAGGACATGCTAACTTCATTTCAAATCAGATGTACTTTCTTTGTGCCAGTCCTTTGTGATCTTCTTGAATTAGCTGGTAGGTAACTTTCATTTGCTTATCATTATTCCATAAATTATTTCCTGTCATCCTTGATTTCCTGATTCCAAAGCACTGGCATTATTTAACTGAATGCAGCTTTATATTGCAATCCCTTTGTGTCCTACAATGGTACGTCGCTAGAAGCCTGTCAACAGGGTTAGGAGAAAATGGAGGCACCAACAGGTTCATGCCACAACTTTTCTTTCCTTTAAAGGTTTACCGTTTGCTTTTCTCTTCTGCACTTTTTTTTACCATTCTTTGCAAAGCAATTATTTGACATTTCCTTGCACATACAAGTATGCAGAATTCATTTTTCCTGGGTATTCTTGTTTGGAGTCTGTGCTATCAGTTTACATTATCTGTGTCTATTCCAACACCACTAAAGGCTCATAGTTTCCAGCATTTCAGTGACTACTCTCAGGACTCTCTTTTTTCGAGATAAGCCAAGGATTTGTGTGTTTCTATGCCTCCTGGGCACTTGAAGTTCTTGTGTACAGTCTGGAAAAGTGAAGATTATTTTCATTTCAGAGACTGAGATAAAAGACAGGGAAAATAATTCAAAACCTACCAAAATATCCGTGAAACCTCTGGCTTACTTGAAAAATCATAACAACCCTTGATTATCTCAGCCCTGTTTTTCTTGCCGCCAATATTCTCTTTCACCTTCTAGTCATTAAGGTAAGCACAGTAGGCTAAACTCAGTCCACTGAGAGGAGCCACCATAAGGCTTTTGCATTATTTATGTCCCACTTGACTCTTTGACACTAGCCTTTTCTACAGAGGTGAATTTTGCCCACTGAAAGCCAGTGTTTTGTCTCACTGTGTGACCATCGGTCTCTTGCACAGCCAGCTCCCTGTAACAATATTTATGAGCTCTTTCACATCTAACATAATCGTTGGCCCTTCAAGTTCTTCTTGGTTGTTGTTCCCCCGTCTCCGTTAGCTGTATGCTGCTCAGTAAGTTGCCTTAGACATTTCAGTGCCTCAGATGCTTCGTACAACCGGCAATTACAATGGTTGGCCCTTGAGGATGGTGGCCTCCTAACCCTTGTCCAGATGTTGCTGCCTTGCCTGGTAAGCGTTACTGCTTTGGCCTCTCTGTCATTTGTGGCTCAGTTTTGGCAAAGCAAGGTTCACGTTTCTTTGTCCTTTCCTTTTTCCTTTTCAATGGTTCTCTGAAAGTTTCTAATTCGCATTCGATACAGGGCTCAACTTTTCTCACATATCTGGTAATTGTTTTTAATCACATTAATGTGTATGAAAGCTTACAGCAGTTTCTATTGCAGGACTTTGAGTCATGCGCGTGTTTTCCAGTATTTAGTTTATTGGGTTTTTTTGTTTCCTGCTTTTCTTGAACTTGAAATCTGATCTTAAATCTTCCAAAATCTTTTCATCTCCAAGATAATAGATTTTGCAATTAGTCATTAAATTACAAGCATAATGCACTTACTGGAACTGCCTGGAAATTACGTTTTGCTGTTTGAGTGTTTTCCTTGTAGGTATCTGAAAGGTTATCATATACTGATCTCATTTATACCTGTTTAAATCCAGAAAGACTGCTCAAGGCAGAGGAGACACCTTCCTGTCAAGTTTGTGTGTTTAGGATAAGAATCTGGGCCTGGCTTCTTTTAACTTAAGTCTTTATTTCTTGGTGTGGAAGAAGTTACTTCTCTGTACAGTGATGATTAATAACTCATGCATCCCAAAACAGAGAACACATTTGAACAAAAGCAGTCCTAGCTCTTGCTATTGTGCTTTTTAGAGGTGATAATTTGTCTCAAATTCATTTCTTTCTCATAACACATCTCTGTCAGGGGAGCCGTAATAGCAGGAACTTTGTTACAGTATAATAGCTGATATTTACAGAGGACTTTGTTTGCATGTTAATAAATAGTTGTCTTCCCCTACAAACCTACACACCAACTTTTTTTGTAAGACCATGTTTCTTTCCTTGGAAAAGCACATTGAAATGAAAAGCTAGTTTAAGGCTAATTTCTTTCTGTCTTACAATTCCCTATCAGAAGGTGCAGAGGAATCTTCCAATCAGTTCCTTATCACTCTATTATTGTGACATTTCAGGTTTCATGGAACTACAGTTCTTAAAGTGGTTTTAGGTGCCTGTGCCTATCTTTTATTTGGAAAATCCTTCAAAAACTGCTGTGGTAATATCATTTCAGGCTAGGCTGGTAGGCTAAAGAATCAGTTTTGAACAATGGACAGAAGAACACAATTTTAAAATATATGCATGTATGTAAATGGAGAAAAAAGCCTGTCTATAGATGTTCACAAACGATGTAGAGATGATTAGGCTGAGGTGGTGAGCTGTGGAATGGGCTGGAGACAGATTTCTCTCATTCACTGCTGTATGACAGCATGCGTATGTTGAGCCACACTTAGAACTGGTGAAATTAGAAGTGTTGCGTGTGGTTAATTGTTCTTAGGTCTTTACCATTTCATTCTGTGTCACTTAAAGCTTCTCCGTCTTCCAGTGTTGTACTTCTGCCTCATCCACGCCTCTCATCTTCTCACTGAAACTGTCCCTTATGGTTTGCCGGTGGCACCAGCTTTGATATGTCATTTGTCCTCATCTCCCAGAAACCACCTTTGACTTTTCCTACACTCTTTCTATCCGCATGGCCTCTGCCTGTTTTTCATGGATGTCCTTCCCATGCTCGTGGGCTGATTATGGCAAGGCTGTAGGTAAGTCATGACTGGTAAAATTTTTGGTTTTTGTTAAAATTCATACTTCATTATGTCACTAAAACTGTGTATTATCTGGAGCTGAGGTAGTCATCACATAATTTCAAGTTTGCTTTTCCTTTTGTCAACCCTACGCTTCCTTGTCTGACTGTGTGCACTTTTTAGTGGGCCAGATCTCTGGAAGCAGCCACTGTGTAAACAGGTCGCAATTTAGCAAAGTACTTGACCATATGACTAACTTAAAGCATCGATTTAAGACATATGCTTATGTGCTTTGATGAACGCTTTGCCAAGCAATTTCTGTGTCCTGCTGGGAAAAAATATAACAATAATATGCCAAGAATTTGAAATGACTATGAGACAGTCATTAATGAATATGCCGACATGGAATATTTGCTTTTCCAAATAAGCTTTCACTATGCTTTCTCTGTTTGTGCATGGAATGTCATAGCAGGGACTGAGTTACTTAAGTAATGAATAGCTATGCAGCTTAGTTATGCTAGCTAGTAATGATGTGAAAGATCTCTTTATTGTTGCAAAGGGATACACTGGAGAGAAAAAGAATCAAGTATGGAGCAATAATACAGTAAGTGAGATGACTTTTCCTTTTTGATGGACATCACTCCGGTATAGCCAGTGCCAAACCAGTGTAAAAGAGGAGAATCCAACTAACGTTATTTAGAAGTTTGCAGTCCAAGCTGAATTTAAGGTGCAGATTTTGTTCCAGCAAAGACTGTTAGAATGCCAGAAGAGAGCCTGCGAGGCTGCAGGGAAAGAGAGAAATGGAATTTCTCTGTTCGCTTACCGAGGGGACGAAGGTGAGATAAGATTTCCCTTTTTCCCTTTGCATGGATTACCTCCGGCACTAAGCTGCTGTGAGTATTGTGTGAAAGAGAAGCTGCGTCCTGACTTGTGCCCTGCTCCTGTGAATCAGCCCACAGAACAAAGCTATGATAACGAATGGGTCTCTAATTGCTTTCAGTCTGGACTGGCCGCTACTCACTACCGTCAAGGGACAGGGGAGAAGCAAGAATTAATTGTGCCCATGTGAAGAGTCTCGTGCCACAGCTCTTCCCGGGACCATTCCTGCGCTTGTGTAGCTCAAACTCCATGTCTCAGCGCCCTGTGGAGGAACACGGTTATTTTTGTCTGTCATTGATCTTCACTCCAATGACCATCACTCTAAATGAACGGCACGTGTGAAATGCTCATCCCAAGATTACGTCATCCCCAATTCACAGGCAAGAAATCAATAGAAGGAAAGCAGCGCAGTGTCACTGAGAGTATGAATTTCCCCAGAATGATGGATTGAAATGGGAATCCCCTGAGTATAAAAACTAAAGCCAGCAAACGCAAACCTTAAATGCAGGAGAAAAAAGAAACTATGTCATCATGACACAGTCTCCAAATCCCAGCAGCTACTTTTCCAGGCAGAATTTTCCATGGTGTTATTTACCTAGAGCAATATGGAGTGGTGGCAGTACTTGGTTACCAGTGAATGAAAGGCAATGTTTCTTGTATTATGAGTGCCTGAAGACCCTAAAGGGAATCTGTGGGCAAAAAATTCACCACTGGATTTCTGCATTCTACTACCTAGAAAGCATCACTTTCTCCTAAAGATCTTCAAATGACATTTTTGTTGAAAATGTGAGGAAATTAGGTGCAAAAGGTCTTGCAACGGAGGTAACTAAGCAGCTTACAGTCTCAGTAATGGTGAAAAAGATGTGCAAAGGAAGGTTAAATGGTAAAATTCAGCAAAGGTATAGGGTTTAGCATTCAACTAGGAAAATTATATTTTTTTTTAAAAATTTTAAGACAGGAATGCTAATTCTGTGAGGTCCTCAGAGGTGACATTCAATCTCTTCCATGTTGCCCAGATTTAGGAGTGCTGGGGAGGCCTGTATCAGAGGTTGGTGTAGTGATGCACCGAAGTTGGAAAAGTTCGTACTTTTCATTAGAGGGCACGGAGCACCCTAGTCCCTCTCCAAAATACTTACCCAACACAGACCTTCCCCAAGAAATGATGTCATTCAGTCTCACAGGTTGGATCAGAAGAAATTCAAGAGGTCTGAAAAGCTGAGTACGATAATGAGCTGGGGCCAAGGCAAGCTAACTAATTTGCATCCCTGATTAACCTGGTTTGACTCTGGGCATCTGTAATGCTCCATCCCAGTTGTTGCCATTTATGGCAAAGATTGGCTCTCATGAGGAGCAAGCCCTCCAGAGAACACATTTTTTTTTCAGGCTCTTTGGGGTATCAGGTTTCTTGCAGGTGGCCTACATGTCTTGAATCCAAGATGTGAACCCTGGAAGCTAACCTAGGTTTCTCAGCAGTTCACTCAATAAATGTGACAGAAATCTGAGTGGCAGGATGAATGCTGGCAGAAATAAGACCAGACCGCATAAAAAGAAGCGTGGCCAGCAGGTCAAGGGAGGTGATTCTGCCCCTCTGCTCTGCTCTTTTGAGACTCCCACCTGGAGTACCGCATCCAGCTCTGGGGTCTCCAGTACAGGAAAGACATGGACCCACTGGAGTGGGTCCAGAGGAAGGCCACAAAGACAATAAGAGGGCTAGAACATCTCTGCTATGAAGACAGGCTGAGAGAGTTGGGTGTTCAGCCTGGAGAAGAGAAGGCTTCAAAGAGACCTTATAGCAGCATTTCACTACTTAAAGGGGGCCTACAGGAAAGATGAAGACAAGCTTCTCAGCAAGGTCTGTTGTGATAGGACAAATAGTTATAGCTTTAAACTAAAAGAGGGTAGATTCAGGCTACATATAAGGAAGAAAGTTTTTTACACTAAGGGAGATGAATCACTGGCACAGGTTACCCAGAGTGGTTGTAGATGCCCCATCCCCAGAAACATTCAAGGCCAGGCTAGACGGGGCTTTGAACAACCTGATCTTGTTGAAGGTGTCCCTGCTTATTGCAGGGCGGTTGGACTAGGTGACTTTCAAAGGTCCCTTCCAGCCCAAATAATTCTATGATTCTGCTGTGGTTCCCCAAGGTGGAACCACTTATACCCTTTGTCCATCTTTTGATTTGATCAGCAGTGTGTTCTCAAGCCCCAACAATTCATATACACCCTCTACTTTACCATTTGCAGGATCAAGGAGAATATTTTCACTCTCCTACTACAAAATTTGACTGCAGGAAGAGTAGAGAGCAGGGTTTTCCTCCCCTGGAGATTGGTGGTGGTTTGGTTCAGTGTTTCAGCACAAAGTATTTTGCTGTATCTCAGATGCCTGGTTTTGCTTATTTAGCTAATTGCCCCATTGGGACCAGGAATTTTCTCTTGCCTCAGATTGGCAATGCCTGGGTGGAGAAGAGTTGCCTTCCTCTATGTTACGGGGCATGGCTCACTTTGTAGGGCTGGCCTGATTTTCATGTAGCAAACCCTGGTTTTTGGAGGGACATAGCATATTGATCATGCCATTCGTTTCTCCTGCTGCTCTCCCTATGGCCATGATGGTGGCAGCTTTTGATCTTCCACTAGGACTGAAGATTGCTGGAAGTGTCCTATGGCTTGCAGCGTGGGAGCATGCAGCATACGTGATAGACGGGTCTGTTGGCTCTGAGTGTGATTACACTGATGCAAGAGCTGTCACCCAGGGCTGAGCTCAGTAACTGGCTGCATGGCTTACCCACTTCCATATGAGAGAAACTCAGGCTGCTGCCACTTATTGTGAACTCCTTGTTGTCTTCTGCTCGCCCAGGAAGACAGCAGCCTTGCATGCCTTGTACAATCTCTGCAGTACAGTGCTCACATGGAAAACCTGAGTGAACAAAAAAAAAAAAAAAAAGATTTCCTAGGAAAGAGATTCATCTGGAAGATTTCTGAGAGAAAGATGAAGGTAAAGCCCTGGAGTCATGCCTTTACTGAAAAACAACTTTGACTGCTGATAGTGACTGTGTAAATCTACTTGAATGAGAGAACAGTGAAGCATCTTTATTTTTCTCTCTTTCGTAACAGAACACTTAGGCACGAAAACCCATAATTTCCAAGTGAGTCACTGGAAATGAGTAGATTTCAAAGGAACCACCATGAAGTCTGCAGCAGGTGAAAGCAGCCAGAAAATGAGATAAGGGTGAGGCATTTCATGTTCATAATCCAGTCAGCAACTTTACTCCAGTCAGCTCATGCACATATTGCTATTGCATTCATGTGGGAGATGGTAAAATATGGTGGGGTTTTATGGAATGAAAAAACCAGGAGCCTTTAAAAGTACACATAGACTCTAAGCCTCTCAGCTCATCATTTAATATTTCTTCTTAAAAGCATACGGTTATTAACTGGCTTTGTCAAGACATACATTACTAGTCTGCACAAATTTAAGGAAAAATATATTGCACTTTGGGTCACTAACTGAATATGAAGAAGTCTGGCAAATTCTTCATCCTTGTATTTTTGCATCAGAATTGTATATTTCCTTAAGAGACATTATCTAATTACTCCAAAAAAAGATTTATGTGACAATCTATATAGATAAAGTCCTTTGCCATGTGTTAGCCTGCAGCTCAGACTTGGTAGCTTTACTTTGTCTTTTAAATCCCCTATTCTCCATAGCAGGACAAGATTCCTCAGCATGCTTTGAATTGTCAAGCTGTGTGAGACTAGATCCAAATCTCACTGAAATCAGCATGAGCAATTTCAATAGCCTCAGTGTGCTAGGAAAGAGGTCCTTAAAGCACACGTTGCTCAGGCTATTTCATCTTCTGTCTCTTTAGAGAGATAAGGGCACGATCAGTATCTAGGAATCTTACTCAACCTAGTGGTGGCACCAGCCACGTGAGTGCCTTGACAAAGTCCCAGCCTCAGTGTCTACCTGTCAACAAGAGCAAGGGGTCCAGGAAGTGCTGCACAGCCCTCTAAGGAAAGCAGCATCGACCACCTCTTGATTGCTGTTGAAAGCGGAAGCATACCCTTATGATGGTTAGGCTGATTGCTGGGGGGGGGGGTGTTGAGAATTTCATGTGAGCAGAGTTAATGCAGCCCTTTGAAATCTCCAGAACAGAGCCTAACCGCCATGAGATGAGACACCAATAATACATCCTACAGTCGCCAAAAAGGTCTCTTCTTTTCTTCTTCTCCTCCTTTGCTCCTGACAACTGTGGCACTAAGCGTGACCCTGCAAGGGGCCAATTCAGCTTATTAACCCATCCTAAAAATTCTACTGTTTTTTGCTGGGTTAGTGCTCTACTAGTTGACTGAATTGGCTCACGGAGGGTTTGTACAAATGCTCGCAAGAAAGAGATGGGACTGCGGTTACATGCATGAACTGGTGGAGCATTTCAGTTTACCTTCAGAGATGCGAGAAAGAACTGGTGCTTGAAGCTTCTCCTTTTCCAGCTGTATTGATTAGCCTGATGAAGGTTGATACCTCTCCCTACAAACTTTCCTGCTTTATCCTTAGACCATCACAGCTCCAATATTACTACTCAATGATGCATACGCTGATCCCTTTAGTCATTAAAGGAAATCCCCAGGAGCCATCCTGAACAGAATAACCTCCGTGAAGACCTTTGCAAAGGGTAGTTATTACGTGGAGTGGACAATAAAGGGAAATGAAGTTTACGTTTGCTTATCCAAAAGGCCAGAGAGAGTTCATAGATTATTCTTTGCACAGATAAGCTAGACCTAATGTAAACACTCCTCACTGGAAAGTATCTGCTGTTTGTTTTCCTAACTTTAACCATGTGGCTAGCAAAAGCAGAATAAATGAAATAAAGGAAAGGTATTTTAATAATGAAAAACCCAGTGTCTTTGAAAACTCATGTTACTGGCCCCTGAAAAGAAGTTAAAATGATCTTTTCTACTCACTGCATGAAACACATGCCGATGTGCCTAAAAGCTTTCTTGTAAGTGAAAACTGGTAAGATTTCAAGCCCATCCCATCAGATATTCATCATTACATTAGAGCAGAGCATTCTGCTCATTTTAGTTAAACCACTGCGTCTATGCCTTTTATTTGGGCAATACTGATGTTATATCAGGTTTTCAGTGAAATTTCAATGAAATTCAATGGATATTTGTCCAAGGGAGGGCTGGAGGATTGGAGGGGAAGGTTCTAGTGGTTTCCAATTCTGCTATAGAAAAGTCCAAACAGAATTCTTGGTGAATATAAATTAGCATAGCATGGCTCTTAAAAATCTCACCCACTACCCATCTGTATCTTTAGGTTCATAAATATTTGAGAAAAACAAACAAAACAAAACAAAACAATAAAAACACCTATTCTCTCTGCCAAAACCTTTTTACAGATTATTTCAAAACAACCCGTGATTAATTTGTTTGCTCTCACTGTCTTTTTCCAATGTGACTAAACTTAACAACATATATCACTGAACTCTCAGCTCTCCATAGTAAGTTGTCCTGTGACTGTGCCTGGGTATTTCAGAGCTAACGAAAGTGTCATTTTTACAATGAATCCTCTTCGATAAAACTTTCCACTCACAAGAGTAAAGCTTTGATACTTTTTTCTCTTTTTTTACATAAAAGAAATGCAGTGTGTTGTTTAGAAGAGCTGGAAACATGGGGCTGGGTGAGGGAAAGGAGGACTGGCCCCAGAATGAAAACAGAAGACCTGGCTGTCGGAGCTAGTCGGATGCCATGATGTAGTGGTGTTTGTGATAGCTGCCGTTTCTATGGCAACCTGACAGCATGATTTACTGCAATAATAGAGAAAGCAAATGCAAAGCTTTTGTTTAACTTCAATGCCATGAGCTATTTGTTGATATTAGGGGAAGGGGAGGACGTTCTTTGGCTTCTAGTTAATTAATCACATTACTAACATGTCTTAAGTATAAAGAGAAGTCAATAAAGGGGATCAAGGTGTTCAAATCTCCATTCTGTGCTCCCGGAGCTTGCACACACATGCAGACATGGTGCTCACCTTCCCTGTGATGCAGAGCATAGGAGATTTCTCTGTGCAGGCTGCAATATCCATCCATCGGCCAGCTCAGGAGAGCGGCACAGCCAAGGTGACCCCAGAGCCGCTGGCTCAGGCTTCCTGCTGGGCTAGGTCTGTGGCTGAGGGCTACAGCTTGAAGGTTACATGAGTTGCTGGACTAGGGTAGCTGGAGGTGTTTACTTCTGGAGTATGTCAGCAGGGAAGGGTAGAGGTATGGCACTGGCAGAGCTGTAGAGGTGGGTTTATTGGAGTCCACGATGGCTGCAGGGTGTTTGTCACCAGGGCTGGGAGAAGGGCTGGGCTTTTGGAGAGCAAGGGTGGAGATACACCTTTATAGTGGGGTTCCCCGAGGCACAAAGGTCTAAGATGGAGCTTGTGCAGGTAAACAAAACCTGCTTCTGGCCACTGTGGTTGGGATCTGGTCCTCTGTACGGGGTTAGGGGGAAGGTTTGAGACAAAGAGGCAAAAAAGTATGTTTGCTGCCTGCTCTTACAAGATCCATAAAAAAAAAGTAGAGGCCAGCAGGTAGCTGTTTCCAGTTGGGAAGATAATTAAGACCGACTGTAATGAAGACTGGATTTAATACAGGGAGAAAAGGATAGGATCTGGGGCAGCGAGGGGCTCCATGTTTAGTTTTATTGTTGAACCATGCCACATCACAGTGATGAATTGAAGGCTGGGGTCAAACGTAGGAATCCTATTTTCTTTAATTGTGGGGTAGGTGTCTGGTTAGAACTAGGTGACTAGATACCAAGGCTGGATGGCTTGACCATGCCATCACCCCATTTCATCTGAATTTTTCCTTTCTGTTTATCCCTTGCTGATGTGACAAGCCACCAAGTTTCCAACAGCACATCCTCACCTGAAGCTTTCACCTTACTTGTTTTGTGATGCTCTTCCATCTGAGAAAGTCAGATAATCCTGAGCCATGGCCATGCCTGGTTTGAGTGCCGGGAGCAGGGAGGTTCTGGAAGAGGCATTGACCACCTTTACTCCTTTCATGTCTTACATTCCTCCCTCGCTGTTTGCTGCTGAGCACTCTCAAGGACAGTTATGGACTAGATAAACCTCCCATCTACTTCACTACGACTCTTCAGGAATATGTATTTATCAGTATATTAAGCACAGTCTCATGCCAACTACCACTGAGTGGCTTGGGTTCCTGCCATCAGGCTACCTGATCTTGCTGAACAGGGTGGCTCCATGCCAACATCCCAGTCCTTGCCCATGCTAGGGCTAACTCCTGGACCCTGCCGTGCAGCTCCACACGTTCACATGGCGGTACTGCGGCTCTGAAGCAGTGTTAGCAAGATCCAAATCAGCCTTTACTGTCCCTTGTAAAAGTTATCTGATGTCATAAGATGGTTTGTTTTTTTTCTGTGTAAATAACACAATATTGTACATCAACAATAAAGAACATTGTTGAAATGACAGCAAGCTTTGGGGATAATTATAGGAAAGAACTTAACTGTTTACCTTCCTTATACCCGTCAGTTATAGAAGGGTGTTTGTTTATTCTTTATTTAATCTACACCAGTTCTTATTCTGTAAGACCCCCTTGCGGTGTGTGCTGCTGGAGTGCATTTGTAAAACAAAATTAGCAAAGAGGACACAGATGTTGCTCTGCATTCTTAGCCATACAAATTATAAACAATGTCTCTTTATATTAAGATACACTTTTCTGTCTCATACTGGTTTTTGAGCTGATTCTTTCAGTATGTTTTCTGTTTTGGGCAGCCTGTTCTTGTTTAAATATCCCCACTACTGTACTTCACGTGAAAATAACATTGCTTTCATATTCAGTGCGCATATCTCAAACCCATACGTATGTTACTGAACAGATGCAAGGACAGAAGAATTAATAACATCATAGAGAGCCACAAAAACGAGCAGCACGTTTCTCACCAAAGTCTACGCTGACAGAATCAAGTGTACTTTGGCTTGTGTATAACGAGGTAACAGGTAGCAGCCCCCAGAGCAGAAGTGCCTTCACCACTGCTGCCTTATCTGAGCGCGGTAACAGAGAGTCCAAGAGCTGATGGTGGTGGAGGTTGAGGGCTTTCACTAAGGCTTTATTGCAAAGAATTCTTTCCTACCGGAATTCATGGCACTCAAAAGCTCTAACGCACATTTCGGAGCACATAAATTTTAAACTTTTTTCTGACCAAGATCAAAAGAAATTATCCATACTTCTGGTATTGTTTTCTTTTATAACCCTGATGTGAAGACATTCTGACTTCTGTCAGATTTTGATGTGGTTGACTGTGGTTGATCTGCTGATAATAAGATGTGTTTAAGCGTCATGCCTTTTTTTTTTTTCAACTTTTTTTTCTCCCCAGAAATCAATAACTAGGTCACATTGTTTTTAATTCGATACATGCCCCCACTGAATATATATATTTTAAAGATGAACTGTGTTAAGATCTCTACTCTCAGCTTCTGAGTAGAGAGCAACAGATAACAACACCACAACAGTGTGTGTGCGTGGGGGGAAGGGGTGCTCTAATTGCCCAAAACTGGAAGAAGTTCATCATGAAACTGTGAACAGCTGTTGTTAAGACTCATTCTGAGCAGAAGAATGCACCTCCTGATGTTTCTGTTCATTCGAGACATTTCTGTGCCACATGGTGTCCATCACGCTGAATGCTTTCCCTACAGGCTGGGTAGCTAATAAGACAGAGCAAGCTTTATGTTGAACAGTGAGATGTCTTGAGTCAGCATGTCAGATGCAATAAAAAACTGTGGACTTGAGTGGTGAAAATTAATTTAGGATACTAGAGATTTGCTGATAAAAATTTTCTCCAGCAGTGAGCATCATACAAAAAGATGAAATCGTCCTGCTTGATCTTTTTTTTGTTGTTGTTGTTGTAGTTTTGGGAATAGGATATTATTCAGGGCTTTGACATTGTTCTACAGTAGGACTTGAACTGGATTTTTAAGATTTTTGGGGGATTAAATTGCAGTCTGGGTCTTTAGTAGGGCTTTTGGATTTATCTTGAAGTCAGAATTGAGAATGTTGCTGTAACTGCTGGAGTCATCTGGATCTTTATTAAACAAGAAACTTGCAGGAGGTAGGGTATCAGTCTGTAACCGGTCTTAAAAGTGGGAGTCCAGACTTGCGTTTGGGAAACTGAAAAGATTCTGAAGTACAGAATAATCTTGTTGATGGACTGTGATGTATTTTTCTGGATCAACTCACCACTTAGCGTCAGTGTTGAAGCTAACGCAACCAAAAAGCCAGCAATCGTGGCTCATTTTGGAGAAAGGTTTAATTTTACCTTTCCACTTGTAAGTAGCGTGTCTGGGTTGTAAAGTTTCAGAAAACACACTTTAAAGAAGATCATAACCTGAGAGTACTTTTTACTTCATTGTTCGAAGTATGAGACTATTTTCCCTGCACGCCCTTCAATTTCTTTCCAAGTTTGGCAAGACGAGGTAGCTGCAGACCCAAAGCAGCCATTTTGCAACCAACAGCTGCCTCTCCCTAGTCCAGCTGGCAACCACCTTCACCTCTGCTTTTCTCTCTTTTTTTTTTTTTTTCTTTTTTTAACTGCTGACATGTTTTCTCTCATTACATCTCCTGAAAACAATTAGACAGCCATCAAAAGGCAGTCCTTTTCAGACTGCGTTGGGGCTGAACTGCGGTGAAAGGTCAAGCCGTTTGCAATCATCCTCTTTCACATGCAGCCTGCCTTTAAAGCAGCCCTCAAAACATAATCCAAACACCGGCAAGAAATTTGCAGCTGGCTTCTATGAAGGAGCATTCATTAAGTGTGTGTGAGATAGGTTATATAGCCCTCTTTATGAGTACAGAACAGGAGCTGGAAGAGGTCCAGTTGGTGCCTTGTGCATCTTGTCATGGCTTAGTCAAGTCCTTCCCCTTCATCCTCATCCTGTCCCTCCTTTAATTCTGTTTCATTTCAAACTGTCAGCCCTATGTTCTTCTTCCCACCTGCTGTCGTGCGATCACTTCATGTTAGCTGTCAACCTCAGGATGAGACACACTGTGCCTCAGAGGTGCCTATGGCTCTGCTTCGGCTCCCAGGGAAGCTGAGAGGACTGATTCCAACGCAAACGTCCATCCTGCGGCCATCTGGAGGCAGGAGAGAGATGGCACCAGCCTTGGGGCTCTGAAAGCAGGGTATGCACAGAAAAGGGTACTGAAGGCAGAGGAACAGCACAGGGCTTGCAAACATTTCATCCCAGCGCAGCATGAGGTACTGCTGCTCTCCTTCATGAGGACCAGGCGTTTGTCCCTTGCTGAGAGCAGTTTATCAAAGAGCCAGCAACTGAGATTTTTTTCATCTCCCTGCTCAGCCCAGTATCACAGCCAGTCTTTTTTTTTGCTCCTTTTTAGCATTGGGAGTTAATAGCTAAAGGTACTCAGGGGTTTAAGATAAAAATGTGGGACCTGAGAAACATGTTCACAGTGTCTGCCTCTGTGCAGATTTCCTTCAAGCTTTTTTTTTGCTGCAGGCAAGTTTAAAAGTCCTTAAGACTTTTTAATGTTTTATTTAAGCAACGGGGATAAAACCTGCAGCCCTACTGAGGCTTTGTCATCTACTTGAGCACAGATAGGATTTCACTTTCTATGTATCTAAACCACAGCTGATCATCGGGAAACAGCGGACCGTTCCTTTCATTCCTATTTTGTCTCTTTAGATGGTTAACAGCTCAAGGCATTTTCTTACAAACTAATATAACAAAAGCCTGTGCTCAGCTCAGACCACAAGGCAGCAGATTATTATTACTGCCACGTCTGACCACCTGGCAAAGAGAACCCTCAACACTTAATATAACGAAGAGGTGAGAACAGGTAGGTATTTTGACTTCAGGGTTGCTTTTTATCTCCAGGCTAAAATTTTCAAAAATGACAAGATTGTTCCCTAAATACTCATTTCTTTTATCAAGCATATTGAAAGGATAAAAGTAAACTTTGCACTCTGTGCATGGGCATACAGGCATGAGTGCACACACACACACACACACACACGGACACGTGTGCCTTGGGAGTTGCTTGGCATACCTAAATGAAGCACCCTCCTGGAGCTGAGCTCTAGGTCCTCAGGGGAAATACTGACTCTGCTCTTTTCAATTTGCTGAGAAGAAACATTTCATTTTTGAGTCTGACTCAGTGAAAAGGCTGATAGGAGCCTTACTGAATAGTCTGCCTTTTGAATAAACACTGACTCGCTTATCCAAAAGGCAGTAAAATCACCTTTGGTTTGATGGATTCAGCTGCAGCGTTGAGTAATGAGTTGAAAAATAACATAGCACAGACCTGTCAAGGCACCTCTGCATGATCAGACTCAGCGTTACACGAGCTGACAGCAGCCAATGGTGGGAAGTTACCCACTGACAAACTTTTTCAGACCAAGTCAGCTCCTGGCTTGTGTAATACAAGTCACAATTGTTTCCCTGAGTCCTCTCTGAGAATGACTTATCCATAAGCCATCGGAAGCACTTTTGGAGCCTTTTCAGCTTTGATCTCGACAGGTGATGGCAACCGTGACCTGGGCTATGTGGGAGCTGTGGCCTAGAGGGGACAGGAGGTGCCCAGCAGAGGCCCTCCATTCCAGCCGGGAGATGCTGGTTTGAGGTTGCTGCGTGGGGTGCTGGGGAGGGTGCTCAGCTCCCCACTGCAACAAGACCCGCTCTGGGCTGAGGCCACTCTAACCATAACATGAGCACAGTGGTGGTGCTCCAAGCAACACCTGACATCAATTTTTGGCTTGCCCATTCTCTCCAGCATAGCAAATCGATGCCAAATCTGCTGCCAAAAATGGCAAGCCCAGAGGTGGAAGAGCATTTGCAAGGTCCACTGCAGACCACATCTTTTCATACACTGCTATGGTTTGAAGAACCGACAACAATTTGTTGTCATTTAGACAGTTTCATCCAAACACAGAATCACAGAATGGCAGGGGCTGGAAGGGACCTCTGGAGATCATCTAGTCCAACCCCCTGCCAGAGCAGGGTCACCCAGAGCAGGTGGCACAGGAACGCGTCCAGGCAGGTTTGGAATGTCTCCAGAGAAGGAGACTCCACCACCTCTCTCGGCAGCCTGTTCCAGTGCTCTGCCACCCTCAAACGAAAGAAGTTCCTCCTCATGTTTAGGTGGAACTTCCTATGTTCAAGTTTGTGCCCTTTACCTCTTGTCCTGTCACTGGCCACCACTGAAAAGATCTTGGCCCCATCCTCCTGACACCCACCCTTTAAGTATTTATAAGCATTGATAAGATCTCCCCTCAGTCATCTTTTTTCCAGACTAAAAAGACCCAAATCCCTCAGCCTTTCTTCATAAGAGAGAGGTTCCAGTCCCATAATCATCTTGGTAGCCGTTTGCTGCACCCTGTCCAGCAGTTCCCTGTCCTTCTGGAACCGGGGAGCCCAGAACTGGACACAGTACTCCAGGTGCGGCCTCACCAGGGCAGAGTAGAGGGGGAGGATGACCTCCCTCGACCTGCTGGCCACACTCTTCTTGGTGCACCCCAGGATGCCATTGGCCTTCTTGGCCCATGATGACCCCTCCCCACCTGGAAAGGGGAATCGGGAAAAACAAGGAAACATGAGGATTGAAAAATAAACAGATTAATAGAATAAGAATAAATAATTGACATTAATAATACTAAAGAACCAATATTGATCCTGATACGAGTATAAAATACGTGAGGGTTATACCCAGCCCATTCTCCCAGCAGGAAGCTGTGCGCTCCCGGCAGGGGACAGCAAATGTGGGACACCGCGAGTGCTGGGGCTTCAGGAGGAAGGGAAGGACTCAGGAGTCCGGCACTGGGGAAAGAACTTCTTGGGATCACAGCCATCAAGGAAGAGAGAGAACTTCTCAGCAAACTTTCTAATTTATGTTGACTGTGATGTTCATGGTATGAAATAATCCTGTTGGCCATCTTGAGTCATGGGCCCAGGTCTCGCTCCTCCTTGTTCCCATACCTGGCTAACTCAGAAACACTGAGACCTTGAAACCCCATACCATAGCTGGCTATGAAGTAAATATTTTCACAAATTCCGATGCTAGAGTCTTCTAAGAATGCACTTTTCCCAAGCATTAGAAGAGACCTTACGGAAAAGTAAAATTGCTGAAAGCAAAATTAATCCTGTGTTGCTCAAACCAAGGCATCCATCTAAGTGAAACGCTGCTGTTAGCGTGTTGTAACTCACACCTATAGATGTGCCACCTCCTGCTGCCATGTTGCAGCATGATGTTAACACAAGGCCCATCTCTTGTGCTCTGGGCAGTGCTGGACCCTGCCTGGGGGCACTGAGCCTGCAGAGCCGGCACAGGTCCCATGTATGAAAGGCAACGCTGCGCTCCATCACACCGGGATATGACAGCAGTGCGCACCCAGGCACCCGGCAGCCCCAGAGGAGCAGTGCAAACAGAGACCTGCAGAAAGGCTTCGTGTGCCTGAGAACTTACCAATTTTTCCAGCTACAGGAAAAGTAAAGACCAGGAAGTTGACCCAATAAAAAATATTGCTTCTACCTATAAAGCATGTCTTGTCTAGGTCCTTAAACTATCAAGGCTACAACAACGTTATCAATAAATGCACCTGTATTTCACTGCCTAGCCATTTTATAAATATCTATTTTTCTTTGTGTGAGATTATCCCTACAGCACAAGAAAGGTAATTCAAAACAGACTCAGAAATAATGGGATACAGTCTCTACAGAGGAGCCAAGGTGACTCTTTATATAATCTTTAAAACCTCAAAAAAATTAGACTCTTCTTTTGCCTCATGAGTACTGAAGCCCTGAAGACCTGATCCCTAATACAGGTGAAACACATGAGAAGTGTGAACATAACTTAAATTGATCATGGCACTCCAGGTTAGGCTGTGCTTGCCATCATGCTTTATATTACGGCTCTGTGCACAGAGAGTTTATAGAGCCTTATCTGATCTTTAAAATCTGTTATAAACATGTATGGATATGTTAAATGTGTTACACATATTATAGATAGTATTACAGAGAGATGCAAGCCATTAACTCTAGGTAAGCTATTGATCTGTTTGTCTTTGTGAAAAAAAAAAACCAAACAAACCAGTAACATCTCATTAAAAGTGAACATAACATGAAAGGTGACACAGCTTGCCCTAGGATGGGGATGTGCTTGTCACAGATGTTTCAGATAAATTCTCTGTATCTGTCAGCATGTTTCATCACTTGCTCAACAGTTGTCCTATTAGCTCTCACATAAACCTTTGCTGCTTACCTACTTGGTTTTGATGGGTAGGATAAGTTTCACTTGGCTTTATTTACTGTAATGTCCTGAAAATACCCCCACTATCGACATAACCGTCTACTATGTGCCAGAGACACCATGCAGAGCCAGTCTGCGGGGCTGTGTGTATGTAGCAGAAGGCAACATGGGGCAGAAACCCCCAGCCACCTCTGGAGAGGGTGAAGGGGACACCAGGAAGGCAGGATGTGCCTCCTCCACCCAGCTCCCAGGCAGGGCTTATCCACAGGCTCTTTAATATTGACTAAGAAGCAGTTCTTGAACTCCCTCTCCTGAGAAACCCCACCTCTCTCCAGTCCATGGCTGGTCCACAGTCTTGCGTTCCCTCTTACTTAATCCTGGTCCGGCCCCAGCAAGGCGGGTTGCCTCTCCCCAGCAGTCAGAGCATGCCACATGATGTTGCAGCTGTGGGTTCAAAGCCTCCAGGCAGCCGAGAGGTCATGTCTCCTGCTTCCTGGGCATGTTTCCTAATCCATGCTGTGAAAGGTGCCTGTCTTCATGCCCTCACAGTGGTTGTAGGAAATGAGATGGCTCAGCATCACCAACAAACCTGAACCCAAGAGAAAGGTGAGATTTCAGAGGCTTCTCAGCAGTGCTGCTTGCCTGACTCCTTGCTCAACATGTCAGCCTTTAACTTCTCCCTTCCATGTACAGGGAAGAGACAGGATTATACATCCATATACCTAGACACCTATATTAGCTCTGGACATCACTTGGATGCTTAAAGCTCTAGTGCTGCCACAAGGATTTACCTTGAATGACTTATGCATTAAGTACAAACAGAGACCTATCCCCAGTCCCAGCTCCCTCCCCATCAGCCTGTCTCCTCACTGACCAGGAACTCAGTACAATATTGTCTGCCCCTGGGTTCCTCTTCAACAATTTTGTTTAATATCTTTATCGATGATCTGGATGAGGGGATTGAGTGCACCCTCAGTAAGTTTGCAGACGACACCAAACTGGGTGGGAGAGTTGATCTGCTTGAGGGTAGGAAGGCTCTACAGAGGGACCTGGACAGGCTGGATGGATGGGCCAAGGCCAACTGTATGAGGTTTAATAAGGCCAAGTGCCGGGTCCTGCATTTTGGTCACAACAACCCCAAGCAACGCTACAGGCTTGGGGAAGAGTGGCTGGAAAGCTGCCCGGCAGAAAAGGACCTGGGGATGCTGCTGGATGGCCAGCTTAACATGAGCCAGCAGTGTGCCCAGGTGGCCAAGAAGGCCAACAGCCTTCTGGCTTGTATCAGGAATAGCGTGGCCAGCAGGAGCAGGAAAGTGATGGTGCCTCTGTACTCGGCACTGGTGAGGCCTCACCTCAAGGGCTGTGTTCAGTTCTGGGCCCCTCTGTACAAGAGGGACATTGAAGTGCTGGAGCGTGTCCAGAGGAGAGCTACCAGGCTGGTGAGGGGTCTGGAGACCAGGTCATATGAGGAGAGGCTGAGGGAGCTGGGCATGTTTAGCTTGGAGAAGAGGAGGCTGAGGGGAGACCTCATTGCCCTCTACAACTCCCTGAAAGGAGGTTGGAGAGAGGTGGGTGTTGGCCTCTTCTCCCAGGTGAATAATGACAGGACCAGAGGAAATGGTCTGAAGTTGCGGCAGGGGAGGTTTAGGTTAGATCCTAGGAGGAATGACTTTACTGAAAGAGTGGTCAGGCACTGGACCAGCCTGCCCAGGGAGGTGGTTGAGTCACCATCCCTAGAGGTGTTTAAGAAATGTCTAGATGTGTCACTTCAGGGCATGCTCTAGTGGCAGAGATTATAGGTTCTTTGGTTGGCTCTATGATCTTAAAGGTCCTTTCCAACCACGAAGATTCTGTGATTCTGTGAACACCGGTGGTCTCTTCCTTAGGGTCCACCTAAAGCACCTCAGTGTGTGCCATGATAGCACAGTACAGTCCAAACTCTGAAGCCAGCCCTGCTTCAGGCAGGAGGTGGGGCCAGATCTACAGGGGTCCCTTCCAACCTACATTTTTTCCTCTGATCAATGAAGAAACGTCTGTAGCCTGATTTAGTTGCAGAAACAATGCTGGGGCCAGACTGTGACCTGCACTGTAATGTGAAAGCAAAGCCTGGAGAAAAGTTTGCCTTTGTTTCTGAGATTAGGAATAAAAAACCCCTTATTTTTTTAAGTCCCAAGTTAACCTTATTGTTACAAAACCCCTAAGAGCACTGTCAGACAAATCCTGCCATGCAGGAGGATATCGATATTGTCACTGATAATAAAGTTACAAAGGCACAACTGATAAGGACATGCCCAACTTCCACCCAAGTATTGATTGCTATAGACTTATTCTGGATATGCCAGTATATTTGGAATCACTCAACTGGGTTTTCTGGCCATCTGACATACAATAAGAAGCTCCACCTTTTTATTTTCTTTATTTTTTGGCTATTTGTAATCAAAACCTGCAGAAAAAGAAATAGCCATCACAAAGGTTAAGGAATCTGCGGCACATGCAAAAGCTTGAAAAAGAAACATGTTTTGCAAAGTGCCCTGTACATCCCAGGTGCAGAGAGTTTGAGAGAAGGGATAGAGTCAGCAACAAACTTAACTTGCCCTGGCTCCTCCCTGGAAACATCTGCCCGGGACTCACACGTGTCTATAGTAAGGTACCGCTTGCCCACTTACCCTTGTTTTTCAAAGTTGCAGCAGGACGGAGTGGGGAGATGCCATCTCTCCAGCCATTTCAAGATTTATAGATTAACAGCCACACCTTGAAATACCATCTTCTTGTGAGCCGGGCAGCCAGTCAAGAGCCAGGAGCACGCTTTCATGTGTGGTCAGTATGCAACCCTGATTTATGAGCGAGTGCTGCGTTTCGTACTGATTGCAGATTCCTGTCTGGTTTTGACAGCATGATCTCATTGCTATTTAAGTGAAAGATGAGTGTTATGTTATACTGCTGGTAAGCAGGAAAACTATGGTGGAATATGAGAGCCAGGAGTTATTCTCCATTGCAAAATCCTCTCTGGCAGGCTCGGGGGTCACTACCGTCTACCGGAGGTGCATTTCCAACACTGCACCGAGCCAGGAGCCAGTACCGTGGTCCCTGCGGGCAGCAGTGGGCAAAGCAAACAGGCAGCCTGGCAGCGTTCCTCGAATGAGTGCAAGGAGGCAGGTTGTAGAGTTGTTTTTGAACAAAGAGATAGCGAGACATCTAAATCAGGAAAGCCAAGTTTTGCAAACCAGTACAGCGTGTCCTAAATAGCAGTAAACATCTTTAAAATGATTTAATGATTTTTATATATGTACATGCTGCCTTCCTTCTGGTCAGACTGTAGATTCATCGAATCACAGAATCATTTAGGTTGGCAAAGACCTTTAAGATCACTGAGTCCAACCGTAAACCTTACGCTGACAAGTCCACCGCTAAACCGTGTCCCTCAGCACCACATCTACACATCTTTTAAATGCTCTGATTTTCCTGCATACAACTGGGCACTGTTTTGTCTTTTGCATCCATCTTTTTCATGCTTCTTTCTCTTCAGTTTCTAGCCAGTGTGCATCTTCTTCCCTTTCCCTCCAAAGAAGTTTCCATAAGAGCTTTCTGGCTCTACAGTAACAAGAGGAGAAGTAAGACATGGTCTCAGAGTGCAGAAATGAGCTTTCGTAGACTGCTTCAGCTGGTCACTCTAGCGAAGCTATAAACAGTTAGCCTGCTAAAGATGTTCCCAAAGTCTTGCTCAGCATGATAACACAAGGCTGGGAGCCAAGGGTGAGGTAATACAGTAATTACTTTACCAACACAATAGCTGAGCCAAAAGCAGAATGCAAAGTGAAACACTTAAAATTAAAAGTGTTTATTGAACTTCGGAGTGCTCTGATCAGGCTGTGAAGACATGACTGCCCTTTGCCTCACTGTACCTCCATCATGATGATCCTCTTCTCACCAAGGAGGCACGTTTACTAAAGGCCCAGGAGAGCTACCTTGGCATCAGGAAGGGAAAGGAGAAGCTGGTTCAGCTCCCACCCCCAAGTAAATGTAAGTCTTTGAGTACTAAGTACTGAAAGATGTGGAAGTGCAGGAAAATGGTAGCTGGCTTGTGTCTTAGGGTTCGTAGTGGTGTATCTTATAGGGTATGTTTTGGTTTTCCTTGTCCTCATATTTCTACAAGTGTTCTAGGGAGATTCACCACTTAGTAGTGGGTTTGGCTGGGCCCTACTAGGAGCAGGTGGATCATCCCATGCTCTTTCTTACGCACAAAGTTCATGTCCACGTGAGTGACAACCGTCACCCTCTGCTGATATAAAAAGAAGTGAATAGAATTGTGCCAACTGATAGCAAGCTTGCAGATAACTTTTGTGTTTGGGAAAAGTAGGGGCTAGACAAAGTCTGAATCTTGTTTTGGATGTCTAATTCTTCTCCAGAAGATAATGTCCAACCTGGTGCATAGTCTGTATCCTTAAATGTCCTAGGATGAAAGGCCAGATTGAAAGAGAAAATATAAATTAACTCATGCACCTGCTCAGGGCTTTTGTTCAAATGTAGGATATGCCTCAGTTGGACATCAAGGAATTCATCACCTCATTAAGACCATCAAATTAGACATTCTCTTGCCTGAGTCCTTTGAGAAACCTGAACCTCTAGACGTGCTCCAGGCACACACTCCCTTCCCCATCAGTCCTTGCAGCTCTTCTCCTGGGTCATTCTTTCCAGAGGGGTCCGGATGGAGGGGTGGACTCTATCTCTGTCATTGGCCTGGGGTTGGACCCCATCTCTGTGTTGATTGGCCTGGGATTGGACCCCATGTCTTAGCTGTTGATCTGGGGATCGGGACATTGACACGAAGACGGGAAGCACAGGTGGGAGGCTGCAGGTTTCCACCCACACCCCATTGTGCCCAGGCTGCCACTGACAGATGAGGGGAAGCCAGAAGATGCTCCAGTCTCCTCTGGAAGTCATGCCCTGGGAGGTTTTGTGACTGACCAAATGGGTGAGGGGACACCAGTGATGGTCTTTGGGAACTGAGGCTCACTAGGGGCACAGGGCAATGCTGGGTCCCAACACCAGGCCTCCTCGACTCCATGGGGTTTCTCTCCGTTCATCCAGGGTGGCTTTAAATGTAGGGGGCAGCAGGGGCTTTCCTCCATCCCCAGGCACCATGCGCACTTTTTGATGCGTTCCTCTGTCAGGCAGTTCCTTCCTGCATCCCGAGCTTTGCCCGTCATGATGCTTTGAGCAACCTGATCTAGCGGGAGGCGTCCCTGCCCATGGGAGGGTGGTAGGACCTAGGTGATCTTTATGGTCCCTTCCAACTCTAATGATTCTAAGATTCTACGATTCTATTTCTCAAATCAGAAGTGACATGCTCTTCCATGAGCCGCTCTGTGCAATGTTTTCTCTGAGTACCTTAGCAAGGAAGAGAGAAACAAGAGCACCCTCAGATGGCACCAGGTGGCTGGAGGATGGACGTTCACACTGTTTCTCTATGTCTCCCAAGTGTTTCCGTATCTTTCTTTGCCTCTTTCAGAAAAGGATAGTTATGTCCTCCTTCTGCTCCCTCTGCTCCCGTACCCAGCAGCTCATCTTTCAAGGCTCTGCAGAACTGGACTGTTTTTCTTGGGGCATCATCACTCAAAATACTCGGTCATCAATGTGACATTTCCAGGTATAATATTACAATGCTGCTGTTCAAGTTTCAGCACTCAAATCCTCAGCAATGTGGGAGGGGGGAAAAAAAATGAACTACTGAACATATTTCTCTATTTGCTTTAAAGACGTTTTTACAAATGGGGTGTGGGAGTTATTTTGCTCCGAACAAGTGGGCGACGGAAAATGGCACCAACAGTTGAATTTTGAAAGACATCTGAGAAAGATCAAAGGGGTCATTGGGCAAGCAGCAAGGAAGAGCCAGCAGCCATGAAAGCATGAGCTGCAGAGGGCCTGGTGGGTTTTGACTGTGCTGTCTGAAAGCAGTGCAGAAATTTAGATGTGCTATGGAGGAAAGTAGCATCTGGATCTGCCATGACTGTTTGGAGCACAGGAAAGGGAAGATGCAACCAAGTCAAGATTCAGGGGAAAAGGAGGGATAAGAGATGTCTGGGGGGAAGGTGCTGCTTGCTTTTTCTCTACGCAGTGGGTAGCAGTGTCAAATCTTCCTTATGCTTTACATGTCAGTTATGGGTTGGGTATTTGAAGGTGTCCATGGCAGTCTGGTTCCCAGTTCCCACCAAGCTTTGAGGCAATGTGGATGCTCAACTGCCACAAAGTGACCTTGAAAAATCTCATCCAAAGAGTGGTGAAAAAAGCAACAACCCTCTTAGACTGCAGCTTCAATGAATGTGTAATGCTCGCTGGTACCAGGCTGGGACACGAGATGAAAGCTGACTCAGAAAGGAGATTACCTCCTGCTGCATGACTTCACTGCTTTCAGGAGCAACCAGGTGTTTCTTGAGAGACTCCCATCCACTCTGACCGAGGACACCAACTGAGGGGGTGGAGGGTGGTGGGAGGGGAGAAGGGGGAAGATCACTGGGCAAATTATCTAATTGCAGGAATTGATCAATACGACACACCATGGATAGAAACGTCTCTGAAACATGCTCTTTTCAGATGAATCAGAGGAAAATTCAAAACAACAAAGCAGAGACAAGGCTAGGATTATTTTTTTGAACACTACTATAACACAATAATGTTCAACGGTTCTAGGGACCTCATCTAGGCATTGAGCAGAAGTGCACACAGTTACCCCATAGTTTATAATCTACAAGGCAGACACTCAAGGAGATGAAGAGTGGGATTTGCAAATGCGCTTAAAAGTTATAGCAGCAGAGCTTCCCCTCTTTCACTGGGACATGTGTCCTTGGTGGACAAAAACACGCATGAGTGTTTTTGAGGATCCTGCCCTAAGAGATTTCAGCAGAGAGATGCATAAGTTACCTGAGGGGCTGGGTTTAGCCTTCCCCTGCTCTCTCCATCCCATTCAGAGCCTTATCCATTACAGAGGAGACAAGTCTTGCCCATGCAGTGTCAGTCACAGCCTTCTTGAAGGTCACCAGAAAGTCTGTAGAGGTTTGCAGAACATTAGAAAAAGCACATAAGAATACATCAAGCTTACAAAATTCTCCCAAGTCAGGCCATGCAGGGGTTCACACCAAGACAGCTGTGCCAAAGCAGTGCCTTTTGTTTTCAAAACACTGAAGAAGCCCTGGTAGAAGTACACTCCATATGAATGTTTTAAGGGCACGATTGCACTGGCAAAAGGGCACAGGGGGGTTGTAACTCTGCAATTAGACCTTGCTGGGGAGCTGTGTCACATCCCTGCTGGCATCTTGTCACATTTGATGTGGGAGCAGGGTTTCTTCACCATGGTGTCCACCCTTCCCCTCACCTGATAAACAGCTCTTTCCCAAGCACTGCTGAGCTCATGAAATGGGGCTACAGTGAAAGCACAGTGTGTTCGCATGGTTTGCCACCCCCCTCTCGGTTGGGTGACAGGCACATGGGAAGGTGTCATATGCCCAGGCTGGAAAGATAGTAAGTCAGGGAAGTAGCTGGGACCCTGCTGGGATAGATCGAGGCAAACAGACCACATCCTCCATCAGCACCGAGGGCTGCAGAGGCCGGGATGAGATCATTCCTACAGGGTAATCCCAGCATGTATCCCGAACCCTATGCTAATACACAGCCCATCCATGTACAGGCAGTTTCAGCATTTCATCCTTCTTCTCACTGTTCCCAATAAGCAGTTGCCTTGTTTTGGAGGCTGGTAGCCCACTCTGGTACCACAGATACAGACTGTCCCCTGTCAGCTGGCCTGAGTGTCCAGACACTTTCCTGGCCTTCTTAATGAATATGGTGGTATATGGACATACAGTCTGGCTCCAGAGAGGAGACCCTTGCTCCTTGGTAAATCACTTAAGGTACTTCTTCTCCTGGAATAAGAGGATCTGCGTATGGGGATAATCAGGACCAGTTCTGCACAGGGATAAGCCTTCCCCACCAAGAGGGGAAATTTGTTCTTTAACAGAGAAGTGGCCCCCAGTGAACTGCAACGTGAACAAAAACTGGCTTTTTTTCACTTGCTGATCCTTACAGTTTGAAAGGAAACCCGGCCTCACACTGATGAACCTTCTGTCCTCAAGTTGTCTTGTAGAATTCCATCAGAGCAGCAGGAGCAAACAGGCTGGTTTTTCGGCACCAAGCACTGACGCCTTTCAAGAAGCATGAGTTCGGGAGAGGGGATTGCAGAGGGTGCCCAGGTATTCAAGTATCTGCATGGAGGGAAGCTCATAACATCTTTTCCCCAAAATTTCAGTACTTCCTTCTTCTGTGCTGGTGCTTCATTCCTCCAGGAAGTGCTACCCAAAAGGCACAGTCAGGTTTTCACTTTAGGACCATCTAAAGGGGAAGCCAAAATCCAGTGCCTGCTGCAAATTTTGCATTTGCAATTAGCACAACTTGGATATTTTGCAGTGGGCTGATTTTTGGGACACATGAAAGGAAATTTAAGGGCATGAATTAAAGCTGAGAGCGTGAATAAACAGGATTCAGAGTCTGAGCACTTTTAAGCACTCAGCAGCTGCAAAAGGAAATCTTCCTTACAATGTTCTTCTCCTTCCTGCCTCCTGATCGCGTTCATTTGGGGTTGGCTCTGTAAATGAAAGCCATGAAGCATCAACTCAGTGTTGCCTGGGGTGTCTGCAATTCCCTGTCACACTGACGCTTAACAGCCGTCTCAGGTTGTAGTCTCACCTCTCATCAAATCAGTGCAGATTTCAAAAAGTCACCATTAACCTGCCTCTGGCCTCTCCCTCTCCTGGTCCCACACCCTCTTCTCCACCAGGCTGTCAGGAACAAGCCAACATGGGGATGGGCCGTAGGGAAGCACTAACTAAATAAAGGTATGAAAACACTGTTATGGAGCATTTAATTTTTTTTCTTTTCTCTTTGATTGGAAGTCTGGGTTTTGCTTAGGAAAGTAGTTAAGACATCCATAGCTTCTAACAAACATGACACTTAGCTGGAAGGGCTCAGGTCTTTTAAGCAAGGAAGGTCTGGCATTGTTATTTGTTGATTCATCATTAGGAACTAAAGATGTCTTCTTTACAATACATTAAGCAAGGCTCAGTGTCTGTGCTACACTGTTCTTTTAGCGTCAGAAAGCAGAAATGGAAAAGTGTCGTTAAATTGTATGGTCTGGTAGAAGAGAGAAGACTGAGATTTGGACTTTAGGAAATTCAGCGTTCAGTGTCTCCGGCTACGAGGACTAGTAGTGCAAGGTCTTGCTCTGGTCACACATCCCTATCTTGGATGGGGAGCCACTATCTAATGCAATCTGAGGAGTTTACTTTAAAGATAACCTTTTGTGTGTCTTGAGCTGCCTTCTTGGCATTAAAGCTCCAGAAGTGCAGACTGCAAGGGACCTGCTGCGTCAGCAAGCCTGGTTCCTTTCTACAGCCAAAACATCAAATGGTGCCTACCATACCTTGATGATCATCTGGTTTTAAGAAACTACAGTGTCCCACTCCTGCTGGAAGACTCCAATACGGATAGGTGAACAGACTGAACTCGCTGCTGGTTTATGTCCACTTGTTGTTGGGCTAACATTATCTCCAGCTTAAACAGTTTTTCTCTTTTCCAGGTTCTTGTCCTGATGATCTCATAGACAGCAATCCTATCCATTAGGCTTCGTTTACTGGGTCAAACATCTCCATCTCTTTTCACATCTCAGGACTGCTTCAGCACAAGCAACTCCTAGCAAGGGCTAAGATGCGTTTCCCTGGGGCTGGGCTGTAAATGTCCCTGTGGTGTTGTACACGGGATGTGTCAGCACGGCTCCCTGCTCCATGAACATGGGTGGGAGCGAAGCCTTGCACCCTTCTGAGCAGTGGATGGCCTGGGCACCAGTACCCTGGGCTTCACCAAGGCCCTGCAGCTGCCTGCTGAGGTTGAGAGCATGACTGAGTAGCTCATCCCTTGGGGTGGCATGGGGACTCCGGAGGAAGAGGAACAAACCAGACAGCTCCAGCAAGGCTGGTGAGAACAGGGCTGTGTCCCTGCTCTTCCTCCCATCCTGGCTGCAGTGTGCCTGGAGCTTCCCTGTGGACACTTGTTGGGGTGAGTAGTTTGTCTCTGTCTTTGTGCTCTTCATTTGTGACCTCCCAAGAAGCCAGCAGTCCAGCATCGGTAAGACCCTCCAGATGGAAACGTGTTTCAGGAAGGCTCTTGCCTACGGATATCCCTTATGAAGACTTAACAGTTTTGCTTCCTGGCTTTCCTGTCAAAACTGCAAAGATGGAGTATCATTTCCATTTTTTTCCCCCTCGCTGCTTTGGGTATAATGCCCAGTTATGTTGATTCTGGTCCCAAAGTGCATTTGCTGGCCAAGCAGATGTAGAAGAAGCCGTGTGGTGTGAATACAGCAGGTTCATGAGGGATGTGCAATGAGAAGACCTGTAAGGAGGGTGAACACAAAACGAGCCTGAATGAAGATACAAGACCACCCAGAGGCAACAGAACTGTCTGGGACACGTTCACAAAGCTGGGAATGCCCGTGTCCTTTTGGAGCAGCAGCTAGAGGTAGGGCTAGGGCATCTCAGATGGGTTTAGAAACCTACGTTTAGGCAAAGGAGCCCCTGACTTCCATCAACTAGAATGGGAGCCTCAATATCCAGATTGCAAACAAACAGCCTGAGGCTGGTAGAGGTAGAGGCCTGAGGTGCCTGAAGGGAAAGCTGAATCCCACCTTAAATATCATAAACGTGTTTAGGACCTTATCCATAATCCACCTCTGATACTTGTACGGGGACCCACTGCTGCACGCTGGAACACCTTCTGCCAAGCAAGGCTGGAATATTCTCTGGGGTAAAAGAAATTGTGTAACTGGTGCAAAAGAAATTCAAAGTGTTTGAATTTGGCATACTTCTGCTATATTGATACAACTACATATATTTGGCATGCAGTTGCATCTTAAGGAAGTGAAACAAATACGTGCCCGTCTACCACAGCCTCTGTGTTTACCCATCACTGAATCCGACAGCGCAGGCAGACACTCGCTCTTCTGCAATATTTCCTTTCCGAGCGGATGGCAGAGGAAGGCCGTGTTTAAGTTGCTCTACAACGTGAGCTGTGACACGTGCTGGAGTCCTGGTCTGCAGTGTCTGAGCCTGACCACAGCACGTTTCTCTACGGTAGGCTGAAAATTCAGGTTTCCTTTGGTGAAAATAAGTGGGGAGGGAAGGAGGATTCTCACCTTAATATGATTTCAGAACAAAACCAGGGCAGGGACCCGGATCCAAGAGTATAAAAGCATTCCTATCTTGAAATATAGTTCCAACTACTGCAGAACAGTGCACCTGCACAAACTTTTTGAGACTGACACCCGCTCTGGCGCCTGCACCCATGGGACCGACCGTATTCCCATCCGCCAGTTATGGGCGCTGCCTGGCTGCAAAATGGGCCAGTTCTCATCCCCCTCTTCTCACCTGCAGGAGGAGCTGTACGATCTAATGGCTCGGGAAATCTGATTTTTCCCTTTCTGGCATAACTCCTGACCCACTGCATGACCTTTGGTGAGCTGCATAGGCGCTCCAGCACTCATTCTCTCACTTCAAAAAATAGGACGGCAATAGCTACCTTGTACACATGGGGAGAAGGCTGTAAAGCTGGAGCTTCTGCTGAAACATGGACTCGTGCTCAGTATATTGTTTGATACATTCATAAATAGGATTTTAGGACACCTTCCTATGAGCGAGAAGCTGAAATCAGCACATCCAGTCCTGTAGTCCCCAATCCTGACTATGAAAACCGTGAATCTTGCAAAAAGAAGAGCACAGCCAAAGGGAAAAGCCGTTTGATTAAACAGCCCCCGTCATAAGCACCAAATATATCACACGTGCAAACAGACCCTAAGTGCGGACCTCGGGAGACAGTTGCCCAGATGCCTTTGAGGATCTGGGCCTAAGGGTTCATTCCAACCAGCTGAAGTCAATGGGACTATCCCTATATTTAAGTTTTTGCTGGATGACAGCCAAAGGCTCAGCATCTTGCAGAACTGGCTCTCATGATGCTGCATTCCTTAATAGCTGGGAAAGAGCGCAAAGCAATGTATGGCAGAAAGTGTCCATCCATATTAGTGGGTATTAGTAACCACTTTTAAAAGCCTAATCTATGTAAAAACGTTTTTCACTCCACCATCAGCAACTTCGCAGCAAAGGCAGGAATTTCCCACGGCTGACGTGCCCTGAGCAAACAGAGGAGCTGAAACAAAAGAGCTGGATAATTAGCTCGGAGGGGAGGCGTTCCCGCGCCGCGCAGGGCAACTGCTTGGCGCAGCTGTGATGGGGCTGGATGGAGTGACCTGGAAAATAGACCTCGCTTTAAAAGTGCAGAGGGTGAGGGCTTTAGTTGTGCCTTTTTAATTTTAAACAGTGCTGCCTGTGGCTTTACAGCTTCATGCAAAGGCGGGCAGACAAACCAAAGTATGAAAGGAGCCTTATTAAAACACACCATACATTATGTATGAACTTGAACTCTTCCTGACCTCTGTAGTCCTGGATCCGCCCCAATCCATAAACAGCTTGGGCCAAATCTTGCGCTGCTGCAGTAAGTAATTTGAATAAAATCACAAGCTGTTATTTTCAAGACAGTATCCCCAGTTAAGAAAACTGAGGGTGCCATTTATTACAAAGATGCCTATCTCAGTGATGTACCTGAATAATGCAGCTAGATGTAAACAGTTGTCTGTAGCTACAACTCCGCTGTAAGCCAAAGCACAGCCCCCTTCCAAGCAAGCTGTTAGCATTTCTTCATCGCCACTCACTAGAAAAAGTATATTTGGAATGGCAAATGTATAACTGCAGTTAGAGCTGGTTGAACTATTCAACATGAACGAATGATCTGGTACGTCAAGCTGTTTCTTGGACCACAGATTCTTCAACCTGATCTTGATTATTGCAAAAGGCTCATATTTAGCATTGGATATGCTTTTTTTTTTTTTTTTTCTGAACTATGCAGGAACAGACCGAGCCACAAGGTTGTTTGCAGGCTCTTCGGCTTGGCATATGACAGGTCACCCAGCTCTCCAGTTGTTGCTTCTCTTCCCTGATTCTCAGCCTGACGCGTTTCATAAGTCTGAAACGTTATATTAAATATCCTGGTTTCTGTACAAAGTATATTCATTAATATGCAAATAGAAATGTGACACAAGGCAGGTAGCCAGCTTCTCCTCAGAGCTGCTCAGAGCTCTCCAGAGCTGCTAGTTCCCAGTTCCTACCCCACCTGGCATCTGTGGTCCCAATCCTATGGACCAGGAGTGGGTGAAGTGAGCGTTTCCTGCCTAATTTGCTCAGGAGTGGTCAAATTCAAGGCTGAGGGACTTGGGTCTTTTTAGTCTGGAAAAAAGATGACTGAGGGGAGATCTTACCAATGTTTATAAATACTTAAAGGCTGGGTGTCAGGAGGATGGGGCCAGGCTCTTTTCAGTGGTGACCAGTGACAGGACAAGAGGTAGCGGGCACAAACTTGAACACAGGAAGTTCCATCCCAATGCGAGGACGAACTTCTTTCATTTGAGGGTGGCAGAGCCCTGGCACAGGCTGCCCAGAGAGGTGGTGGAGTCTCCGTCTCTGGAGATATTCAAAACCTGCCTGGACGTGTTCCTGTGCAACCTGCTCTGGGTGACCCTGCTCTGGCAGGGGGGTTGGACTAGGTGATCTCCAGAGGTCCCTTCCAACCCTATGATTCTGCAGTTCTGTGAAACTCGAACCCCTCTCACGGGCTCACGCCCTTGGCACAGGGTCAGTCCACAGAGGAGGAACCAGCCCTCCAACAGGGATGGAGAGGCGGCAGCTCTATCCAAAGAGGTGTCCGTGTGGCTGGACTGGACATCCCTTCTGCAGGTAAGCGAGTGGCTGGGAGCCCTCCAAATGCAAGATTTGCCTTTTCCCAACCAGTACCGTGCTGTGGGCTCTTTGATGAGTCTCTTCAGCTATAAATGCTGCTGAAGGGCAGGTGTTCGCTGGGTAGGGGCCTCAGAAAGTTAAGGGGGAGGCTGGGTGGACTGGGATGGATTTCACAGGTGGTTTAAGCAAAACCTTCCCAGTGAGTCACGGGCCAGTCAGCAAAGTTGTGCCACCAGTCAGGAAGAGTTTCTGCCCCAAGCCTTGTTCCTCAAAAGAGAGACAGTGGCTACAGAAGTGAAAGAGAGGACAACTGACCTGTGTTATCTGGAGATGAGAGGAAACCTCTACGACACTTATGAAAATTCAATTAAATGGGAGGCAGCTTTCAGGTAGAAATATTTTTTCATGTAAATGAAGGATGTTTGGCAAGTTATAAGCTTCCAAGATATTGATTGATTCTTTTATTTTTTTTTGAGTGAATTAAAAACATTTTGGTGGTGAAGCGTAAAAGGTAATTTGTGAGTTTGTGTGTCATGAAGTGCAGCCTGCGAGAACAAAATATAAAGTGTCTCTGGAAATAACTATCACAACTGTGATAACTGCTGGCAGTGGCTGTAATTCCCAGTAGCTGTCTGCACTCAGCTTTACATGAAATTGATTTGACTTTGCATTCAGTTTTCAATCAGGGCTCAGGTGATTTGAATCCAGGCTCAAATTAAGTATGGTTTCCCTTGTTAAGATGAAGCAATGTATCAAATGCCTAAGGGAAAAGAGCAGGAGGGAGCTGGAAAGCGCTTTGTTCAAACTTTTAATTATTTTACCTCATTCGTAGTCTGAGTGGCACAATGATCTGTTTTTATTTGATCACATCAAACTTTCAGCACGCTACTTTTTTTTTTTTTTTTTCTTTTTTTGCTCTAGCTAGCACACTGCTTGTGCGGCACAGAGCTTTTTCCCATGATGCTCACAGATGTGAGCTCTGCTCCCCACACTTTGAAGATAGAAGCTGAAACAAAAAAAAAAAAAGGTACCCAAGTTCTCATTTCTTTGCCTGCAAACCCAGGTCCTGAAGCACCGTGGCAGCTCTCAGCTTCTGCACCAACATCACTTCAGGCTTGCTTAAAAGGGCTTGCACAGTAGAAAGCACTTTTCCCTGGACCTCCCAGCTACTGAGCTTCTGCTGAGAAAAAAAACACCTAAGTTTTGCTTATACCTTTCCAATGAATAATTCAGCTCTTTGTAATACCTACAGACAAGTCAAGTTTCTCTTTTGGGGGGTTTCCTCCCAGCCCCGATGACGCTGCTGAGCAACCCACAGTGCTCCTCAGCCTTGCAGCTCGATGGAGCAAAGAACAACCTTTGGACGACTCCAAAAGCATAAGTTAAGGGCTGTTCTGACCATACTTGTGGCTTTGTGGGGGACCTGGGTGGCAGGACATGGCTTGTCCTTGTGTCTCCGTCGGGCTGAATTTGTTCTGAGAACCCCCCTCCGTTGGCACAGTTTGGGAAATTGCCTTTGGGAGGTAAAACACAAGCAAGGATGCAGAGGTCAGGTCTAAGCAGGTGAGGTCCAGACACCACCCCAAAGAGTGAGTATCTTGCATCCACTCCCAGTGCCTTACTCATCAAAGGAGACTGGCAAGCAGCTCCTCTGGTCTCTGCTCGCTGTGAGGAGAGCAATGCTGGAGAGAGCTCCTGGGTCTTACGGGAGGCCACAGACAACCCCCTGCCTGGACAACTCCCCCCGTCCCTCTGCATCTGGCAGCAAAGACAGGGAAGGGGCCACATTCTGACACTGCCCGTGTCAGAGGGACATTTGAATGTGGCTCTTTCCTTGCCGCTGGTACAATTTCCCATTGACTTTGCAGGAGCATCTGTCTTTGGCCAGGGTCTCTCACTATGGCTAAGCTGGACCTCAGCGCCAGCCTTCCAGAGCTCTCTGCCCATCCTCTCGTGAAGCAGGACTGAAGCCAGAGCTAGGCAGAAGATAATACACTCAGGCCCTCCAAGGGCAGGAAGACTCCTAATCATCAGAACTATTTTTGGAGGGATCTTTTAGCTTTATCCCCCTTCACCCCTCTGAAGCCAGAGAACAGAGCCAAACACCCAGAGGGGAAAAAGAGGATAAAAGGATTTTTCTTCCTAAGGGGAGGAGGGACCATTATCGGAGTCACAGAGGCAAGATCAAAAAGAGCTACACAAAGCAGAGGGGCAGGCTCTTTTAGTCTGGAGAAATGAATTGCAAGCCAGCAGACTACCTCAATAACAAATTTCTAAGACCCACACATCTGTTAATTACATCCCACTGAACTAACATTGCATCAGCATGTCCTGTTAATGCATTAGAAATCAGATTTTTTTAATATCTGCGATAAATTGGGCAAGGGAAAACCGAGCAGCTGTGCCAGGGGCACTCAGTAGGTGTCCTAGCTGTGGTGGCAAAACAATCTGAACAAGGGACTGAGCCACCAGTGCCACCTCCCCTTGCCCAGGAAAGCACTGGTGAGAAGCTGCGTGCAAAATCTGCTCAGCCCCAAACAGCTTATAGCTGCACGGTTTCTGTGGGGATGTGCGGCTAGTCCACGAGGATGTCAGCCTGGCAATCAGTATGGTTTTCATCAGCAGGAACAAAGACATGTGAACAGCTACTGGCAAGCGGCCAAAACTTTCCCCCATCACATTTTTCACAGTCATTTTGAATATGACCTCGAGAAGACCTGTTTGTTTTGCCATAAAAGGCAAAGGGTCTAATCCTAGGCAGTTTTGTGCTGATGCTTCTAGTTTTGCAGGCATAAAAGCTTCTGCCTGAAGGCACGAGTAGAGAAAAGGGAGTCAAGATTGGTTATGACCTGGTTCTTCACAGGATAAGAGAAGGAAAAAATTATACACAGACCCAAAAAGGAGGTGTGGTACTTAACACATCAGCACTTGCTAATAAATGCTACCCAGGCTTAGATATTAGAAATGTGTGTGCTTGTGTCTGGTGACAAGAGAAATGTAGTGTAATTTATTAGTGGTGAATGTGGTGCAATCGACTGCCCTTTGGCACTGGAGAAAGTAAGAAATGACTCAGGTCACAGTTCTTGTCACTTGACACGTGGGACATGCTTGGGAACTCCCTCCTAGTCAAGAGGTACTCATTGTTCCTGAAACAATGATGCTTAATAGCAAACACGCAGCATCAGTTAAATTCAGTAGGCTAGGTCTACAGTCCTGCAGTCAAGAGGGACTGGTCCTCCAGGGATCCCCTTTTAGCTCGCGAGCGAGGATCCGTGACATTCACTTCTGACAGCTCCATCCCCAACTTGCTGGGTGTCCTGCAGAAATCTGCTTCACATGGGTGTGTGTTTTTTCCCCTTTCTCACATTTTTCCTGTTCAAAATGTAAGCTCTTTGGAGTTTGCATCTAACACAAGAGGCATCTGTGAACTTCTATGAGAGAAACAAGTAAAGCCTACAGTTCAGTGCCAAGTGGGAAGTCCCTCCCCTGAAGGGAAGTTGACACTGGTGTTGCGAGACCCATTTTTCTAAAGACGTCATAGGCTACATCAGCAAAGAGTTTGCTTGCCCATGATGATGGAGCAAGCATCAACTAACTCTACAGATTATCTACACAATAGGATAAAGTATATTCTACTTTGCATTCACGCGGTTGTCTTAGACACAGGCTGGATGAGTGAAAGGTTTTCTGGGTTGGACTCATTTGAAAAACTGTTCTTACAGTTTTTCTTCTTACATTGGAAGATGAGGACCAAAAAAGCAGAAGAAACCATGTCGAGAGTTGTAAACAAGTCTTCAAAGGGAGAAAGGGCAAGTAGAGGAGGCCAGTATGCAATGGCTAGTGTTGGAAAGCGAGCATGTGGCAGTCCAGCATATTGGATTCAATGTCCAGGAAAAGTTCATCCTTGTGAAGCTACTTCCTCCTTCCAGTGCCAAGACCAAGGAGAGCTGGAGTTATGGATTGCAGAAGTTCCAGTTAAATAAGATAGATCTTGATGGAGGTTTGTTTTAACTGGCATGCTCCCCTTTTTGACAGATGTTCCCCTTGTTTGCTTTCATGGATTACTATTAGGTCATGCTAGTCCTGTCTGTCCATCATATGTACTTGTTCTTTGTCCTTTGTATGAGCCATGCTGCTATTTCTTAAATATTTTTAGGGATTAGTTTTCACCTGGACTGAATGACTACACACACAAACTGTCATAAAAGGTATTTACATAGGTGAAAAGATAATACACTGACAAAACTGGAAACACTGTTTTCAGCTAAGCTGAAAAGCTAATGCAAATTCTTTTAGCACCCTTCAAGAAATGTGTTTGTTTAGACAATAACATGCAGAAAATTAACTCATCCAGAATTATGCTGGACAAATAATATTCTTCTGCTTTATTTTCTATTATAGCATATGGAATTTTAATTTTTTTGCGGTCTTTGGAATGATAAAGTTTCAGAAATACTGAATTTATTTTTATTTAACTCTGAAAGGGGTAGATGGAATGACCTGTTTAAGACTGAGTCAATTGCCCTGACTTTGACCAACTCTGTCAAAGGGAAATAGAGGACTACTGCTATGGGACTTTGCTGTGAGGAATTAAAGAAGTTTAATACACATTATGCCAATCAATTATTTATGAAAAATAGATCTGGGGTACCCAGTGTGATATTTTTAGCAATTTCCAAGTGTGATTGGTAAGGGTAACTGCATAAATACAGCATATACTTCCACAAAATCTTGTTTTACTATACACTTCCGAACAAAGAAGCTACAATTTGATAGAAAACCGGTAAGATACACACTGAAAGGATAAAAACCAATGAAGTGTTAAGTCTTAAAATATAATGGAAGATAAATGGAAACTCATTGTTGAACAGGTGCTTTCCTAAAGAAGTCTTGCAAAGGTCTTCCACTTGTCCAGTCCTCAGGGATGTTTCTGTCACTGGTTTGAAGAAGAAATCAGATGACTGCTGATAACATTTCCAGGTGACACAAAAACAGTGGGAGAGGTGATAAACAAAGAGGCCAGGATCATCTGGATAAAGATGGATAGAGACCCAAACTGTATGTAAACCATGCATAATCAAATGGTGGCCAACAGTTCAGTCATACTTAGAATACGTGGTTGCCTTTCTGAGAAACCAAGACATGCGCAAAACGGGGGGGAAGCCACAGCTGATATCTTACTTCTATGAGATGGCCAGCCAGCCCTCATTAGCGCTTGGCTGAAGAAATGACGGGGTCTTGGCTAAGATTAGGGAGCTTATATTCCTTCTGCATCTACAGACATGTGATTATTCCTGGAATAGCATGCCAGGTCTGGGGTCCTTCTTTTATCTTGTAACATTAGAAGCGGGAGAGAACTCAAAGAACCACAGGCATGATCGAAGGTCTGGAAAACATGCCTTTCAGTGGGATTCAAAGATGTTGGTCTGCTTACCTTGAGTACAAAGAGGGGCTTTTGTCACTGTTCATAAGAGTCTGCATAAGGAACAATAATTTGACAACAAAGAGGTTTTATACCCTCATGGACACAGGCATAACGAGATGCAATAGCTGGAAGTTGCAGCTGGGGAAATCTGTATTTGAAATAAGTCACGATATGTCAATGTTGAGAGATATCAGCCATTAAAATCACTGATTGAGGCTTCTGATGGAAAATCCACTAGCTACTAGTTTCTTTAAAACCAACACTAATATTTCAAAACAGGACCTGGAGCAGATACTAATGGAGAAGCAAGTGCTAAGGAGGTGACCTAAGCCATGGAAGTAGTCTCTTCTGATCTCAAAATGTAATGAACACTTCATGTTGAAGTTCTGTCCTCCAGAGATTCATGCGCCACCCTTCGGGTGTATGTATGTGGCTCATCTGCATCCTGCTCCTCTGCCTCCTCCTCCCCCTAAACTCTTTCATATCAGCTCTTTCACTTGCACAAATTTTCCTTGTCCTTGGTCTTTCCTCTTCTCTGTCCCAAGTTTTGGTCGAACTCCAGAAGTATTTGACATATATAATCCAAACACTTTAGACCTTTGACTGTGTCAAAGATTGACATTCTAACAGGTAATTGGTGCAGGAATTGATAAGAGAGAAAAAAATTGTTACTGATAGAATTTTTTGAAGAGAAACCCACACTTTCAGGGTGAGTCTCCTCTGCTCTATGTCAGACACAAAGGTGAGACGATTTACACATCAGAAGTGACCATTTATCAGCACTGAGTGTCAGAGGCTCCTGGAGGGGCCAGCGACCAGTCCCACCGATGTACCCACATACATCCACAGATGATCCATCGTGCTCATCCAGCTAGTGCATCCTCTGGATGCTCGTTGGTGTTACTGGGTCCTCATGTGCAAGGTAACCTAAAAAGCTTGTCTGAAGGGTGAGCAGGAAAGAGTTTTGGGGCCTTTCCTTACTGCTGTCACTGACACACACAGGGCCCTGGGGGAGGCTGTTATAATCTCACTGCTCTTCATTTTACCAAATATCAACAGGCATTTTCAGCCACTGGTATTCAAGTTGCTCTTGTGCAAAACACACTATTGTGCGCCCAAATCTGCCCATGGATCTCCTTGCTCATTAGGGACTGCTGCTTTGCTGAAGCCAGTTACAGCTCCATGTCCCCCTTAATGGGATTTCTCTTTTTGCATTTCTTACTCTACTCATCTCTCAGCTAGTTCGCTTGCAGGTACTATAATGTGAATTCTGCTGGTCGAGTCAGAGCTCAGAGCTGGCAAACATATAGATATCAAGGTTTCCACCGTTGGTTTTTTTGGTGTGTGTGTGAGTTTTCCGGCTCCACACCGTACACACTCAGGTGCTGATTGCCACACTCAAGGAATTGCACATGGGGATGTAACTCACCAAACACCCTCCAAAAAACTTCTCCTGGAAAGAGAAAACCCGCTGTGATTTCTGTGGCCATACTCAGGGCAAAGGTCCATCAAATTAAAGGCTGCTTTTCTGTCTTTCCTCAACCTCTCCATTGCTTCATCTGACTTCTTGCCCTCTGTCTTGGAGTGAAGCTGGTCCTGCCTCTCCCAGGTCTGGCATCCAGGGCTGGCCCGGCCGGTTGCTGTAACTGCTGCAGGTGGCGGCACCTTGGCCAATGTGGAGAAACCCCGTGGGGATTTCAGCTGTGCTCCAGCACATCTCTCCTTCGCATGTGCCAGCTGCAATTCGAAAGACACTGTCTGGACAACTCAGTGAGGGTGGATTTCCATGCACGAGGCCACGGGCACATCCTGATCAGGTCATTCTCACTGAAAAAATTTAACTCCCCACTTCAAAACATGAGTACATTTAGGTTTTTTTTTTTCTAAGAAAACAGCCACCAGAAATGTATTTTTCTTCCCTCACCCATTCTGGCTGGAATCAACCCCAGAAATCAGCCCAGAATAGACAAAGAGAACAGAAAGTCCAAAGAGTTAAACTCAGACCATTGTATAAATAACTGCAAACAGGGATTTGTAAGGCAACCGTCATAATAACGATGCCCAGAACAGCCAGATGACAGACAGGAACCCAGTAACCTCTGAAATGCCAGAACAACTCTGCAACTTGCCACAGCTGCACTGGTTTATAGACTGCAGTTATTCTAACCAATGAGGGCATTTTATTATATTACATTATATTTTATTATATTATATTAATTCTATTAGGGATTGTATGGCTGTTTAAAAGGAGAACAAAGTCTCACAAGAGCCTTGGTCCCTTGCAGAGAGAGCCATATGAAAATCTCCTGATAAATAACAGTTGCTCAACCCACATGCTGCCTTGAACAGAAATGATCATCCACAGAGAGATTTTAAGAAATCAGGAGAGCGCCTCAGAGAAAAGCAGCAGGAGGGATGGAGGAGTCGGGGAAATGGTGTACGGAGGCTGGAAACTTCTGCCAAGCATTACCGTGCAACTGCTTGCCTGAGTCAAGTGTTTTTTTCTTCAAATATTTGCAGCATCAGGGCCTGGGTTGGTACCTTGAATATTAATGTAGTGCCTCAGCACCTTCCAAATGGGTGCCTGAAAGATCCCAGGGCTCTCTCAGCCATCTCCGCTCCACGCAGTTGTACCAGGTCATTTTAAGGGGGAGGGGGAGGCTCATCTGGAAAACTGCTGCATATTTATAATAAGACCATCTATTACACCAGTGCAGGATGGAATTGAAAACATATGGTGCCCTGGGAGCAGCTGTTTCTTTTTTTAGGTCTCTTATGCCCTTCAGAAATGTCAAGATAGAGGAAAGAAAATGTCAGGAAACTGCAATATGCTTACTCTAAAGGCCTCCTGTCAGTGACGTATTTATGAAGCTGTTGGAAATTTGATTCACATCAAGCAGAAGACACCAGGTTTTAAAGACCCACATTACTAGAGCAGTCTGCTAAAGCCAGTGCTCCTGATCTGCACCTTGGTGGGACCTTCTGCTGCTTGGACACAGATCCCCACACACCTGAGGAGAAAGCCCCACTCCTGTAGTGGCGGCTTGACGCCACTTGCTTTGTTGCTGTGGATGGACAGCCAAGCATCACCGCGGTGGTGAGCTTCTGCAGTGTGTGATGATGGAGCAGCTGGATGGGACAGTCCCATGGGATTCTTATGCAGTTCTTGATGTTTTCCCCATCCCTGGAAATGTTCAAGGCCAGGTTGAATGGGATTTTGAGCAGCCTGGTCTAGTGTGAGATGTCCCTGCCGATGGCAGGGGGGTTGGAACTAGATGATCCTTAAGGTCCCTTCCAACCCAAACCATTCTATGATTCTATGAAAAAACATGATCAAAAAAACCCAGTCACCTGGTAGTGTCTGCTCACGTTTTGCCAGCGCTGGGACAGTGCTCCGAGACTGTTTCAGTTCACCAGTGAGCGTGCAGCCACACGGGCATTTACTGGTGTCTCAAAAGTTCTCCTAATGTTTTGTGTTTAGAGGTTTAGCCAGAGCTTCCTTAGGGCCAATCACTTTTCAAAGGCCCGAATGCCATCATCAGTGTGATACAGTAAAAGCAGGTCCCGCAGACTATACAGGCCCAAGCAGGAGAGGAGCAACCAAGACCTGTTCCCTGCCAGGACTACAAAACCCACCTACCTGCAGAACCTGTCAAGAGACTAATCTTGCAGAGTACGCACTGACAGCAGGAGCCTGAAAGCAGCCCACAGGAGCTGCCAAGGAGCTGAATTATCTCTGGTACAAGAGAGACTAAAGCTACAGAGCTCCATTTGAAACTGACTGCTAATGCAACCTGCTGCTGTCTCAGATGCAAAGCCCGGGCTGTGCTCTGGCAGCACTGACTTGTCCACCATGCTGGAGCTGAGCTGCGTCAGAGGTCACCTCCAGGGATCCCTTCCCAGTTCCTTTCCAGCCTCATGGAGATTGAGCACTCAAGTCATTGGTTGGTGGCTTTAAAATTCCCAGGTGATTCCCAATGGAAGAAACACGGGACTTGGGATCATGGTGTCCTCCCAGCTTAAGGAGGACAGAAGCATGCACCTGGGTGGCAGTGCTGGACTGCCTGCACCACGGGACAGCAGTAACATCTCTTTTCCTTGTTTGTGGCCAACAACACAGTCCAACAGAAAGAAGAGGAAGAGGCTTCCAGAAGGAGGCTGGAAGAGATGGTGGAAATATTTCAGTCAAGCTTCTCAGGGTTTTAAATAAATTAGACTTATCAAACATCGTGGTTTGGTTGGGGTAATTTTTTTCATTTTTGGCAAAAATTTCTGGCAAGAAGCACAGAGCCATGACCATATTGCAGTTCTTGCTATGGGCTGCATTAAAGGAAAACGATGTGGGAGGTCTTGGAATGGAGAGGGCTGGGGGAAACAGATATGCCCTGTTTCGGAGCCCAGAGTCTGGGATGTGAGGTGGAAAAGTGGTAAAAGTGTGGACAGATTATAGAGGGACAAAGTGTTGGGCCATTTCCAGAATAGGGCTGAGAGAGAAAAGATGAGATGAGGAGCTTACACCTTGAGTAAGGAGCTCGGCACCCCTGGTGTGCCAGCAGGATGGGCTCAGCAGGTTACCTCCCGTCTGCAGCTCACACACACATGGGAGATAATGTACTTCTACTTCAGTTCATCATGCTGGGGATAACAGCTCTGGGACAGGCGCTTTTCCCAGAGGAAGTGGATTTGGGTAGCTCATTTGCAGGTAAAACTTCAAGCTGTGCTTCCAGCAGGGATGGGGCCACACAGGTCCCACTCCGGACCCTCTTCTAGAGAAAAAGGCAGAGAATACCATTTTGGAGCACCGGGTATGAGATACCGGGCAGAGCGTGAGCAGCGCCATGGGAGGGGATGACAGCTCAGGGTAGTTTTGGTTCTGCCTCTAAACCCCGGTGTGCAGCTCGCATTACCCCTTGCTGCTGTCCTCCCTTCTGCATGCCCCTGCTAGCAGGGCGAAAGACCATGCTGGAAGTCATATGGCGGAAGAGGGTAATAAAATAAACACCAGGCACTCAGAGCAAGGAGCAGAGAACATAAAAAGGGATAGAAACGTGATACTGAAGAGAAAATAGGAAGGACTGCAGGAGCAAAAAGAGATATCACCAACTCCTGGAGAACATTAGCATGTGAGCAATGGTTCATAAAAATTCAAGCAACCCACACTTCTGCTTGCAGGAACAGTCTCTGCTGGTCTTTCACATATTTATGTCTCTTCTTCCACCCCAGAACCAGTCTGCACATTTCCAAACGTAGAAATCCCTTCTGCTGGCTCTAGGTGGGGGGTAATAAGCTTTATTTCCAGCACTTTGAGCTCCACTCAGTTGGCTGAGAGCTGGGGAGAGAAGGAGATGATAGAGAAGGATAAATGGTAGTGGTTGGGACTGAAGAGACTCGTGCTGGAGAAGAGGAACGACAAAGAAGTAGAAGAAGGACACAGAGAAAGAAATTGTCTGAAATCCAGTCAGCTCTTGGGTATGCTCAGACCCATATGGATCTCTGTGGGTGCTGGGTAGTACATAAATTTGGATATGAGAAATACCAATGAGAAATGCAGTGATCAATTTCCCTTATTCCTGTGGCCCAGGCAAGGGATGAAGCATCTCCTGTGCCTATAAGGAAGTTTGATCTGGACCCGCTGTGTTCGTGCTCCTGCCCGATGGCCTCAGACAGTAGTTCATCTTTCCGTTGCAGCTCCAGGCTCTACCAGCGATCCCAGTCAGCTGTCGTGAGGCTTCACTGGCACAGATTTCTGTGCATGAGGAAAAAATATTTGGCCCGTGACTTGGAGATAGTGTGGTTCAGAGCAAGGGTGAGGAGGTGGTTGGTTTTACTCTTTCCTTTGCTGTTGCTTTGCAGCCGGATGGCCATGGCCCCTCTAAGAAACCCTCTCCCTTCCACAGAAGCCTCATCTGGGTGGGTTACATTGGCAGCAATCCCACGGCAAATCATTCCAGGGTGAAATTTTGAAAATCGCTACAGAGAAGTAGAATTTTCCATTCCCTCTTCAGAAGAGATTTCTGTTGTTGCAGTGAGACATCATCCCAGACACCCTCCACCCTTCATTCTCAAAGGCTGGGGTAGTCTGTCTGCTGGCTTGGGGGGCCAGATGTGTTGCACAGGGCAATTCTGGGGGACATGCAACCACCATCTGTGGATATGCAGGCTGGAAGCACTCTCCTGAGGCAAGGAAGTTGCTGTCAGCCGAGGCAGCTCCTCACCCAAGCAATTCCGTTGGTGTTGAGCAGCCCGGACAGGAACAGGGAGAAAAAGTCTTGCAAGTAAATCTGGAGCGAATCATCCCCAGGCAGATCCCATCAGCACGGCATTTGCAATGAGAAAGACTTGCTCAGGTCTTTTTCAGGTGGGGGTAGATGTGCTCCTCCTGAAACAGGCTCATAGTGCTTGTAGGGACTTCATCACACGTTCATGTCAGGTCTTAAATTACCTCGCCAGAGGTAAAACCACCCGGGTGTCTGAAGCCCTTGGGAAAATATGACCTTTGGCCTTTCTCTCTTAATTTCCCCTCTCTGCGTGCTGGAGATAACCATGCTTATCTGCCTTTGCTGAACACGTTGAGATTTGCAGAAGAGAAGCACTGGAAATGTGACTAACGTCAGCACCATCCTCATCATCCCTTTGCTGAACCCCATCAGGCTCAGGTTGCTGAGAGTCAACTTTGCACCATTTTAACTACCTACGCAGGGAAGAGTCGCGGCCGTCGCAGTCTCCTGAAACTGCGGAGGTGCCACTAAAAAACCTTATTCAGGCGATTCAAGCCCTCCAGCAAGGTTTTCAAAGAAAAGTCCAAGCTACCAGCAGAAGTGGGTACAAACCGAGCACAGAAGGCAGGACAGGGAGAAGTTAATAATTCACAGGCATGATCTACAGCCATGAAATGTGATCGTGGCTGGGAAATGTGGGTTTATGTTTTTTTCTAAATTAAAATAAAAACAAGACCAGAGCTCCAGGAAAATACAGAACCAGGGAGTTCTGTTTCAGCTTTGCAGCAAAGTTCAAGTTTGTCTTTAATACTAATTAAATCTTTTGCTGTTGAACCAGAAAAAGTATCAGCTAAGAGACTGTCTCTGCCTCCAGAGCTTTTGATGTGGTTAATTTCTGGAAAGGAGAATTTGGGACTCAGATTTTGCAGTGCTTCACTTCACTATCCTGGCCTGAAATAAATACGAAACGCCATGCCAAGAAGTAACAACAAGAAAAATATTTTTTGTGGGTTTGTGCCGCAAAGCTGAGATGGGGATAGACATTGATTTGAGGCAGGTGATGAGTCTCCCGGGTGCAGGACTGGCGCAGGGCACAGCCACGATGGAGGACAGGGGAATGAGCATTGCCCTCGTTATCTTACAGCAGATGCCACCCAGAAAGAGGTACAAAGGTGCTGGTACTTACGGAGTGCTCTTGCAATATGCCTAATTAAATAAAATCACTTACTGGATGCAGTTCTTGGTTCACTTTAGCTACGATGGAGACTGGAGGAAGGATAAAATTAGGAATGAGAAGGAGTTAATGCATTTAAAGGGCTAAAACCTGCACCGCTGGGATAAAAGCAAACTTAGTCAGTGACTTCATTGCAACTCAGCAGTAAATCCAGAGTCACTGTTTTCTGTGGAGTGCAGATGTCTGAATACCATCCCTGGATGGGAATAAAAGGAAATGCTGTTTACTGTGAACAAGATGCATTACGAACAAACTCTGACACACCCTAAACCAACTTTCTTTTGAAAGCAAGAGAGGGTTTCATTAAAAGCAAAATTTGTGAAAAGAGATTTACAGGATATGTGGGAACTTGCTTGAATGATTAAAAATTAATTATAGCAAGGGGGAGGATGTAGAAACACGTTAAGTTAGGATGCCACTGTATGGCCCAGGCAAATCTGTTTCTGAGATTGTAAGTTCAGCCCCTTTTCTCCCCTTCCCTCCATTATATCTGATTCTCCACTGGGCTTGCTGGACACTGGAGCAGATGCACTTACATGTTGGAAAAGCAAGGGCGATTCAGTGGTGCAATGTTCCTGGTTAAAGCCATACTTCCTTGTCACAGGGTGAAATGATGATATTGCTGCAAGTAAGTGGAAGAAAAAAACTCTCATCAATTTCTTGAAGCTTCTCAAGTTAGAAAAGATTTTAACATCCTCGCAGATGTCAAGAAAAGACTTTAACATCCTCACAGATGTCAAGCAAAGCCACCAAGGAGATGGTAGAAGCATTGCACAAATGGACTGTTGGTGCCAGAGCCCTGGGACGGGCCACGGACCCTGCTCTGCCCTCACCCATGTGCTCTGTGTTTCTGCCTGCAAGCGGTCTTTGTCCGGATGCCCACCTCCCACCTTCTGCGGAGGTGGAGGGCGCTGGGGACAGCCCTGTCCATCCCTCTGTGAGCCAGTGCTCTCAGCAAGACTGCTTATGAGGTGCCATGAGACCTGTCCCTGCCACTGCAGCGTAAGGAGTGTCCCTGCGGGGAGATAACCAACCCTCAGCTGTTTGCGTCTCCTCTTGGGATTCCCTTTAATTTTGGTCTGCTGGTGTATTGGCTTGCTCTTCTTGGGGGAAGCTGTATATAATTGCGGAGCAAAGAGGAAGCAGGGCTGCTGAGGTGATGGGGAAGCGAGGGAAACAGGGCTTGCTTTTCTTGTATTTGCTCTGCACATGCTCCCTGAGGAGCATAAACCTACAGCAGAGGCTTCTTCAGGGACTGCTGTGGCTGTGTTGAGTTGTCCCCATTTTGGATATCCGGTGCACAGCACCCAGTACAAGCCTGGCTGGGGCTGGGCTTGGTGGCTTGCATGAGAAATGTCCTTCAATGGTCCCCCCCACAACGCAGACAGCGTGCTGCAGAAAGGAAGCAGTTCAGCAGTAGCAGCAGCAGCAGCACACGCTGGAGAATGGTGTCCAGGCGGAGCTGTAGGTGTTGACGCTGCCCTTGCTCTTTTAACTCCCTCCATGTGGCTGGTGAAAATGCCCAACTCTCGTTGCCCAGTGCCTACTGATGTTGGTGGCTGTGGCAGACGTGTAACACTTTGGAAATGAGACCAGAAGGCAGGAGTGAACGGCAGCTGAGAGCAACTCCCTTCTCCCCACCGTCCTTTCCTTTTTTCCATTTGTTTGTTTTTCATTCTTTTTTTTTTTTCCTTGGTCATGTACAAATGTTTGTCCCATTCAAGTCCAGGACACCTTCCTTGACCTTACCATTCCCAGAGGGAAAGACAATAAAAAACACTGAAAGCTAAAAATTTATTTGATTCAAGACCCTGACCTCCAATTACCTAAGAACAAGGAACTGCTTTGTTGCCTGTGTATGTTTTAGTGGTCTTACACCATTTTATCTTGCCCAGAGAGCTACTCAGACATAAACCAGTGATGAGAAGGACTTGGTTTTTGGCTCATCCTCCTCTGACAGTCCCTTAGCTCTGTTAAAATACCATTTTCAAACAAGCTAGTTATTTTCTGCTCTATCCTCTTCTATCTTATCTGGCCTTTATCATCCACAATAACATTATTATCAGGCAGAGTGTTTGCAGCGATCACTGCAGTACATGTCTGAGGCTTAGCAGAAGCACAGTAGAGCTGCAAGACTTTTCTCCTGCAATTCCTTTCCCATTAATTTCCAACTATTTCGTTTTCTCCAGCCCCAGAGCTGTTTATCCTTGCTGTGAGCTCCTCGGCGGGCTGATTCACCCCTTGGGTTGCGCCAGCTCGTGTGAGGGAGCCCAGCGCTCGCCAGCTGGCAGCCCCTCCAGCAGCAGATGAGCTGGCCTGGAGAAGGACTGAGGTCAGGCTGGCTGGAAGAGCTGCTCAGTTACCATTTCTCCAGGGTTTTCTCCAGTCATGGGGCTGGATGAGAACATGGAGAGAAATTAAAGCACCTCTGCAAGAAATCAAAGAGAGGAAGGATAGTCTGACAGGGAAAGCGCTAACTCTGGATTTGGGAGGGATAATTTCAGGCCCTTCCAGCTCCATTTAGTCCCTCTGCGCTTCATTTCTTGATCTTCTGCAGGGATAATGCTATTCCTAGGAATTAAAGACAGTGCTTGACTTGGCATAGGGGCTGTGTAAGTCCCCAAAGACAGTCTGGTGCTGGGCAAAGCCATAGTCTGCTCCATGTTGGAAAGGTCTGTAAAATGCAAGTCTCCTGTTGACTCTAGTTGCAAGATTCCTGCTGACCTAGGGAAGGGGCAGCAATGGGACCATTTCTTTTTGCCTCTGCACTCCTTCCAGGTCCTTCCCCTGCCTTCTGTCCACACTCCACTCCAGTTTTATGGTGATAGGTGGTAGGGAGGAATTCAGGACCAAACACAACTTATCAGATAGATTTTCTTTTGTTGTTATTTCTTTTTTGGAGACAGAAGTCTTGCCTTGAAGGAACTATAGAACAGTAGAAGTCCCATTACCCAGCCTGTAGCATACCCAGCTGTTACACAAGGCAGAAAAAAACTCAATCAACGGAAGTATTTTGTTCCTTGCAAGGCATGGGAGTGTGAATCCCTGAAGAAGTGGGTGAGGATGTGATGACCTCGTGGAGAAGATGTCCTCACCCTGCCCATTCAGGGGAGTCCCCCCTGCAGAACTCTGTTAGCTGATGTGAGCTTGCTTTGAGCCTTTCCCCTCTTTTCTGCATGCTTTCTCTGCTAAAATCTCCTTCTGTCTATATAACTCACCTTCCACACCTCTTGTTGCCTTTTCCACTCATTCCATTCTTCAGCTGTAGCACCCACCCAACACCCCTTTGCAAAATACGATCTCTCCTGCACTTGGAGTAAAGCCATGCTGCAGAGGGGGTAGCAGAGATCACCTTTAAGATCTTGGCTTTCATATGACAGTTCAATGGCAAGAGAGCCGGAGGCTGTATGAGGACTTGGAGAGAGGCAGCTTGTTTTTCTCCTCCAGCATATGTCTGTGTGGGAAGGAGGGCGCTGATCCACAAACAGCCTGCTTGCAGTTTCGTCCGCTCCAGGCAGAGTTCACAGGCTGCAACAGGGACTTCTGGCCCAAACTCCGTCTCTGAAGAGGCTGACACGGGTGCTGTGGCAGACTCTGCCATTGTTTCGTTCCCAGTGCATGTGGGACAGTGGCCAACCCGTCCTCTGATCCTGCCGGGGACTCCCATCCTGCTCCAAATATGCAGACCAGCGTGGCATCCCAAGTCCTGCTCCTCCCAAAGCCAGTGCATTTGGCAGACCCAGCCTGGAGCCCACGGGCTGCCAGAGGAGAGGAGCTGGGAGGGGTCCCCTGGGGTGCAGTAAGTGCGATGGGTCCTTTCCCTCCTGGGGTCAGGGCATCGGTGCTGGGAACAGAAACTCGTGTTCCATAAGGCACACCTGGGGCAGAGCTGGCAGCACCATCTCCCAGGGACTTAACACCTGGGTCAGGGCCAACTGTCCTTAGTCATGGAAAACACACACTGGAGTCAAGGGAAGTTCACTGACTCAGGAGTGGAGCCACTGCCAGGCTCATATTATAACCAAGACCCACGTCTGTGCACCCCGGAGTCAAGTTACCTCAATTTTCTTCTTTGTATGACGTCCATTTGAATTTTAGACAGGGTCTCAGTGAAGTTTCCCTCCAGGTCTTTCTGGGGAAGCCACTCTATTAAGAACCAGGCTAACCCACCGTGTGCCTGGGAGCTCTAAAATCCCTTATACTGTAGGAAAAAATATTTCATCTGTCTGCTTCAGCTCCTTTGCTTTGGTCTTTCCTTATTTTCTTCATATCTGAGCTCCTCAATCCTATCTCAGAAGTATCCCACCAGCCAACTCTTGTTGCTCCTAATACTAAACCCCATGTTGTAAGGACCTCCCTCTTTCCTTCAAGAACTTTATGTTTACTACTTTTCCTCAAGCTCTTGCCATGCTGAGTAAATGCCCAGGCTGATCGTCAGTATTTCAGTTGTGGATCCCCCATCATTGGAAGTCTTCAAGGTCAGGTTTGACGAGGCTTCAAGCAACTTGATATAGTGAAAGATGTCCCTGCCCATGGCAGCAGGGCTGGACTAGATGACCTTTGAAGGTCCCTTCCAACCCAAACCATTCTATAGTTCTATGATTATATGATTTCAGTATTGTTGTTGAGGGATTTTTCAGTCTCCTGGTAGAATATTCCTGTTGGATTTGATTGTCCCCTAGCTTCACAGCTCCCCTACAAAGGGTAACAAATAGCTGCTTTTTTTGGAATCTCCCATCACATTCATTCTTAGTTGTGCAGAATATACATTGTCAGTTAACAAGCACCGTTATTAAAATCTCCTTGATGCAATATTTCTTCCGAGTGGACAAAGAAATGGCCTCTACAGGATAAATGATCTTTTCCTTCTAGAAGAGCTTGCTGGAAATGTTACCCTGGGCTTCCTTATCCCCAGGCTGACCATGAAAGTCTCCCTCAAGATCACCCCAAAAATGCTACCTCTGAGTTTATTTAGTCTAGAGAAGAGAAATCTGGAGAGATCACAGCCTCATAATTGCAGTGGGAACGTACTGAAGTCTTTACCTTGTCCACAGACAGGACGTACAGTAATTGTATGAAATTGCAGAGAAGCTTTAGTTTAGGCATTAAGGGGAAAAATACTTTATAATGGTGAAGATAAGTCTGGTAATAGATTGCCTGGGGAGGCTGAGGGGTTTCCATCGTTAAAGGCTTTATGAACAGGTTGGGCAAACCCCTGCCAGGCATGGCTTTGGAGGGGACCCTGCCCACAGACAAGGCAATGCAGTAGCCAAACTCCCAAGGTGTATTCCAGACCTGTTTTTTATTATTTTATTGTATAGCCTGACTGGAGAGCTCTCAGGAAATGCTGGAAGGTCTGTGGATGCTGAAAGGCTTTCTTTTTTGGGGCAGGTCTCTCCAGCAGAGTGCTGAGTGGTGTATTTGTTTAATATGCATTGTTAAATGCATTGAGTATGCAGGCCAGACTCCCAGGGTATGGATTTTAAAAATCTGAAATCCCTAATGAGATGAACTTTCTATTATTTCAACACTTTTTTTTTTTCTTTTGTGGCTTTTTCTTCTTGTAGCTGAAGTGATGTTCTTGCAGATCGCTCACGGTCACATTATTTGCTGTCCTGAGGATGCAATCCACACAATGCTAAGCATGTGTGGACCAGGGCTGTTCCTCATCATGGATGTTTTCACCTGAAAGGACACTCCAAAGGCAGTCTGGTGGGATGATGGGGAGTCTGGATGCCCATGCACACTCTACTTCTGCCACATGCACCCTGTTGCATCAGTTCCTTTGCTGGATGGCGAACCAAGCTTTCCAACACTGAGTAAAACCAGAATATGTCTTATCTAGGGGGCTAGTTGTGGTTAGAGATAATTTTCCTCAAGTATTCACACACACTCTGCTGTACAGCTGGGATGTTTGGAGAGGGTAAAAAGAAAAGCTCACAAACACATCTGAGTCAACATTTGTTTTTTGAATGTTAATTAATGTCTGCGGGGCGATGCTCCTGCTTTGTACTCTGCAGCTCCTGCTCTGCTGAAGTTGTCTTTTCCCTGGTTGCTATCATGAGCAGCACCTCCAGGAAACAGCTTGCCCTGAGGGTCACCACCAAGGCCACAGAACTTCCCTGATGGCATAGAGAAATCACAAGGAAAATTGATTACTGTAAGAATTTGGCACATAAAATAGCTTTGGGGACCAGCTTGAGTGAAGTCGATGGTTCCAGTTTAGTGAAGCCAGCACTGGGCTGGTGTGGGTAATTTTGAAGTGTTGCTTCGGCAATCCCTAGAAAAGCATTAGCATTCTTATTGCGAGTGAAATATTTTAAAAATGTATATGATCAGCTGAAAGCTCTGGAGATAAAAATACATTAACTTAATGTGGAAAATGTCATTCCTGTATTTGTTCCTGGGACTTTGAGCTTTTACAGTGCAGGAGCTTTCCTTGACAAGTTGGAAACTACAAGGTTTGATAAGCAAAACCTGAGATCATCATTCATGCACTTGGCTCTCTCTTAAAGCCATACCCTTGAGATCAGCGTCTGTTGTCATGGGTCTTGCCATGAAACCTGTAGCTGTGGCTTGCAGGCAAGGTGTCCCTCAGCCCAGGCATCTCCAGGATGACAAAATGCAGATTGCTACAGCCAGGCCTGCCTCGTGCAATGACCTGTGGGCAGCATCACCCTGGCTTGCTTGGACCGCAGGGATGTGCCAGCCTTTAAAGCAGCTGAAAACACAAGCGCTGCGGATGCCGATGGCTGTAGGTGGAATGCAATCAAACCCTTCAATTACACCTCGGTGATTTAATCAGCTCCCTGCCAAATGCTGGCTGGGTGTCCCTTGGTATTACACAAATATAGTAATTACTGCTGTGCACCATTTTGCAATAAAATATAATTTACCTGGATTAGAAAACACCATTCTGCTGTCAGTGGTCGGCAGCCCCCCTCGACAGGCACCCGCAGGGGTGAGGTTTCTCTTTGAGATTTCCACTGCTGCGCTCAAACAAAACAGTTTCTGTTCTGGAATATTAAGTCATTTCGGTTTTGTTTATGAGTTTAGGAAGTGTTGGGAGCAGCTTTCTGGATAAAGCTCTGGCTGAACCGAGCCCTTATACACCAGAGGATCTGATTTGAAGGAGGGAAAAAAAGGAACCATACAAATAGCCAACACACAAACCAAAAAACCAAGAGCTGACTAAGGCGGTTTTCGCTGCGCACAGCCCTGCAAACACAGATGTGTCTCAATGAGCAGGATTTGAGAAGGGATGAACTCATCTGGAAGCCTTGTTTGTTCCTTTCTGCTCCTCCACCCACCAGCCACCCCCAGGAAAACAGCGGCTGCTGCCACTCCAGCCTCACAAACTCTCCTTCCTAAATGCTCCCTTTCCTTTCCCCATGCCCAGGGGCTGTCTGCAAGGACATGGACCTGTTGGAGCAGGTCCAGAGGAGGCCATGAAGATGATCAGAGGGCTGGAGTACCTCTCCTAGGAAGACAGGCTAAAAGAGTTGGGGTTGTTCAGCCTGGAGAAGAGAAGGCTCCCAGGAGAGCAGAGCAGCCTTCCAGTACCCAAAGGGGACCTACAGGAGAGATGGGGAGGGACTCTTCATCAGGGAGTGAAGCGATAGGATGAGGGGCAATGGTTTTAAACTGGAAGAGGGGAGATTTAGATGAGATATTAGGAAGAAATTCTTTACTGTGAGGGTGGTGAGACACTGGAACAGGTTGCCCAGAGAAGCTGTGGATGCCTCATTCCTGGAAATGTTCAAGGCCAGGCTGGATGGGGCTTTCAGCAGCCTGGTCTAGTGGGAGGTGTCCGGGCCCATGGCAGGACGGTTGGAACTAGATGATCTTTAAGGTCCCTTCTAATCCAAACCATTCTGTGATTCTATGACACACGCCTTTTGGTTTCTGCCTGCACCTCTGAGGCTGGTGGGATGGGAATGCTGAGGTGCCACAACCCCAGCCCACTCGAGTCGCCCCTGAGCAACTGGGAGGCACCTAAAGCTGGTCCTTGCCATGGATCTTGTGTGGTTGATGCTGGCTGGAGAAAGGAGTAGATCCAAGTCCAGGAGCAAGGTCTTCTCCCCTCTTTCTCCACCTGCAGCTGCAGCTGAGTGGCGCTTTGACAGGGAAGCAAGGAGAAATGGTGAAGAAATCTCCTCCAGTGCCTCAGGGACCCCGTCTGCTGAAATATCTTGGACAACTTTTCTTCTCCACCAGATGCAGTTAGGGTTGACCAATATTCTGGGGGTTTTTGGTGCTGGGGGAAGAATAGAACATAGAGACACAGGCGGCATGATGAGTTGTGCATCGCTTCCTTAAGAAACCTAAAAATACAAAGCGGAGTAAACACGAAGTAAGAAGTGTGACACATTGGGGAAGTAAGGACAGAACAGGAGAAGTACCTAAAATAAAAGCAATCTGGAAATAATAAGGGCAGAATTGACGATATTCAGAACAGAAAGAAATCCGTTTTCTTTAAGCAGGCAGAAATCTGGTGCTGCATTAGGAAGGTACCTGCTGCTGTTCTCAGAGTGGGTATCACAGACACGGTGCATCAGCACTGCGTACCCAGGGGACTTTGGATCATCTTGGGCTCTGTATGAGGATGGAGGGACAAATACTTTCCTCTTCTCGCCCTACAGCTCATCTGTGAAATTAGGAGCTGCTGCATAAAAATTCTCCCACTGCCAGTGCGGGGATGCCCAGGTCACCCTGTGGGAGGATGGCAGGCGGGGTTTGTTTTTACCACTGAAAGCTTTTCATGCATACTGGCACTAAACAGAATACATTTTTATTTTTATTTCCTTATACTGGCAATAGGCAAGATTCATCCCACTTGACCAACCTGGAGAACGGTCTGTTCACTGCCCTTGTGTTACCTCCCCGCAGGGTCAACAGCCCTCTTGGTGTAGCCAGACACGTGAGGACCAAGTGGGTCAGAAAAAGGGGAAAAACATCTAAATTCTCCTACGGATTTGTTTGTGACAATGGATTTCATTATTACATTATCTCCCGGACTCTCCACCCCCCTCCTCCACAAAATGAGCAATCACATCTCAGATCTCAGCAGTAATCGCTCCGCCACTCTGACAAACACAGCAAAGAAACGGCATTTGTTAAGAGCTAAGAAAGCTTTGCAAACATTGCTGATTAGCCAGATCTCCCAGCTTGCAAACAGAGGGCCAGTTCAACTGGAGGTGATGGGGNTTAGGTATTGTAATATGCTTTTTGTTGTGCTCTTGTTTGAGGGTGTCTCTGCTTGCCTTGATGGGATTCACCAAGTATAGTCCTTACAGTTGCACAAAGGACATTGAATTTTTTTGCTTGAAGCAGCAAATGGCGCAGACATGCCCAGGGGTGATGGAGCCTCAGCCCTGGGCTTTGAGTGTGTGTCTCTGCCGGCACGAAGCACATGCTTTTCCTGAGTGGGCAGCACCTCCTGCCCTTCCAGCTGCCTTCATATCCTCATGGAGTACAACAGGCTAACACCGACAAACTGGTGCTTTTACAAAACAAACCCTAAAACTGCGAGGGGCTGCTGGTGCCCTGTCCTAGTGCGGTGCCCGGGGCCAGGCTCCCCAGAGAGGTACCAGGTTACCACCTTGCTCCACCGAAGGCCTTACATCTAAGGAGCTTACATTGCCATGTGATGCTGCACCAGGAGCAGGAGTTTAGGTTGAAAAGCAGGCACTGTGCAGGTCTGAAGACCCAGAGACTTCCTGAGCTTTGGTGGGGTCATTTTGTTGGCTACCTCCACTTGGCAGCTTTTCTTTCCCCAGCCTGTCTCTTGCACCCTGACTTTTTCACACCCTACTGCATCCCTCTGACTTTTCCCTGGTGCCATGCTCCTTGCTGCAAAAATAGACAAAACCAGTAAATGTGGGCAGAGACCTCATCCACAGCTTGCTATGCTGCTGGACTTCCCATCCCAACAGATCATGGCTGCCAGGGAATTTAACTTCTTGCACAAGCGACACAACCGCTCTTGGCCACACGTCAGCCCCTCCTGACACCTCCTGCCATCTCACACCACCTCCCCCGGGCAGCCCCGCCTGCCAGCACAGCAGACTTACTTGTGCCCATGCAGCATCTCCCCTTGGGCGCTTTGCTAAGCAACAGGACAAAAATGGTTTACAGTGCTTGGGTGCTTTATGATGCTGGATGCTTCATAAACCCCTTAGGAAGGTTACGGGGGAGAGTCTATTTCTTTGTGAACAGGGTATCTGCTGTTATGGTACCTGACCATACCACAAATCCATCCTAAAGTGTATTCCACCCTAGGACACCAGTATAACTGAAGTGGGAAAGGGCTGATTTCCACATGGCCTAACAATGACTATCTGTCATGCTTTCAGCTGGGATGAGGTTAGCTTTTTTGCTAGCAGCTGGTGTGGGGATCTGTTTTGGGTTCAGGATGAGAGCGGTGTTGATAGCACACCAGTGGTTTTTGTTGTTGCTAAGCTCCTTTTCTGCTCCTCACACCACCCCACCAGTGAGTAGGCTGGGGGCACACAAAAAGCTGGGAGGAGACACAGCAGGGACAGCTGATCCCAACTGACCAAAGGGATATTCCATACCATGTGAGGGAATGCACAGTATATAAAGCTGGGGGAAGAAAAAGGAAAGGGGGGACACTTGGAGTGATGGTGTTTGTCTTCTCAAGTAATCATTATGTGTGATGGAGCCCTGCTTTCCTGGAGATGGCTAAACACCTGCCTGCCGATGGGAAGCAGTGAATGAATTCCTTGTTTTACGTTGCTTGTGTGTGTGGCTTTTGCTTTACCTATTAAACTCTCTTTATCTCAACCCACGCATTTTTTCTCACTCCTGCTCTTCCGATTCTTTCCCCCATCCCAACTGGGGATAGTGAGCGAGTGACTGGGTGGTACTTAGTTGCTGGCTGGGGTTAAACCACAACACTATCTTTTCAGAAATAATGAAGAAAAGACAGAATTTTTAACTGATGGACCAACTCAGTAAAACTGGCTTGCTCAGGAAGTATGTTGTGGAGTAAGGGTTTATGATGCGATGTCACCCCTTTTTTAGATCAAATATATTTTCCAAAGAAAATTCAGGTTTTCAGATAAACAGAAGCTTTCACACAAAGTGTCTGCTTAAAAATTGTATTTTTTTTCCTTAAAAACCCAGTGCCTGAAAAACAAAATACTCTGATCTAAAGCCTAATGATTTCAATTTGGGAATGATGACTTGATACACTAGGATTGTTTCAATGTGATTGCCAAATGGCTCTTGGTTTTGTCTATAGCCTGGGCTTCCAAGAAGCACTTTGAGTGTATGTTGTGGTGCAGTGATAGGAAAAACTGATGCCTCACAGGCAATGTAGCCCAAGGGAGACAACTGAGAAGAGAGTAAGAGCCTGAGGCATCCCATTTCCCACTAATATAAACATTTTTGGTTTTCATCCACAAATTCCACCAAGTGCAAATAGCGCTGGCTTACTCAGGCTAATGGATGTTGTCTCTTCTCCACCAGTATTTTGAAGACAAACCTGACTTGCTTGCCCTTGTTCCAATTTTCTCCCTCAGGTGGTGACTATCAGTGGTTATTAGAGGCTGGACAGGAGGAGGGCTGGATCTCCTCCATGCCCTGGCAATGCCATTACTACACCTTTGTTCTCCACCCCTTGGTGTGGCGTGCTGGCTCACGTCCCATGGGAAGCTCAATCTCAGCAAATGATGCCACGATCTTATTGTGAACGTTATGGACAGCGGCTGATGACAGTTTTCAGTGGCCTCGTTGGTTCTTCCACAGAATAACAGCTTCCTAGACTACTGTCAGATAACTGAAAGATAAGATTAAAGCTGCTGAACACGTGCTATTACCTTCCCAGTTTCCAATCAGGGTGTGCTGTCTGAAGCGGGTAGAAGGGAAGGGGGTAATGGGCCTGGAGAACCAGTCCCTGACTTGCTCTCTCTGGGCTTCCATTGAACATTTTAACTTCTGGGGCTCCCAGGGAAGGTGCAGCTCCAGCGTTGGGAGCTGGTGGGACCGAGCTGGCTCTTCTCAAAAGGTTCATTCGCATCCCTTTACATTCAATGCACACTTGTGCCTCTGCTGGAAGACACGTGCATGTATAAAGTGACCATCCCACATGGCCGAGGGGCTCATAAGGGCATTTCCAGGGGAGAAATACCAGCTACTTCCCCTGTTGTACAGACAAAAGACTGAAGCAGGGAGATGCGGGAGCAATCCCTCTCCTGAAATGGTTGTGATGATAGTCAAAATAACCCCTTCTTCAACCATGAAGAAGTTTGTGTCTCTAAGCTTAGACAGTGGGGGAGACTGAGGGGACAGCAGCCGTGCTGCTACAGAGCACACCCGTGGATCAGGGCAGGAGCAGATGAGGAGGGCAGTGGATGAAGGACAGGTTTAGCTGTTTCCCAGGTCACATTAATGTGCCAGCATGCTCTGTTTCAGGGGGTTTTCTGTTTCAGCCTGGCAAAACAGCTGATCGCCTGTAAGGGGTTGTGGCCCTTGGTGATGTCCCCACTTCCCAAAGCAGGGTGCTTGCCGCGCTGTGTGGTTTATGATCCTCAATGGCAAAGTCATGAAGAAGTCCAAGGACCTGAGCACACTTGTGAGATCTTTGGGTGATTCCAAATGTCTCTGTCAGGTCTGGATTGTCACAAGACCATCCTGTCCCAAAACACTAAATTAATTTGGGAGAAAACATCGAAAAGGGAGACACTTTTCTCTGATGTATTGAAGGTTTTGATGGTGCCATGGCTGCTGCTGTTCAGCTGAGCAGAACTGTCAATTTTTCTGTGCTTCCCTGGGTGTCTCTGTCTTCCACTGGATTTGGCACATGGACTGACCCTCTGGGGTTAGGCACAGGCTCATTTTCCATACAGCACCCAACACGAGAGAACCCATGCCCGTGACCAAATACTCTGGAAAAAACAACTCTCACATCTGCTGCAAAGTGAAGCTAACAAGAATTTTATTTCAGGTCTTTAAATATAATGCTGCCCACAACATTAAGAATGCAGAAGACTATTTTATGAATTTATCTTCTACTCCTTCTAAAGACGTCCTTCCACACGTCATATTCTCCCTTGAAACAAATGGTCAGCAGCAGTAAGATTTTTTACTGAAGCAGCAAAACTCCACACAAGGTCAGAACAATATCTGTGTTATTTACTGCAGCATGAGTTATGATCTGCCTACTGCATACGACTCTTTCTATGTTTCCCATTGATGCAAATCAAAAGCCTTTATTGTCTTTTCGCTGATTTTGTGGTTCGCTCACTCATTACACTAGGATTCATTTATTCTTTTTTATACGTGTGTATACCTCATTGTCACAAAAGAACCCATTTTGGAGTGAAAGATCTGACACTGTAGCTGAGGGCTCTGATGTGTGCAGTCCTGCTCTTGTACTGTGCAGTAAGCGTATTTCAGTGGAAAATAAATGACCCCACCACACCCATGAAATGGAAGTAGCAGATCTGGGAAGATTATTAGTCCATAGGCTTTTGAAAACATTTAATCCCTGAACATAGGCTGAAAGCTGGAGAGAGGGAGCAGCAGCACCTCGGCAGGCACTGGGAGGAATGGTGGGGACAAGACCCCAGGCTGATTAGGTCTGGCACACTTGTTAGCTCAAGCTATCTAGGAGCTGTAATATGTGTCATCTCACAAGTTGGCGTGCACTTCCAATTGAAAAAAAGTAAAAAAATATTTCAGAGTACGATTTAGAAACATGACTAATATTTACCATGACAGATCTTTTCTATAACATTCCTCCTATGTTAAAGGAATCTCTTTTCTCAAAGCTTTGAGTAACATGAAGACGTCACACTTGGCTTTGCAAAACATTACTTTTATGTACCTCCTTCCTATGCCTTATCATTTCTGGGAGCGGTGTGGTTTGAAAAAATCCGAGCACAGGGAAAGGAAAGAACACCATAGGTACTAAATTGCCAATGAACGTCAGGTGCTCAGTCTCCTCTAGACCGTATTCTGTTCCTGTACATCAGTTGCATCATATTACCTGATTAGCAATCTCATTGATTCCAACAATAATAAAAAGAAACCTAGAAAGACAGCAAATGAGATTCCACTACACAGGAATGAAATGAGTGCTCTGCCAGCTCTCATGACATAGTCTACCCCAGAGCCATCTGAATCATAAAAGATTGGCTTACAAACTTTGTCAAAACTTAGATTCTACCGTGACTTGAAGAATCTACCCCAGAGCAGCTTCTACCCCAGGCAGTCTACCCCAGAGCCATCTGAGTCATAAAAGATTGGCTTACACACTTTGCCAAAACTTAGATTCTACCATGACTTGGAGAAGTTACCAAGATGTTCTTAAGATACCAGTATTGTCTTATGGTCATTGACTTAGATTCTTGATTTTTTGAGAATTTGAGGGTTTTTAAAAATCTAAATAATGAAATGTTGGGGAATCTGCCCTGGATTTGATGCACTATATGGTAATATTACAATCAATAAATTCATAACAACAGCCACATGCATCCTTACGTGAATCTGTAGGGAATTCCATGGCTAATGGATGTTTTCTAGGAGTGAACAGGTCAGACTGTGAAATGCTTTCCTTTGATGGCCTCAGGTGAGAATTCCCAGAGACAGGGCACAGAACACCCCAGTTCTGCACTTGACAACAGATGGCCTCGTGGTGAGGTCTGCACAGAGCCCAAGTACCACAGGCTGACCTCTGCCTCGCAGCTCATCCCACCGGCCCACGGACATGGCTCTTGGCTCACAGCCCACGTGTTTTCATACTGCTCTGTGAATGGCTGGTGTCCATGTTTTGAAAGCGCCATACCCACATGGTCTCAGAGCAGCCTCTGATTGGCTCCCCACTTCCTACCCATAGGGAAGATACAGGTACATTTCTATATGTCTATAGCTGAAGATATATATATTTGTCTCTATAGACATACATAAAGATCTAGACATTCAATGTAATGAGGACAACAAAGAAAAAGGCCAAAGAAGTTTCACCCAAAAGACCACACAAAGCAGAGGAACCAGCCAACGCTTCATGAATCAGAAATGCTATTTCGAGGTCAGTTTCAGACAGAGGGTGGGTGGCGTGGAATTCCCCTTGTCCACGGGGAGTCTCCAGTTGCCTGTGGGACCACAACGTGGTGCAGACTGGGGCTGTGTGTCATAGAACCATAGAATTGTTTTGGTTGGAAGAGACCTTTAAGATCACCAAGTCCAACCGTTAACATAACACTGCCAAGTCCACCACTAAACCATGTCGCTAAGCTCCACATCTACCCATCTTTTAAATCCCACCAGGGATGATGACTCAACCACTTGCCTGGGCATCCTGTTCCAATGTGTGATAACCCTTTTGGTGTAGAAATTTTTCCTAATATCCAGCCTAAACCTCCCCTAGTGCAACTTCAGGCTGTTTCCTCTTGTCCTATCGCCTGTTACTTGGGAGAAGAGACCGACCCTCACCTCGCTACACCCTCCTTTCAGGCAGTTGTAGAGAGTGATAAGGTCTCCCCTCAACCTCCTTTTCTCCAGACTAAACAACCCCAGCTCCCTCAGCCGCTCCTCATAAGACTCGTGCTCCAGACCCCTCACCAGCTTCGTTGCGCTTCTCTGGACCCACTCCAGCACCTCAATGTCTTTCTTGCAGTGAAGGGCCCAAAACTGGACACAGCACTCAAGGTGGGGCCTCACCAGTACAGGGGGGCAATCGCTTCCCTAGTCCTGCTGGCCACACTGTTCCTGAGGCAGGGCAGGATGCTACTAGTTTTCTTGGCCACCTGGACACACTGCTGGGTCCTTCCTTGTCCTTAGATCAACAGCTTAGTTGAAAGCTGCAGAAATCTCTGGCTGAGTGGCTGCAGATCGAGGCAACGGGAGTGCACCATGGTCTGCTCCTGTCCCTGTTTGGTCATCCTGCAGCTGCAAAAGGCAGGATAATATCAACAAGCAAAGGGAGCAGCCACCCTGGCTGCCCGTGGGCAACTCCTGCCAGACTGGGTGCCTTAACTTTGTGTCAGTGTCCTTATAGAAGGTAGTGAGTCTCTGGCCATGTGGTTGTGTTGCTTCATATCTCTGTCTCCACCCAGGAGCTCCTGGGCAGTCTAAGGGAGAAGCAGAGATGCAGTGGGACCTCAGGATCAGATGGCAGTGACGCAGGGACAGGGTGGGAGGCACAATGCTGAGCCCAGCAGCCTCTGCCTGGGTACAGGCAATTGGGAAAACAGCTCTAGGGACATCTCTGCTGACAGGGTGGTACAACACACGGACCACTGTTGCTTCTACCACCAAAGCCTTAAGGAGGAAATTCCCCAAGGCGATGGGGCTGCCTAACTCCCACTGGAAGTTGTTGCCCAAACCGCGACAAAAGTAAACTGATCCTTCAGGCACTGGGAGGTCCGCGGCAGTTTCTTGAGAGAGTTTTTCAGTTTTGGGGTTTAATTTCCTAATTATGTAATTTTCTATTACATGATTTCAGCGAGACTCTGGCCACGTACTCAAAGCGAAGGCGGGCTCGTACTCAGTCGGGTGAGCTGATGTACATCTCTGCTTTGCTTCCATAAGCCCCAGCCTGCTTCAAACCTCTTGTATCTTAAACCAGTTGAATGACGGAGCATTTTATGTGCAGAATGACTCAGTATGGAAGGTCTGTCTGAGAGAAACCTCATCAGAGGGGTCCAGATCACACGTCATGCTAAATAGCAGAAGCAGCAGTGGTTTTGCATCATCAAAGCACTAAGGGGCATAATCTGTAGGTGCTTACCAGCCTAACCTACCCTGCAGAGTCCTTTTAATTTACCATCCACTCACCCCCAGCACAGACCTTCTGACTTTCTCCTCCAGCCTCTATCTTGACAATACAGACTGCAGCACATAAGTAATACTGCTTTTTGCCCATTATTCATTTCAAATGGCCTAGAAATCCATCAAATGGCCTAAGCATCTATCCGCATTTTCACCAGAACACAAAAAATATTTCCCACTGGTAACATTAATCAGTTTCCAATTGTCTGGTAACAGTATAGTTACAGACAGAGATTTTTGGAAACTATTAGAGAGATAAGTACTACGAGGATAGGTGGTGGCATGTGAAACTTTCACTTTTTACTTATAAATTGAAGAACAAATGCTACCGGTAATAGTGGCATCTGGGTGTTCCCAGCAGTGAGAGACAGCAGGGTTTTTTGTAATGACATAATGATTGAATCAACCAAAGGCAACACTACCTCAGCCTTTTTTTTGCTAAATAGTCCAAAAACCATAGTGCATAAGTGCATCCTTGGATAGAGTAAAAACAAATGGGTCTTGTTTGAACTACACGTGAAAATAAATAAAAAGAAAGGTAACAGAAAATTTGCAATTTCAGAAGGGCAAATTAATTTCAAAGGGAACTAACGAAGATAGCTCAAGGACATGAACATCAGTGAAGCCTGAAATTTCTTTACAGAAAAAGTGCAAGACAATTCACTGGAGCACAGAAAACAGGTGTTACAGATAGAAAGGATAAAGGGGGAATTACAAGGAATAAAGTTGATATAGACTTTGCAGAGGTCATTAAAATAAACAGGCAAGTTCTTCAAATGAAAAGACAATTGAAAGAAATGGACCTGTGTGCAAAGAATATTAAAGGTACATAATGAAATGAGTACTTTGCTGTAGTTTAAAAGAGGATAATGTTGAATATAGGAGGGAAAAAAGGTAACACAAGAACGTGAGAACAGAAATGATCACACCTGATGTAGAAAAAAAATCTTTAAAAAACTAGTAAGTAAGTGCTCAAAATCTACGGCGCATTCTCTATATCTAAAGGCAGGAAGAACCAGCCTGTGAAACTGCAGGGGCAGAGCAAAGGAGCCTTGTAAATTAGTCAAGCAGGGAGTAAAAGCAAATGCAGTACCTACCCTCAAGAGGGAAAAGCTAAGTAATAAAGGCAACTGCAGTCTGCTTGCTTCACAGTGATAGTATATTAGGCAGGAGAATAAACTGCATGGAAAGAACCATTAAAAAAAGGGGACATAGATGGAAAATGGATTTAAAAGCATTAAAATTTGTGTAAGTCGTGCCAGATGAACTTGATATCTTTCTCTGATGCAACTACTTTCTACTCAGGGATCTGCAGTAGGTCGTCCATTTGGTGTGATGCCACAAGAGAATTCAAACAAGAGCATTCATTATTTGAACTGGGGAAAATGGGGATTAGGCAAAGAATAGTAAAGCGGGGAGAGAGCTGATGAAAGAGGTGGCAGAGGGCAGTCCTGTAAGAGGTGTTGGCAGGGAGGAAGGTCATTAGGAGGATTCCTCATAGAGGAACCTTTGAACTGTTCTTACTGAATATTTCACTAATAATCTCATAAAAAAAAAGTGAAGAAAAGCGTTGATGAAATATCCCGATGTCACAATGTCAGAGGGGAGTGTTGATCAATAGGAGGAGACGGGTGTCATTCAGGAAGATTAACATCACCATGAGAAAAGGAGCAAGAGAGGCAGAAATGTGATTATACAGAATTCAAGGTCCTACACTCAGAGAAAGGAAGTGTTTTTGCAGGCTTCTACAAATATCTCCACATCAGCTGAAAATCATATACTAGGAGGACAACATGCGTGTACTAATGAACTGGAATAGGTTACAAACATAACAAGGCTATGAACAAGAGAAATAAGAGTGGGATGCTGCTGCTAGGGCAGTTCCAGTAGAAAGAGTGTAGACTTCTGGCAAGTCATGTTCAAGAAAATGAAATCAAATATGCGGAGGTGTAGAGGAAAACTGCTGGGAAGCAGAAGGGAACGGAGACCCTTTTTGATGAGATGAGATAAAAAACCCAACCTTATTCAGCCCGAGTAGCAGTGCAAAAGCTCTCTATAGATTTGCTTGGGGTAAGCATGGGATGGGGGCAAAAAGATCGACTGAATTTAAGTAATGTCTATGTCTATGTGTGGGACACTAACTTGGACCCTCATCTCCATCAACTACAACGGGACCTTAGAGACCCACCTTGTACATGGACAGCCTCAGTTAGAAGGGGTCTAGCTGTCTTCACCTAAATTGAGTTGTCCAGTAATCTGGATCTGACACCTACCCAAAATATCATTGTGAAGAGCAGAGGAAGACAGATACTTGCCTGTGGCTTTGGAGAGAGAAATAAAGCTTGCAAAAGTGCACATGTCCAGAAGATGACTCTTAATAAAGCGGCTTAGGCCTTTTAAAATAGCTTTGGTAATATTCAGAGGTGGATTGACCCCACAGATTAAAGAGATCTAAATGCAAACAGAAGTCAAAATCACTATATTCCTAGCAATCAGGTTTTACAATACTTTACTTAACTCAGTGGTCCCAGCTCTTGCAATTTTGCCATCATTATCCCCGAATTCCAGTTTCACACGTCCCAGCCCCCTGAGTCTTGGGAATCAGCTCCTGAGAGTGTCAGCTTCTGTTTTTAACAGTTACGGGGGAAAAGCTTGAAAGTGTGACTTGAGCATATGCCAAAGATTTAGGAAAAAAAAAGTAAATAAAACGAATGCCAAATTTCAATGCTTGTTTTTATAAAAAAACCTAAAACACTCTCTATTTTAAAGCTAATCTCATGACTTCGGAGGCCTGGCTCATTATTCCTGAAAGCCTGATATTGGCAACACTGGTAATTCAGACGCTCTTTCAAGAGGATTTGCGGAAATAGACTGAAAGAGCTACAGTGTTCTGGAATAATGGGTCCCTGAGGAAAACTCAAGGAATGCTTACGCTCTGTAGAAACGCTGGTAAATGGATAGTCCTTGATCTCCTTCTTTCCAGACTAAAATAACAGAGGAGGGACAACAAACACTGTCAGGAAGAAGATGTGCCCGGACATGTGAGATGCAGAGTGCAAGTAAACAGGAGCCGGTCAGTATACTGATACCATGCCAGCTTAGAGGCAGCACTGATGGTCGCTGCTCCCACAAGGGAGCGGGTGTTGGAGGAGGGGTGTGTGGAGCTGGGATGCAGGCAGGAAGCCTTTGACAATGGAGCACCCGTCCTTGTTTTAACTGCAAGCCTGGGTTTGACACATTCAGAGGTAAGGCAGAGACCACCAGACATGCAGAAAGTTGTGTTCCCATCAATATCCACTTTCCCTTTCCTTTGCCAGGCAGCTCGGTGGATCTCAAGGTGCTTATGAAGACCATGTACCTTCAGAAGGGATTTCTGTCTTGGGTATGTTATCACAAGAACTCCACAGAGACTGTACAAACCTCTAAAGAAAATTCTTTTCCAGTGCTGAAGATGGTGTTAGGACCTGTCGTGGGCTGAGGGACATATTCAGCCTGTTGGGTTATATGGATCCACAGCACCTGGGCAAGGAATGTCCCCCTCTCAGAGCTCCTTTTAAGCCTAATGCCCCTTGATGTAGCTTGTCCCTACCAGCCACTTTCTTCTGCTCTGAAAGCCAACATACCAGATGCTGCTTGTCATCTGCCAACCAGCTGCGGAGCATATGGAGCAGCAGAGCAAGAGACTCCAGCCCTGCAATGCAAATTCAAGAGTCACAGCCCCTCTGAGAGAGACAGCGTGGAGGGAGACAACAGCACGATTCTCACACTGAGTGCATGAGATTGCATGGGTCTGGTCACTGAAGGGTGGGAAGGTGGGCATTTGCTCCAGACCTGGAGCTGGCTACTGCTGCTGCAAATGGGGAGAGGCTCGGGAACCCATCTCCAACCCACACAACCATCCTGAGCTGCTTACTAGGGATCAGATGGGCAAGAGGGCTCGGATTTGTTGCTTGGAGCAGTCAAGCTGTGGCACATAGCAATAAGGCTTCTCAACATGTCTGTGCAGAGGATGAACCTGACGCTTCTGAGTTTGTAGCTGAGCACTAAATGGAAAACAGGCTGGGGAAGGTGGTTTTTTTTGGTTTTTTTTTTTGTTTGTTTGTTTTTTTCCCCAGCTCTGGTTTTGTGGGGGAGAAAACTGTAAAATTTTGCTCAAACCCAGTTTTGCGCCTGCAAACAGGATTTATTTTTATGAGATTTATTTTTAATTCCATCCAGATGTTTATTTATAAAATAATTTAGGACTTATATCCAAACAGACATCAAAGAAACCTTCTGGGAGTAGCACTGTCAGTAGCAAAGGGTTTTAATGATCCACGAGGCGAGTGAATGGGTTTGAGGAGTGTCAGAGTGCCTTGGGGGAGCGCATGCATGGATCCAATTAGGAACCCGTTCTGAGGTCACTCAGACACGGCAGGAAAGATGCCTCCTTTGGGAGTGGGATGCCAACCATTACGCACAGTGTGATGTGGGGTATTGCAGAGCACACACGCTTTCCCAAAGACTGTACCAGGAGAACTTCTGCCTTGAAGAGTGCCACGTAAGCTACCCACCACAGCAATTGCCTTGGGTCATTCCCAGCCCTTGGAGGAGGTGTGCCCTGGGCAGCACACACAGAACACAGCTGCTGCCCCACGAGGGTGAGGTACCTGTCCTGGTTTCCTGGACCCGGAGAGCGTGTGGCTGCCACAGACCCCATGCCAACGCGGAGCCAGGGCTCTGTCCTGCTGGTGGGACCTGGAGGCAATGGATACTTGCAACCCCTTCCCATGGCGTACTTAATTCCCTTTCATGCAACCTGTAAATCCCATCTCTTCTCATAGGAAGTGACATCTGATGCTGTCCCCCAGCCTGAAGATAGGTGGACAAATCCTGTTATCCCTGTGCAAATTTAATGGGACAAGTGTCCCATTAGTATGAGATGACTGATGTGTCACCTTAGCATCTATTCACTTCACCTCCACACAAAAATATGCAATGGTTTGCTTGATGTTTTTTTTTTTTTATTTATTTTGTAATGTTTAGTTACACTTTTTAAACTTTGTGGGTTTCTATAATTGGTTTCTATCAAGCAATGGTACACAGGTCTTTGTACCCTCAATAAGTTCTGGGAAGTCAATATAAACTAAGTCTTCATTGCATAAGGTGTCTACTCCAGTTTAAAAACACACAATTAAAAAGATTCTTTATCAAATTTGTGCAAATATGCTTGCAAGTGTCTCTTTTATTGACATCAGATTGAGTAAAAAGGTGCAACTCTGGTGTTCAAGTCAGAGTTTCCCACTCACATTCGTGCCTCTGCAACTAAGACTGCAATTTTTGCTGCCAAATCACAGCTCAGCATTAAGGATCTTCTCTGTCCCCCAGTACTGAGGCCCATGTTATGGTGTAGGTGTGTTACAGGAATGGACCAGGTTCATCCTGGATTGCTTTTTCCGTGGATGTGGGAAGCGGAGGCATCACTTGAAAGACAAATGGAGGACACCCCAAGCCGGAGCAGAAGTCCTCAGCAGTGCTGAGGGTTCCTCTGAACACCTGCCTGCTCCCAAGCAGCACCAAGCAGCATGGGGTTGTGTGGCCAAATGTCACAGCTTCCAGGATGGGCTCTCCACTCCCAGGGAACAAGGACCTCCCCTGTGCCACATCCCCATGGGCACGGCCGAGGAGCTGACTCCTGTCGGCTTGTCTTGGCTGCATGGTGCTGCAGGGGGGTGGCCAAGGTGGCCACATCTTCGTAGATAACCCTCTCCTGCCTGGCTGACCCTGAACCAGAAGGGGGAAAACAGGTTCTCCCAACCTGTTTGGGAGAACTTATCACTTTCAAAATGGGGCCGCTGGCAGGCCTGTGCGCTGCAGTACTGAGAGCAGCAGCAGGAAGTGTGGTTGCATGTGAAAACAAGCAGATTTGAAACAGTATTCGCACCAAGGGATTACACAAATAATACCCCAGTGACAATGGAGCTATTTACTCCGTTGACACTATGAAGAAAGCATCTCCTTTTATCTACTTATGGTGGTTAGCAGGTTCGTCTCTTTACAGCCTCTGTTGCTACTTGATGCTTGTCTTGAAGCTTCTCTCTGGTACTTTTGTTCCAGTTTTCTTTAAAAAAAGCTGTTTATTTGAGGAAGGTGCCAGAGAAAGGCAGCTGCAATGGTGCACAATGAGCAGTTTCAGATACCCGAGCCTTTGCATTGGCTGCCAATGGCTCTCCTTCAGCCCACCCTACACAAAGATGAACATGCCACTGAGAATTTGTAATATGGGAAGAGCTGGTGGTATCTTCCTATTAACAGTTGTCTCCTGCCTGCTCTGGTGTCTGGGATGACCTGAAAGCTTCTAAAATATGCTGCTTCTACAGTCAAAGAAACGGCATCATGCCATGCCACGCAAAGGGGGACGCATTCGTGTCCTCAGCACATGGGGCACAGGAAGGAGTGTTTGAGCATACTGAAGGGACAAGACTGAGGTGCAAGGGATGAGACAAGGCTGCAGCTGAGCAGCGTGCTTGCAGCAGCTCGGGTCCCTGCAAGTGATACTTCTCTTGGCTGCATTGCAGACCCATAACCTCCCCCTACTCTGACAGACCCAGACAGCTGTGGGTCCCCCAAGGTGGCTGCCTGGGTGCAGTACCCTGTACCAGGGCTGAGGCACAGCTGGCTGCAGGAGGGACCATGACCCCGTGAGCCTCCTGTTCAGCCTCCGGTGAGATGTGAGAGCAAAACTCAGAGGGGATCCTCCTCCAAGGGCTGAAGTGTCCAGGGCACAGGCTTCTCCACATCTTCAGGAGCAGATATTTTTGTTTGTTTTGTTTGCACAGGTTTATACTTGTCCCTCCCCCAGAGGTCTCACATATTGCCCATGGCACCTCATCAAGGCAGGCTGTGTAATGGCATAAAGAGAACATCCCAATGGTTCAGGCTTCAAAACTCACACTTGGGGCACCACTGCATAGTCCATAGCTCTACCACAAGGACTTTGTGACTGTGGTTTTGAAGGAGCTATCAGACTGCTTATGGCATTCAAGCTGCAAATAAAAGCTGCAAATTCAAGCTACAAAGCCACCAGACTAGGGCACCTCCCTTTCTTCAGGGATGGTACAAGGTAAACATATCTGTCAGCCTTTAGAGTAGCTGGTATAAATTATCCAATCATCCTTCTAAAATGTGGACATCACTGACCTGTGCAGACACTGTGGCTGTGTCTGCCCAACCTTGAAGCTCCACACCAGGTAACTAACCCTGACCACTGACAGGCTGGTGTGCCCCGGTTTGCATCTATAGTCCCTGGAGCAAACTGACCTGTTCTCAGAGAAAGAGTGAGTTCAGTGTCCACGCGGGTCAGACAGGACCAGCAGCAAAGAAGGACTTCCATGATATGATCCACTGCAACCCTTGACAATTCAAGTCCACCAAAACAGCCGTAAGGCAGCAGAAAATTTTGGTCACTACAGGTCTGGGCAATAGGAATGGGATTTATTACACTAAATTTAAGCCATCTAAAAACTAAAGATCAAGGCTAGACTAGTAATTTTGGGTTCCTCTACAGACAATTTGTGGTTACCTTCAGAGAGCAGCTTAGGTAGGCTCTGAGACATCTAGGCTGAATTGCCCTGTCAAGGTGCCTTTCTCTATTGCCTAGAGTGGAAGTCTAAAAGTCTTAGAAATCTTAGGCCAGACTGCTAATTTTTAAGTAGCCGAAGGTAGATAAAATGAGTTCCAGTGACTTTCAATAGTGTCTGGTAGAGGCCAATGAAAGGTAAAAAGTTCAACTGTCCACTCACTGAACCACATAGTCTCTTGTGCAGCTAATTTTGTCTGTCTGAGGTTAAAGACAACCTCTTTGCAATTGGCTTTCTTGTTGCAGTCATCTCCCATTATCTTAAAAGGTCTATTTCTGGGAGCTTTTTTATGCATTATTGTTGATTTTAATTTAAGGCAAAGGAAAAAAAGAAATGGCTAGCAACCACCAAAATAAAAAGGGAAGGACATTATGGCTGTTCCAACAAACTTACATGAAGTCAAGGCAGATTGTACTGTGTCTTCTGGTCCTTCTGCGCTGCTGAAAGGATTCATTGAGTGCTCTCTGACAAGTAATGACCTCCCCTCACCCACTCGCTGGGTTAGGGTCCTGGAGTCAGTTATAGGTTGTATTAGGGAGCTGTAAACACAAAGAAGTGCTGCTCTTTTAGCTACTAGAGACAAAAAACCTGGATCTTATGACTTCCTGCCAATAGAAAGGCACATGTGTTTTCTATCTTCTGATAAAGAACCCAGTGATACTGAGCTTTGCTGGAGGAACGTCTGTGTTTTTTAATGGACACATAAAACCTTTCCTTCATGAACCGCGATTCATTTCACATCCAATATGTAATTCCACCAGTCTACAGAGAGTTCTTCTGTGGCTGACCAAATATTTCTCATATATTTTTCAATTCCAAAAGACAGATCAAGACATGAAAAATCTCTGCTCCCCAAGCCACTCTTCAGCTAACCACCAGCAGTTAGGGGAGCATGGGGCATGGAGGAGGAAAGAAGCTCCCGTGCAGCATGGAGACGTGGAGCAGCAAATGGGAATCCTCATACAGCACAGCTGAAAAAGCATGGGTAAAAAGGAATGAAAGAGTGGGGCCCTGGATGGGTAGAGAGAGAAGAAAATCTCCATTCGTAATGATGGAGTGATTTGAGGTTAGAGAAAAGGAGCTGAGTTCTTGAGCACATGCAGAGTTACCCTGCTAAAGACAACTGGAGATGGCTCATGGAGAAGAGGACGGGATATTTAGAAGAGAGCAGCTCAAAGGCATGTGCATAGATATGTACGTTTGGCAGTAATTTAAGTTGGAGACATTGCTGCAGTAGAGTCATTACAAACCTGGGTAAGAGATGGAGACAGATATGAGAAATCCATTCTCCAAATGGGAGGGACTGACCAGAAGTAGCGATATGATGAGGATATGACTAATAATGTGCGATAGGCCCAAACCACAGACATTAGGCCTGGATTCAGAGCTGGATCTCTCTGAGTGCAGTGGCAGCAAGAGCCAGCCCGTAGAAGGGCAGGACTGAACTGGGAAGGCTGGATACAAATGAGGTCTTCCAGAGTTTCAACCCAGAGATTTGGGGTTGGCTTCTCTTTATTGAAAGTGACATTTATTAAAATGAACGGTGGCAGATTCTCCAAAAGCTTGAGGCTGAATGTTCCTGCTGCTTGTATGTTTACCTGGAACAAAGTTGAATACCTGAATTTGAAGAACAGCTCAAGAAATCCCACAGGAAAAGAAAACTTTTAGTTAGAATCAGAAATATGCAGGAAGCACAGCTTCTTTGACAGAAATGGGCCTTTTCATCATGAATCCCATCCAAAATCCCAATACGCAAGGAGAAGTCGATATGGGCAGAGGCTCTTCTAAATGAAGTTCTTTTCAGGGTCAGTACTTAAAATGGTGGAAGAGTGGAGGAAGAAGCACCTCATTTTAGCTAAAGGTTTTAACCTTTAATACCTACCTTACGTTATATATTTTCAGTCAGATAAGGGAAGAACATCCCCTATGGCTGCTTATATATATTGAGTTACAGCTCATTACGTGGAGGAGAGGAGCTGCTAGCCTACAGCAGTTTCAGGCTATTCATACCGTAGTGGTGAATGAATTAGGTGGTCTCTTCCTGTGACTCATTAACCCTTAGAGGCATATTGTCATGAAGAAACAGGAGAGATTATTTAGTTGAATAGTGGATACAGTTTTAATTTAAGAGAGGTCCATACTGAGGCATGCCAAGCAAGATCTGAGCCTCCTTGAAGCTCAGAGAAGTGTAATAATCTGGAATTTCGCTTTGAAAGCAACTCCCTACGTTTCATTGAGTATCTATAAAGAACGGCAGCCTTCTGCATAACCAGACAGAGATGGATTCATCTCATCGCTCATTACTTTTATTGCCAACTTCATAGCTTTTGATTGCACAATGCAAAAGCGATAACTACACTGCAGGGCAGCAGAATGACTCATCAGGCATTACTGTTCGCTGTTAGCAGAGTCTTTTCTATTTACCTAGGTGCTTATGCGGCCTTGATCTCCATGGTGTTTGAGTGCTTCCCAAACAAATAAAACCCTGTCTCTGCCCCTGCTCCCTCTGCAGACCCAGCTGGAGTGTTAGGCTGCCTCGCAGCAAGGGTGGGGAGCCGTGGGGTGAGCTGGGACCCACTGCCGTGTCCCAAGGTGCTGAGACTTGTACACCACAAGGCATGTTCTGTCTCCACCAGACCCTTGCCAGCTGTGAGATGGAGACTGGGAATATGGTCCCCCAGCAGAGAGGTAAACAGGGGATTCACACAATGCCTGTTGGTGGCACTCACAAACATAAATACCCTGGCTCCTTACATCTTTTTTAAGACTAATAAAACTTGATGTGCTTGAAAAATAAAATTCTTTCCTTGGCACAGATTTTGCAAGGGAGAATGGAGCCAAACTTAGCTCCTGGCTCACTGGACATTAGGTATGCCTTGCACCTCATCCCAGGGCAACAGTGGAGAAAGCAGCGCATTTTCAGCTTTGTTCCATGCAGAGATGTTGCCAGGAGCATGGGTCTTCAGGGGAAAATGAGGGTGGTATAATGGGATTATCCTCACATTGTCCCTGGGGATGTGGCAGGAAACGGGTGGCTGCTGAGTACTGAAAATGGGGACAAGTTCTCTCTGGACAGCCTCTCACAAACGGGCATGTTCATCACCATCACCTTGGGATGCTGGAGGATAATAATGCCACCAATCTGCAGTCACAGGAGAGGACAGTTCCTCTTGAACCAGGGCCCACCTGAACACTGACAGCCCCAGGGAAGGGCAGGTCTTGAATGCTCATCCCTTGGCCCTTAGCTTACAAAATCAACACAAAACCTAAACTGTAGTTTCAGGTAGTTTGGGGCAGTCACGTTCAAGCAGGTGCAATCGCAGCTGGACTTCTACCAGGCAATAGTTGCACAGAAGTTGATCTGTCTTTTTGCAGTTAAGGCAGGTCAGCGTTGAGGACTGATTCAACCCTGAACTTTCCTATGGCCCCAGGAGCCTTTGGTCCAGGGCTGAGCTCAGGCACCATCCAAAATCTGCAATATAGTCTTCCCCAATGGTCAGATCAGAGTCTGGGGCTCCAGATCACACCCATGTCTGAAGAAATGGTGATCCAAAACTCGTAATGAGAAGAAAGACCTACACATGCCACCAGGGTTCGTTCAGACAGCATGGTTGCTGACCTGCTCCTTCTCCTCACTCACCTGCAGATCTTCTGTACACAGGGACTGTGATGGCTCCAGGATGTGGCCCACAGTGGGTCTGGAGTGGGACCAGAGACACCACACTTCCCAGAGAGCACCCCGCACCAGGGATGCCAGACGTGCAGGGACAAGTATTAGTTTAACATGTTTAAGTTGAGCTTGTACTATTTTAGGAGCCAAAATTTCCCAGAGGCACCAACTGATTGTAGTTAAAAAGGACTCACCCTGCTATTTGAGCTTATTTCTTTATAAAAGGCAGATTTTCTGCTTAATCTAAAAATACACAGTACCTTAATATTGGAAAGACCTTCATAGTTATGTGGCAAGGATTAATATGTCAGAGTTTCTAACCAAATTTTATACTTCCCAAGTATCTGTCCTCCCATTGCACAGGGCCAGAGTCATGTCTGGCCACATCACATCTAGCTCTGTGGTGGACTGGAGCCATCTCACGAGGCTGGTCTCAGCATGGGGTCCCATCTGGGTCCTCACAGAGGAGAGTGGGCAACAAGAGCCAGTCACGTCAGCTGTGCAGGATCCCATTGACCTGCACAAGGACCGATGTCCCGTGATGCTGCTGCTGCTGCTGAGTCACGGGTGGCTTCCTTCCTACCCCAGACATCAAAGGAAAATGTAGCTTCTTAATTTGCAGAACGAAGATGATACTGAGATGTCCACGTCCTCTGCAGAGAGGCCATAGGCTACCCTAAACTATAAAGTGCAGGGAAGAACTGTTTTGGTTTGTTTTTATGAGAAAATAGAGTTTGAGGTTATGGGAATTCCATAAGGGACAATGTCTCACAGTAGTAAAAGATTATAAAACTGAATTACAGTTCAAACCAGTAAGTGTTACATTATGCACAGAGACACGTAGACTGTAAAGCTTAACAATACACCAAAGCTGCCAACACTAGAGCAAGGCAAAGGGCCTCCTTTTAAAATTCAGTTTAATAGTGCCTGACACGGCATGAGTAACAATGTTAAGCAACACAGAATGGACCATAAAACAGTGCTATATGCAATAGCTATTATCCTATGTGCTAATCTTCATATCACATTATTTCCTCAAATAATCATAATATTGTGCCAACAGCCCCTTCATTCTAACTCATTATTTCTCGAGCTTGCTTCCTTCGCGAGGAACAGGGCTCACGCTAACAATGCCCTCAGGGTCTGCAGGCGAAGCCGCACGCTCCGGTGTACCCACAACAGAGGAAGCCTTTTTCTTGGTCCCTTTCTTCAGTTGTCTATGTTTTTTCCTTCATGCAGTTACAAGGTAGTAGGAGAGATTTTCGTGGAACAACATAAAGAAATCCCTTATCACCAGAAGCCTTTCAGGCGCTGACCACTCCTCTGGTTTGTCGCCTGATTACATATTTTTTTCCCCCAGTTCTCACTTCTCATCCATCAGGTTCTTATGTTTGCATCCCTCAGTGCAGTCTCTGCTCTAACATTGTACAGTGTGTTCCGGCTGAGAACTATCAGCTTTGGCTCTCTCCAAATAAAAAAAAAAAAAAAGCCTCTTGTCATTATTTTGTCACACTTTCAGCTTCTACTAAATAACTAATTCACAACAATAAACCTCCTGGTTGCCATTAGAGGCAGGCTGCCAAACAGTTTAGATGCAATCTTGTATTATGTTGTTTTTATAAAGGTTTCCCAAAACCCAGTGTGAATAGACTTGGGTTTTGTAACTTAAAGTGAAACATTTGCTTAATTTCATATTCAAAATGTTACTACCCAGAGCTGGAAATGCAAATGTAATGATTTCGGGCTCCTATGCCAGCGCAAACAAACTTCTTGCACAGCTCATACACAAACCCAAATGTCTTTTTGTCTATGTGGAATAAGTTAAAATAAATAAGATCACCTTGTTCTTTCTTTGCATCTCCCCATAGGTATCCCGTACTGTCTTGCCCTACATTTCAATTCCTGGCACTGAGTCTGGGAGCTTTGGGGTTTTTTACAGCACCTGGTATGACGGGAGGGGAAAGTAAACAACGGTGAAAGTGCCATCTGAGATCACGATGGGCACGTGCGTCTTTCCCGTGGCCTGCGTCAGGGCAAATGCATTATTTCTGCTGCACAGAAAACAAAGCCCTGGATGCTGATCAGATGCAAGAACCCGGTGTAACGCTGATAAGGCAAAAGGAGGAGCGGGATCTGAGCAGCCTGACATCCCTGAGTGGGCTGGAGGGACTGAAATGGTTTTGAGCAACGTCAGCAGTAGAGTGCAAGCTGTGTTTTGAAAAACTTCATTTCAGTTGCTTCAGAGGGTACAAAACTATCCCTCATGTTTTCCTACACTCTCGTTTATGACTGCCATCACAACACTGTCCCACTGACCAAGAGAGAATGGCTTTAGCAAGATTTTTCTTCCACTTGCATATTAACCAATTCATTGACTCATGGATGCCTGTTACACCCAACTAATGACACAACTCCATGGGTCTTTGCAGATCTCACGCAGTAAATGTGGCAGCCATTAACTTTCCCACTTGTTGGGCACTTGAGAAGATAAAAATCCCTTCTTTCTGCTGTAAATTTCTGCTATAAATCCACAAATGCAATTGCACACAATCTAATTTCTGGCTCCTGGGCTCACATTCATCCTTGTCCAACTATTCCTCTTGACTGAGCTGATTAGATTATAGACAAGGGCAGGCTCTCTAAATGCAAGGTCATGTAGCTTAAATTAAATCTAAAGGAGCTACAGTAATATATATAATAGAACTTCGACATTTTTACTATTAAAGAAGTGGGGAAAAGGTTCTCAGCTGGCTCCACTCTGGCGTCATTTGGCCTTGAGAAGATTAAGGTGGCTTGGTCCTCCTTTGGAAATCCTTGGGGACCTGGTTCCCAGAAACGTTCATGCTCTGATTGCTCCCAGAAGGTAGGTTTCTGGAGCCATTTGATGTTCCTGCAGGTACTGTGTAACTGATAGGTGACATGCTGTCCCCACCACTGCCTTTGAACAGATGAATGGGAGGAATCAGGACTGACACCGGAGCGAGCAATAATGCTGTCTCCTGTAAGTCATGCTGCAACTCACTGTACATGACCTCTGGGCTGCAGCATACGGCGTAGTGTAGGGTATCTTCACCCTGGATGCAGAACAAATAAACTTGGACCAAAATCCAGAGGCTTCTTTCACACACAGAGCTCCTTGCCTACTACAAAATAGGTTTAGAACCTGTAATATTTTAAAAGGCTTGTTAGTCTGGTGTACCATACAGTTAGTTTATCCCACAAACAAAGCAGCTTGCAATTTTCTGGCTATTGTCTTTTTTTTTTTTCTTTTTCCTTTTAGAACAAATGGATGATGGAGTTACACAATATATGACACACGCTGCCTATTTACCAGGAACATAAAAGGCCGCTGTTTCCCAACACACAGCATGAACTGAACAAGCTTCTGTGCTCAGAGTTCCCAGCCTTGGTCTGGCCAGCCATCAGCCCAAAAGCGCTTCCTTACGAGCACTTCTCCAGCTCCTCGTTGCCGCTTTGTTTGCCCTCCTTGCTGGGCTTTCTGCTCCTTCTCACCCTTCTGCATCCAGCCATACCCAACAAAGCATTTTCACTTGGACCCCATCAATATTGTCCCTGTTAATAAGCACTAGAAATGAAAAGCTGAAATTTAATTCATGGGAATTAGAATGAGAATGAAGTGATTTGGCAGAACTAGAACAGGGCTTCAACTGCAAGGTCGACCCGCCGAAGCAATGAGAACAGGGCACGAGTGGTATGGAAAGGGTAGCTAAACCACGTTTATCTAATCTGATCTAGCCAAAGAGCCAGGAGAAGCAGCTCATCAAGCGGAACAAATGCTGAATGCTCATGCATTTTTAAATGTACTGCCATCAGCTTACAGCTCAAAACCAGAACGGTTTGGGGTATTTAACTAGAAGCAGCTAAGATTCTAGAGCTTTCAGGTAAGAACTCAGGCAGAACTAGAGCTGGCCTGCTGCACAAGGAGTATAATAAGAGCCATAACTGCTTTGTTGCTAAAATAAATTAGCACTGAACCCCCAGCAGCCTTGCCAGGCACCCTGGCTCTACCCCCACCCCTGTGCTGCTCCTAGCTGGTTTTGGACAACTGTTGCCACTATTTAGCCGCACAGAACGACTCCACTCATAGTTGGGGGGTGATCCAGCAGATGAAGGAAAACAACAAACAACCTGAGAGTTAAGCCCTGGGAATAAGCCAGGACCTTGTCCTTCTGAATCCAGCTCTTCCCCCAAGAGCCCAAGCACAGAGAAAGCTGCACAGCCTCGAACAGCTTGGGAAAGGTGAGCAATAGCAAAGAGGCTGGAGTTAAAAACCAAGGCTCCTCTCTCAAGTATTTGAGCTGAAGCAGAAACCATTTAAGCACATGTTACTAGATGGGAGATGGGATGCTGCAGCAGGACCCTGTGGAGGCTGGGGACACTGGTCTCCCTTGATGGTACCCCTGGGGAGACTCTGGTCTCGCTGGAGCTGTTCGTGGGGAGGCAGAGCCATATCAAGCAGCAAATGGAGTGTCCTGGCATTTCACTGGCCATCTGGGCCTGTGCAAGTCCAGCAGGTACAGATGCACTGATGCTGGAGTGATGCTCTCCAAAGCAGAAAGGAGGAGGGCAAACAGGAAATATGAGGGAAGGAGAAAAACACCAAGCACAAGGAAAAAGTGAAATGAAACAAGAAAAGAAAAGAAGAGAAGAGAAAAGAAGAGAAGAGAAAAGAAGAGAAGAGAAAAGAAGAGAAGAGAAAAGAAGAGAAGAGAAAAGAAGAGAAGAGAAAAGAAGAGAAGAGAAAAGAAGAGAAGAGAAAAGAAGAGAAGAGAAAAGAAGAGAAGAGAAAAGAAGAGAAGAGAAAAGAAGAGAAGAGAAAAGAAGAGAAGAGAAAAGAAGAGAAGAGAAAAGAAGAGAAGAGAAAAGAAGAGAAGAGAAAAGAAGAGAAGAGAAAAGAAGAGAAGAGAAAAGAAGAGAAGAGAAAAGAAGAGAAGAGAAAAGAAGAGAAGAGAAAAGAAGAGAAGAGAAAAGAAAAGAAGAGGAAAGAAGAGAAAAGAAAAGAAAAGAAAAGAGTGGAGAAGAGCTGACACACACAGAAGCAAGGGAAACATGATATGAAAACTAACACAAGAGACAGGGAAAACCTGCCGTTCAGGTGGCTTTCTTCCCTTTCACCTGCTTATGTCTTTTGACACCTGTCGTGGGTCAAGCTCAAGATTGTAAAGTCACAGAACGTGCAGAGGAATGTGCCTGGTTTTTTTCTCCAAACTCTGATCAGTCTCACCAACAAAAATCCTGAGCAAAAGCCACCATTTCATTTGCTCCAGGTGTAAAGATCAGCCTGAATGAAACCCCAGGTCAGGCCAAGGGCACAGCACAACACATGCTGCCAAAAGCAGCAACAGATTCATCCCAAGTGGTTCATGCACAAGGTGGCTTTTTATTATTGCTATTTATACCCTTTATGGGATAAGATGAAGATGCACATCTTGGAAACAGCTGGTGGCTGCTGATGCTTTGCTTAATGCCATGTCTCTACTACCGACACCTTGCTAGCTCCAACCCAGCCAGCTCGACTCCCACCACATAGATGCAATTTAAACCAGCATCAAAGTCTTTCCCCAGCACAAGCCTGTGCTGATAGGCCCTGAATGGTCCCATTCAGTTTTGGGGAATGCAAAACGTTCATCTAAAATATGCCATTTATCGTGCACCAAACGCATTCATGGGACTGCTGGGTGAAATTGTTTGTAGGAGTTTCACTGCTGACATCCATGTGAATGCAATATGACAGAGATGCCCCTGCTCGGGACACCCTGGCTAACCTTTATGTTCACATAAAATTCTGATGATGGCTCTGTCTTTGGAGCCAACCTTCATGGGAATGTAGTGGAAGAGAGGGGTGAATGCAAGGACCAGCAGAAACTCTGTGGAGCTGGGATGGAGCAGGTCCCGGAGACCTTGTGGGGAAGCCCAACTGAGTCTCAGCGCAGCCTCAGGGGAGAAGGCTGGGAGCTGAGGGAGGGTTTGGAACCTCCAGGAGGGGTGCAGACACCAGCCCCCAGAGCAGATGCTGCTGGGGTTGGGGCTGGCTGACCTCCCCAGCTGCAGGGAGGTGGCCACAGGGAGGGAGACTCTCAGCCTCCATGGAAGGGTGATGTTTTGGGTGTGCAGAAAAAGAGCAGAGATTGTATTCTACAGCAAACAAAAAAGCTAGATTTGAAGGGAGGGAATACCGCTGTAAATGCTCCGCCCTGTGACAGATGCATGGGGAGAGTCAAAACAACATGGTGAGGGTTGAGGTCCCCCAACAACTGGGGCTGAGGTCCCAGTCCCACCCAGGGGGTATGGTTAGGACTGCACCCCTGCTCACGGGATGTGAAAAGAAAACGGGGCAATGCCAGGGGAGAGGCAGGAAAACCAACCTGTAACAGCCCAGCACAAAACCTCGGTGTCTGTGTTTACGGCACAGGCAACGTCTTGAAACTTGGTCACCTAAACTGAGGAAAACAAGACAGACCCAATGGAAGGGCACGGAAAGGTTTGTCACCGCTTGCTTAATTCCTGCAAGGAGCTCAGATGTGCTTCCTAACCCCTGCACTCCTGGGGGCCAAGAACCAAAGGACCGAGTTCCCCATGGTCTCCGCATGCTGTGCAGGCTGCCTGTGCCCATGTGGGTCTGGGCCACCCCCAGACACACTCCGGTAGCCCCAGTCACCGCTCTGGCACAGGTGTCCGGTGTAGGCAGCACCTACAGTTTGATGAAATGCAGTTCAACTCCCCCAAGCTCTTCCCTGCTGGGATTGTTCTGATGGAAACAGCATCAGAAACGTCCCCATTGGCACCCCTCAAATCCCTGATCTCCTGCAAAACAAGTAGTTTGCTCTGTCTCCCACCAAACCATCCCCCTCGTGCTGCAGCTCCTCCCCAGCACCCACCCGTCTTGATTCAGGTTAAGGCTGGTGGGAAATGACAAATCCTTTCCACATAAATCTCACCACTGGCTTGAGTTCGTTGAGAAACAGCGGTGATTTATGGGGGATTAGCAGATCAGAGTTGAGGAATGTAAAGAGGTTTAGGCTAACTAAGTGGAACGCTTAGAGCTGGGTCATGGCGAATTTGATGCAGGCTCAGGACTTTTAAAGGGAGTGCAATAAAAAGTACAAGAGGGAAGCATGCATTCCAAATGTCCCTTGCAGCACAGGAGGTTGTTTTCCTCCCGTTAAAACCTGTGTTAAAACCTGGAGAAAAAATGTAAGCAGTCTTCTGTGGGATGCTGGTTCCTAAGTACAACACTAAATGTGCACCTATTTTTGGTGTATTTTTTATTGTTTGTAATTATACATTTCCTGTAGATGGAGGGATGGTATGATAGGAAAGGCGGTACAGTCACAAGGCAGTGAGTCTCTATGCCGTCAATAAAGGGTTAACAGGTCATTTCTGTGGGAGAAGAAACTGAGCTAAAAAAAAAGAAAAACAGGAAAAGGATGGAGAAAGTGAGGAACAATCACCTTGTGCCTCGCTTTGATTTTTTTTCTCGTTTGCTTTGTGGTTCCTGTGATTTTTACGGCGCACTGCACCGTAAGCAAGCACACAACGCTTCCTAATTTTGAATCCCCAGGCTTGCAAACCAGTAGCTCCCCCCTGGGCTTATCAATGGCCACCTTCTGCTTTTGGCTCGGGCCAAAACCGCCAGGCACATCACCAGCCCCGCACGTCGCACCCCGCACGTTGCACAGACGTGTCCTGCCCTAGCCCTGCGCGTGACGGTGGAGAACAAGGAGGGAATATCAGTTCAGGCGATCAAATGCTGAGGTCCAGCAGGCCAGGTGAATAATTACAAATAGGCCAGCTTGAGTAAAATTATTTGGCATGACGCAAGTTGGTGCAAAATAAAATTCGAGTCAGAAGCCCTGACAGAGTCAGTGGTCTCACAGCCATTACTCATGTGAATTACATTACCAGGACTAGACCCTACTTATTGCGTAACATTGGTATATTTTGCTACCCTGTATTGGAATAATCTATTTATCCAACTAGTGATGAATATTTCTTAAGTGTTGTGCAATAAAACTTCAGAGGACTGCCAGGCTGTTCTCTTCCTGAATTAGCCTCTTTATTTTTTTCGTAAGGCCAAAATTTCCTTTAATTTCACCAACTGCAAGACAAGAAGAGGAGCAATTAAGTTCAACCGTCTAAACTTTTTAATGTGGTTTTAGGGGATTCTTTAATGTTCTTGTGTTAGCAGATAAGCCATGCATCCACCCATCCACTTAATTACAGGCCTAGAACCTCCAGTCACTCTGTTTTTTAATTTAATTTGCTGCCCAGTTAGAATCTGAAGAAACCTTTGCCGTAACTTGCCTACAACCTGCACCTTCTACCATCTCAACTATAAAGTTCCAAAATGAGCCGGTCTTTACCACTGTGAGACACTGTGAGCAGGTTTATTTTACAGCACTTCATCCTTATCTAAAGGGCAAGAAATAGCACTTCTGTACCCTGAACTGTGAGCAGAGATAGATGCACAGAGGGATAAACTGTCACCTGTCACCTCCATTAAATACAATTGGTACTTTCAAAAGTGACCAGCAATTCTCACTTGACTTTGCTTCCAGATGCACAACCCAAGACCTCTTTGGAGGACCTGTTTCTCAAGGCTGGGGTGTGACCGAGTAGCTCTGGACATCTCAACCTGGGCACTTTGCTCCAGATTCACACTTCCCTGAAAACAGGGAGTAAACCCAAGGCAGACATGGAAGAGCTAACTGGAGAAACCTACCTGCCTGGAAGAAGTTCCCCATGCCTACCCAGGCAGGGCAGCACTTCTCTTTCCAGCTCCTCTGATTATTAGTTGCAAATAGTTTGGATCAACTTTATCAGCCAGGGATATTTCAAGCCATCCTTCAGTGAGGATGCTACGCCTATTTGCATAATAATCTTCAAATCACCATGGACTTTGGCTGAGCAAGGTTTCATAAGTGGATGTCAGCAAAAGCTTGTGCTTGGTGTAAAGGGGTGACACATTTGTCACCGAGATGTGAAGGTTAGTCGCTGCAGTGCAGCTATTTGTGTCAACTGAAAGAAAACAACCATCAGGAGGACATTAAAGAAGAAACAGGTCTACTTAACACGTGGCTCCTGTGTTCACTTATTAGGTCACTGTCAGGCATCACTTGTGTGATACCAAGGGCAGCAGACACAGCTTGTTAAAATGCATTTCACTTTGCCAAAAAGATTATTGATACTAGCATAAGTCATTAAAGAACAATGTGGTGCCTCAGAAGAAGCTGATGGACTCCCAACAATGCCACCCCGTACAGAAAACTGAATTTGCCCCAGAACAAGGGGAATTTCTACCATTTGACACCAGCGTCAGCAGAGTCACAGCAAAGATGAGAAACTGGCCTCTGGCTATTTTGACTGCCAAAGGCCGGTGCCATGAGGCAGTTGCTCAGGGTTTTTGCTCCCCTCTGCATCAGCAGCTCCCAGGGTGCGAAAGCAAAACTGACTTAATGAAACGCAAAACCCTGATGGGGAAATTCAGGCGGCTCAGTGCTTCAGACCTCGCGTCTGCACTGCCAGTGACACCTGTATAAACCTCGAACGGGCGTCACCGGAGCTTCTACTTGGCCTGTTGGGACAGGGAGCAGCGCAGGAAGGATTAAGCACAGAGCCGGATCCAGCAGGCAGTAACGTAAACCTCAGTTTGGCCATAGAGTGGATGGGGTGGGAAGTGCTGCAAGCGGCATGACATTTCTTTGTAACAAACCGCGGCTGGTGTCACTGCTGGAATGTGCAGAAGGGCTTGGAGTGGGGACACCCTCGTGGAGCCATCCTCCAGACAGAAACCACCTCACTCCTGGGGTCTGGGATGGGAGAGGAAAAAGTCCGTCACAAGGTTTGGGCGTGGCCTGAGGGCACTGCAGCCCAGACTGAGAAAAGTGTTGCTTTGCATTAGGAAAGGCGCATGGTAATAATAATCTGAGCATGGGAACAGCAGCCCTAACCCCAGCTCTGCTGCTGACGCTGGTAAATCATGTCTCTTCACGTGGTGTGTTTCCACCAAAGAGCTCATTTGGATGAGTGGCATCAGGGTCCAAACATCAGGAGCCAAAGCTGTTTGTATGGCCGGCACACTGGCATATAGGTTAGTTTCGATTTGCCAGAAACACCTTCACTTTCAGGCTTTCCTTACCATTGAGCATGTCTCCTCCTCTCACACTATGAAAGGGGCAGTGTTAACACCCCCCTACAGAGATGATGGTGAGGCACAACGAAGCCAAGACCCATATTTCATGAATATTCAGAAGCTGAACACCTATTGAAGACTTATGCAAAGTCCCATAGGAAATACGTGGCAAGACATGGACGGGAACCTTGAGCAGTACCAGCCAAGCCTGAGGTCTGGGTTGTAATGACCAGCCAAACTACTGCTCTACAGGCTGACTCTCTGCTAACAGATGCAATTGTTGCAAGGCTTAATTAATCAATATCTCTAAATACACTTGGATGGAAGTTTCTCTAGATGTAGATAGTCCCAGATGATCCCACACTTGCTCATCAGGGCAAGGACTATGGCAAGACAAGTGTGTTTGCGCTGCACTTAATGACTTAGAGCCTTGGCTCCGACTTGGGATCAGGGTCCTACTGCAATGTAAACACAGAAGAGTAATGATTACCAGGAGAGGGGTTCTTGAAGGGCTCCATCCCTCACAGCAGAGTTGTTTGACAGTCAGTGACTCAATGTTCTATCTTTCATAACCATAATGACTCACAGCCCCAGGATGGCGAATGAGTGCAAGACAGCGAGTGCTATTGTTCAGAGCCCATCAAAATACGCAAGGTCATTTTCAGTGTTTAAAAGAAAATGACAACCCATCGGATTAATTTGTGGGGGGGGGAAACGCACAGAAAAAAAATAAAAAGAGGGATGAGTAAATCTTCAGAGATTAAAGTTCACAAGGAGATGTAAACCCGAATTTTATAACCACAAGCAAGACAGAGCAGAAGTTTGACTTTGATACCATTTGCTCAGCTATAAATCAAGATTAACCTCATGTGGATTTATAATGGGGTAAGTCTGGCATAAAACAAGAGAAGGATCAGGCTTAGAGTGCTATGTGCGTCTGGGTGCCTTCTGCATTGCCTGACACTACAAGGATCAGAGACACTGTTCCTCACCACTGCGTGGCCTTACAACTTAGCGACACATCTTAGGATGAGTAAATGATCTCTGAACATGTAGGAAGGATGGCTTAAACACAGGAGGTAGCTAGCATCATCTGTAACACTCCCTGGAATATGTCCCAGACGATCTGCAGCTACTCGAATCAGATGGCGAGGGTGACGATTTGAGAGAGCTGACATGATGCAGCTTGGAAGCTGAACTTAAAATCAAGGTGTGTAATGACCCATCAGCCCTAGATAAGAAGCTGGAGGCAGATCTTTCACTGTCATCAACTGGTGTAAAGCCACAGATTTCCAGTTTGCCCTAGCTGAGGACACAGACACCGACCTCCACCAGACCACAGCCAACTCGAGACCTTAACTGTTATAAGGTCAATAAACTGCAGTGCTATACTCGTTTCTGAACAAGGTGGACTGGGATTTTTAATGTGTTCTGAAAATGGAAACCCACTTGGCTTAGTAGCCTGATTTCTCCAAAATGCTGAGTATCTACCAGGAGGTCACCGGGTACTTGGTCCATGTGAAAATCAGACCGTTCAAATGATAACATCAGGGAGAAAAGACTCTGTAGTGGGGCCTTTTCTGGAGTTCTCTTCTGATGGCCAAGATCCCTGACGATAAGTGGTAGCTTCCATAATAAGACTTACTTGTGGACGCTGCACACAAATGGGACTCATGCCTCTCTTTTGCAGTGTTTCTGCACACCTTTCTGTTTTCTGTCTTGCAGAGCATAAGTTACACCAGAAGGGGTAAATGATCCGTCTCGTCTGATTGACGACTGGACAATGTTTATATCCTTCCTAAGAAGATAAGTGATACTCTCTCCCCATCAGAGAAGCATTTCAGCCAGTGGTATCACCAGGTTAGTTTCTTAGATCACAGGAAAGTTTTCCTTCATGTTGGTGTCATGTGGCCTGATCCTGCTGGCCTTGCTCAGGCAAAATGCCACTGATGGATACTCCACAGCGTTGGGGCTCATCAGGGAATGCTCTGGGGCAAAGTGACAAGTGCCAAGGAGTAATGCCAGGCGTAGCTTTCCAGCCTGGCTGAGCGGGGCAAGCACAGCCCTACATGCCCAGAGGAGTTTGTGATTCTGTGAGAGGCAGATCCCACCCAGATCCCAGCCACCAAGAGGAGGCTTGTTCCGCCTCAAGGGCTCAAAGGTATCAGAGGGGACACTCTGATACCTTTGAGACAAGGTCAGAGGGAATTGTGAAATGTAGCCTGCATGGTCATTGATTAAGTGTGATGCCTTTTAGTGTCCTCTGGTGCTGCACGTAGGACAATGAGGCCAGCGCACCACCCTTGGGCAGAGGAAATAGCACCTACAAAGTTTAAACAGGGAGAAGAATAAGGGGCAAGTTCGACATTTGATTCCTGGTGGTAGGCACTACCTCGGCAAATATTTGTAAAAGATAGCTCTGGCTCTTTGAACAAGGAAGGGAAGCGGAGGGGCAGGGACCTGCCCAAGGTCAACCAGACAATCTGCGGCAGATCCAGAGACCTTTGGGTCCCAACCCAGCCCCCACGCTCTAGGCAGCACCACGTCTCACCAAGAACCAGCAGCTTCACGCCTTGCTTTGCCTGTGTTAAGTTTTCCTTCTTCTCCTTGCTTGCTCTTTGCTTGCTCTTTGAAATCCTGGATGTTCTCCCAGTTTCCTGAATCATGTTTCTAATTTTCTTTTCTTGTAGTGAGCAGTGCTTTTGGGTGCAGTTGCTTGAGTCACTGAGTCCAAAGCATCTGAGATCTAGGAATAATGTCAACCTTCAAAACATTTAGTCAGCAAGTCTTCCCTCTCACCAATCAAAAATGCCATAAAGCTGATATGGTCCTTTGCTACAGACAACCTGAAGTCCTTGATTACCACCAAGGACTGGCATACAAATGAGCATTTCATGAAGGCCAGAAGTTGCTTCTCCATAACATATGGAGTAGGTCACTGGGATTTCTAAGACATAGTGCTATTCCTGGAGTATAAGGAACTGGAGTACTGGAACACAGTAATACCTAGTATACTGTTGACTTAAGTTGCCATACATTAGAAGACAGAATGAAGGTAACTAACATTTGGATGAAGGAGAAAGCAAGCCATACCTTTCCCATGGATAAATTCTGGTTATAAGTCTAATATGGCTTGACACAATGTTTGCTCAAGGCTGTGGGATTTTCCATTGAGTTCTCTGGGGTTTGGATGGGCAGATAGTTAGGAAGGACCAAAATGGCACCAGCCTGATATAGACATTTCAAAACCACACTGGGGAGGTTTTACTTCTGTTTTTAACAGTGTTTCTTTAGTGGGAACCAGGTGCTGCAGTAACAGTACAGAAACCTCATAAAATCCCACATCAAGCCTTGGTTATCCAAATATGAAAAACAGCTCCTGCTCTGTGATAGTTTCTGATCTACATTTTACCTGAAGCCTGCAGATAATTTGCAAAGATGTACTCAGCTCTGCACACCAGCCGCCCACACTCACCTGCCCACTCCCTGGTAGGTACGCAGGAGTAATGAGCACCAGAGAGAGAGAGGAAGGAGAGCTCCATTCTGCAGAGAAGAGTTCCAAGAAATTGCTCTTTTACTGTAAAAACAAATGCCGCTTAGCACAATCCTCCCTGTCCCAGATTTTCCTTAGAATCTCCTTTTTTTCTGATCGGTTGTGCAGAACATCAGCCATGCTGAGGCAGCTAATAGTCGGACCCACATTGCTGAGACATAGACTTATGTCGTCCTTGGGGGTCTACTGTATCCCTGGTGTGTTCACTTTGTCTCCTACTTAACCTGGGAGGGTCCTTGAAGCACAGAGTATCTCTGGCTGCTTGCTAGGCTCTTCCCTGCCCACCAGCAAGGGAGGGCTGAGATAAAGTCTCTGCATGCTATGTTTTTGTGCTCTAGAGCTCAGCCAAACAGCCCAGCACAGGTCCTGCACCCATGGTGGTGCTACCTGGGGCTGCCAGGTGGTTTCCAACACATGGTGCACAGGCCCCTGGCACACTCCGCTACTGCAAACACGACAGCAACAACAAACAGAAGTGACAAGTGCATTTCTTGCCGAAACTTAGGTTAGATTGCAGATCCAAGTTCAATGCAAACTTCTTTGTGCTCATCTTTACCAAAGATCCTAAGATTGTTCAGGAGTACAGACAGACTTTTTAGTAGGCCCTGTTGCGACAGGACAAGGGGTAATGGTTTTAAACTGAAACAGGGTAGATTTAGATTGGACATAAGGAAGAAATTTTTACAATAAGGGTGGTGAAACACTGGCACAGGTTGCCCAGAGAGGTGATAGATGCCCCATCCCTGGAAATATTCAAGGTCAGGTTGGACGGGGCTCTGAGCAACCTGATCTAGTTGAAGATGTCCCTGCTCGTGGCAGCGGGATTGGACTAGATGGCTTTTAAAGGTCCCTTTCAGCCCAAACTATTATGTGATCCTATGATGTGTTCTCTTCATATTTAGAGCTATAAGCTGTGGCCATCAGTGCCTTTTCTAATTGTCTTTCACTCAAAATCAATAAACACAATTAATGCACTTTACTGTTTCCGATTTTCCTGTCCATTGTTTCCAACGTTTCCAGGGTGAAAATTCAACACAGGGTAGGTTTTTGGTTTTTTGAAGCAAAAGGGTCCAGTGTTGGGATGGAAAGGCCTCATGGACATGGGATGCTTTGCAGCCCTTCAGAGCCTTTCAGAGAAACAGCCTCTGAATTAATTTGGAGAGGTTCGTTAGTGAAACCGCTCTGCCAGTAGCCTCGATGGCCACACTGCATCTCAGCACACAGCAGCAGCCTGCTTTATATGGGTCTGCCAGCAGCTAATGGCCACCACTCCTAAAGTAGGATGGATATTTTGATGGTGGCTTGCTAGGGCCGTCAGCCTTCTGGAATGAACCTTAAAGTCATCACTGATAAGGTATGTGGGTGGTCCAATATGGGGAGAATAGTAAATAATGACACCATTACACGAAGCAATCAGGATCCATTCAAACAAAATACGCTTTCATAAAGGCTGATTTGTATCTGCTGGTACACAGAGCAAAGCTCAGATGATTTAGGGCCAGAGCTGCGGAGCAACTCTCCAAAGCACGTCGCAAGAGGGGTTAAATGACCTTTGGATATTTAAACAAGAGAAGGATGATTACAACAAGGTGATTTTACCTCTTCATACGGATTTGATGAGATCAGTACCATAAAACTGTATTCAAGTTAAATGTCAGCATTTTTAAACGGCTTTTGAAAAAAATTGTAGAGGTAGCAGAAAATACTCACACAAATGATATGAGGGTAAGGAGAAATTCCCGCAATGAGAATTAAGTGAGTCTTGCGCTGTTTGGTTTATCAGGAAGAAAACTGAGAGTCATCTCTGACTGGAGTGGTAAGGACCCTCGCCGAGAGAAATGGGGGGGGTCTCAGCTGGCTATTGTTCTCAGCAGGAAAAGACAGAAAAATCTGGAAACCCCTGCTCAGCTGAATGAAAAGGGAATCAAAATGCATGAGGTGTGCTTTATCCAGAGGTAAGTGGCCTCAAAACGGAGGTAGTGAGGTGATTGCTCAGTGGCTTGGGACATGCGACAGACCAGACTATTTGCAAAACTGCCAGACAAGCTTTAAGCCCAATCGGCTGACCTTCACCTCCAAACCTGGTGTCAGGGATTGCTCCATGCAGCGACAGACACTGCTGCAGTCTGCAGGAGGCGAGGAGAGGACAACGTCCGCACAGGGCCCACAGAAGAGCAGGTCCACGTCTGAGACCCACAGAGTCAGTCCTCCTGGTCTTGCAAAGGGAAACGGCAAAGTTTGGGAAGCAATTAGCAATGCTGGGTTGTTTTTGTCCTTGCGAAACCGTAATGAATACATTTTATCTGAAGTAGCTGAAGGTGTTTCTTACCTGGCGAGGGGCTGCATTTCTCATGCTGTGGTGGAAAGGGTCCTCAGCGGTAGGAGCAGAAGAGGGGGTCTCTTCTGCCTGCGATGGGGAGCGCAGGTCCCCAGCTTCTCCAGTACACCCTGCGCTGCTCTTCTGGATCAGCTCCAGCACCGTCTCTCATTAATGAACCTCTGAAGCAATTGTTGGGCAGAAACCAGCACACGAGTGTAGATGGGGCTGTCAGTGTGACTTAAGGAGGCTGTAGCAAGGTGGGGGTCAGTCTCTTCTCACAGATAATAGGTGATAGGACAAGAGGAAATGGCCTCAAGTTGCACCGGGGAGGTTTAGACTGGATATTGGGAAAAATTTCTTCACTGAAAGGGTTGTCAAGCACTGGAACAAGCTGGCCAGGGATGTCATTGAGTCACCATCACTGGGGGTATTTAAAAGAAGTGTAGATGTAATGCTGAGGGACATGGTTTATTGGTGGACTTGGCAGCGTTAGGTTAACAGTTTGACTTGATGTTCTTAAAGGTCTTTTCCAACCTAAACTATTCTATGATTCTATTATTTTGTGATTCTATGATTCTATAAGTGGTACGACAGGAGCCTAGTGATCCTTCACTGGAAAAAAAACAGATACCTGGTGATTCTGAGCTGGCATCCTGCATCTCAGATGGGATTCATAACCCAAGGGCAAGAGCAGCACTGACAACAGCTTGCAGAGGTTTTGCACAAATTAAACAAAACTTTTGCTGTGCGCTTCTATTTATAACTTCATAGAATCAGCCGGGGAGATGACCAAGCTCTCGAACAAGAATTGTTTCCCACGTTTGCTGTGCAGAATCACGCTGTACCATGTTTCCACCACAGTCCAGTAAAATACCTGAAACAGCTAAATTGAGGACGATTCTTCCTGCCACTACAATCAAGCAAGTAAACCCCTGTTTGCCTGAAGCTGATGGCAAAAGGCAGAGTATGTTTTGCTGCGGGGGTTTAGGAGGACAACAGTTAAAGAAGTACCTAAAGGCTGATAGAACTTGGAGTTCACAAACTCAGAGCAGCGCAAATAACATCCTCTCCACTTCCCTCAAGCTGTTGGTGAAGACAGCAACTGCCCTCCTCCCTCATACCCAGCAATTTTTGAGCTCCAGGTCCAAGCTGTTAGCACATAAGTTAGTAACCAGCTCCTCTTGCTCCAGCTGGAAATGTCTTTTCCCCTACTCTGCTTCATCTGAGAGGCTCAGGAGCTGGGCAGAGCTCAGCACTGAAACTCCACCCCACTTGATTGAATTTCATCTTTAAAAGTGGGGTGGTTTGGAGCTAAGAAGACATTGGGGTCAGCTGCCTAGCCCCCACTGGCTACACCATGCCATTGAGTCTGCACCTGTACAGGAATGAGATTAGTGCTTGAAACATACACGTTAGCCTTAATTCCCACAAGAAAGCAAAGGTTTTCTTCAAAGTTCATCCTGCATGCATGACATTTAGGTCAGTAAGTGGTAACATTCATCAGAACTAATGCAACCAGATTGGATGAGAAGGTTACATGGTCATCCTCCACCCTACCAAAATCCCTGTATGTCCTATGGGGCAGAATCTAGCTGTCCTCACCTCTGCCTCCTTGCCCCAGCTCTGTCCTGCAGAGTTGGGTCTACCCTAGTTAAATTGGCTGGTAAAATCAGAGGATCATAGAATAGTTTGGTTTTACTTCAACCTAGAGGGATTTTTATCCAGATTTATCTAGGGTCATCTGCACCAGGACCTTGCCTAAACTAGATGATGTTGCAACTGGTGATTTCTACTTGGTCTGTTCCTCAAGATCCTGTCACAACTTCCAGACACACAAAGCAGGGACAGACTTAGATTTCAGCTTTCTTAACACATCACATCAGTGATGTGTCCTGTTTGTATCTTCCCTGCTTGCTGCCAGTTCCTTGACACTATCTGTTAGACTTAAGAAGCAAGATGGGAGCTGTGGTGAGCTACCAGGGAATCAGGAGATGGAAGACCACTGATTGCTGAAATGAAAGCGCTTTGCTCTTTCTTGTTTCATATTCACTGCTAAGCACCAGTATACACCAAAGCAGAACAGGTAAAACAAATGTCCTTTCAGTGCTGTCCTTGGCCCAGCTGCCTCTGTGTTATCCACTGTTCATGGTGAACAGACACGTGCCACTCTGGCAGGAGCGGAGACAAGGACGGTTGTGTGAGGAGCCTGCCTGCATGGTGTCTTCATCACCAGAGGGACTGGGGTTTGGAGGAGCGCAAGGTAAAGTGCCTCCTGTTCAGGACAGTGCACCAGCAGAAGGCAACGAGTCAGTCAGTGTAATCCATATGCTTTCATGGCTGAATGGCTCCTGCCCTCAACCCAGGGGTGTGAGCTCAGCCCTTCACCTTGGTTTGTGCCGATGGTCACCACAGGCAGTTGCACCACAGAGCCTGGACTGGACAGTCCAAAGCGGCTGGACGGGATGAAAACCACTTTTCTCGTCAGGTGCCAGCATGTCTCCACCACATAACTCATAAGCCTGCTAGGCTTAGGATATCCCTTTGACCGATCAGGCAGTTGGTATAAACAAACTACTGTTTGTTTAGAGACAATGTTTAGACATAAACTTTTCTCACAGTAGATTCTTCCTAACAGGGTTTCTTACTCCTTTTACTGAAGTAGCTTAAGTTGGTCCTCACTGGTGTTCCCTCATCTGTGCCAAAATCACAAAGTGGGAGAGTCTAAGTATTCATGCAGATGATAAGAGTGACTATCCAAAATGGGTGATGCTAATGACCTACAGCCCTTTCTCACCTTAGCAACTGCCTGGGCTACATTAGGAAACTGCCGTGTCAGCAACTGCTGCCTCTTGACTACTGTCACCTCACCTCTGTCCTGACGGATTACCAGAGAGCAGAGGGGGAGTGGAGGACCCGAGGTCACCGTGGTCATCCAAGTCAATAGGATAAGGCACCCACCCAGGCACGCTCAGGAGAAAACCAAAGTACGGACTCCCCAAAGACCTCACATTTATTGTGCTTCCCCCAGCATCTGCTGGACCACTCTGCGTTCATCCCGCAGGGTGGAAGAATGCACTGACCCCAAACCATATTCCAAGCATTCCACCACTTAAATAGTTTTAAAAGTGATAGTAACAGCTACGCACCAAGCACCAGATCCTTTGTGATGATTTAGCTGAAGAAATACCAGACATGCAATGGGATCTCTAACTGCAGTCTGCAAAAATATTGGCTGTGTATGCCAAGATCTTCAGTTTGTGTTCTCAGGTTGCCACAATATACCACATTCCTTTTTTTTCAGTAGCACAGAGATAAACTGTGTTTGTGGGAGTTGTTATTCCTATTTAGCTTTGCACGCTGGTGATGCAGCCAAGCGGGAATGCATAGGGCTGCAGGCTGTCTTAATTTCTTGAGCCAAACCTGAACTCTATAAAATCAGGCTTGGACCGGCAGTGTTTATGTAGGACAGCATGTGGTCCTTCTGCTCTGGTGTGTGAGGTAAGCATCAAGACTTCTCAGCTCTGTAGAGAGGAAATAGGAAATACCTTAAATGTATGTATCTTTACTTTCATTTCCTTTATTTTTTGGATTATTATGTGTAGCCACAAATTTTTACATTTGTTACAGCCTGCTACTTCTAGTAGGCTTTCAATGTTCTCCGAAATTTTCTTGAAGTATTTTCGTTTTCTAATAGTTTTCTCCTCCTGCAGGCGAAATTTCAGCACGTATCTGCAATGCCTTCACATGATCTCAAAACTGCATCTTACCTTCTGTCCGTGTCTCATTCAGCCCCACAAGTGTAACACTAGGGTAAGTAAATACCCCGAGGTCAACACAGTTAATTACTTTTGGTGGAACTGGGATCGATATCTGTCCTTCATATGCACTTTCCACTCTCTGTGGAAGAATTCTTTATGGGCTGGCAGGGTCCCTTTGCTGGTGGGCTGGTTTTAAAATTTTTCTCTTCTTGGTAGTAAATTCCCTTTTCCAGTGTTTCCTCTGGTAATATCTAGATTTTGTAGGCCACCTTCATAGGTGGTCTAATTCAGGCCAGATGCGCACACTTGTTAATGCGTCTGTGATGATATATAAAAGGTCTACATTTAGAAATGCCTAATAGGGTATTTCAACAGTAAAAATTAAGAAGAAGAAAAAAAGAAAAGTAAAATAAATCTGTGTTCTATAAGTGCACGCAACACCAGTAATAGATTAACTCTGAAAAAGGTGGCTGTTGGTGACTGCTGCAACCAGCATCAGGTCTTAGGTGCAACAAGCTTGTGGGAAGTCACCCTGATAGGAAATAGCCTCAAACACAGATGCTCAGCCCAGTGCTCTAGAAGCTCAGAGAAGCTTTGAGATCCAGGCTCAACAAATGACTCCAGGTTTGGTTGTCACATTCAACAGGATAACAGCTCCAGAAACCTAGGGAAAGAGAGTGATGTGTTTCTGTCCATCCCATTTGAAGCATTCCAGTTGTAACCTTGTAGCCTTGTTTTCAGACAAGCCATTGCTGGCCACAAGAAAATACTTACTGCAGTTGCTGAAAATACTCCACAGTCTTGCCGAGTCTGCGTCCTTTTGAGACAATGGACCAAATCTGTCCTCATCCTCCAGTAAGGAGAGAGTTTGTGAATGCTGGTTGTTAAGCTCAACTTTGCATACTTGTTGAGCTTAGCTACCTAAAGAGACCGCTGCAGTCCAATGACAGTAGATGCGAGACTGAATCGACTGCAAATTGCAGCAAGGCTTTGTTGTCACTTCTACTGCTGTAAATCTGGAATATCTCTACAGTTCCCTTGGTGCAATCCAGACGGACTGCTATGAATGGGATTAGATTCTGTAGGGTTTGATTAGCCATGGATTGCCCCAGACAAAACAGAAAGCATAGGAAACATCTGTAAATTCTTATCTGCTTTCTCAAAATGTCCCCAGTGTGTATTAAGCCAGGAAATGTTTCTTTTGTAGTATTTGCATAGAAACTCATGAGGGTCTCTACATCCTTTCAACATTAATTTGTGACACTTGGTTTTCCTCCTCAGAGATGTTTCCTGCAGGCAGGACTTATTTGCTGTCCATCTCCACTCCTTACCCATCAGATGCGGCCGTTGTCCGCTAGCAACCCATTAATGCAGAAACTCTCAGATGCGAGATCTGCATGGAAACCTCCTGACCTGTAGTTTCCCATCAGACGTGATGGACAATGACTGCAGCAGACTTTCAGAGACATCCAGCTGGCTTACAAAAGACCAGTTCTGGAGAGCAGAACTATCCCACCTGGTGCACCACTTTGGTGAAATTGTCCTTGTGGTGGCACAGGGGGCAAGGTGAACGGCCGTTCATGAAATGCATGAAATTCATTAAGTAGAAAATATTTCCTAGGCTGTAATCACCTAAGCCCGCAACACACATAGGTGGGAGGTGAAGGCTGATGTCCTGTGATGCCAGAACTCAGACATTCCCCAAAACTGTCTTAAAGTCTTGAAAAATTTGGGTTGCCCTTCATAACATGAAGGTTATGGTGAATGTACTTGAAAAGACACCAGAAGAGGGGCAGCACATGGGAGCCGAGCCCACTTCAACATTTTTATGATTTTCCCTTAAAGGAAATAGAGATTGCAAAACAAAATCTAGGTAAGAATATCCCAGTGTTTGCAATATTTGAAATTCCTGAAAACTTTGCCAATTAATTCTTCCCTAGAAGCCAGGAAATAAATCACCAACCTCAAACTCACCCTTTCTCATCCTACCCCACCTCAAATGGGGTAGTCTAAACTTAAATCTGGAATAAAGCAACTGGTTTACAAGTAGAGCTTTTTGTCTTGCCACTGCTCTATCAGTACCTGTGGGAAGCTAGAAACAAAGCCAGAGTAAACCCATACACTTAACTCAGGTTTCTCAGCTAAAAAGAACACAAGGATGAAACCATCATCTGGTTCAACAGGGACCCCCTGAGCTCTCAGAATATTCTTTTTCCTTAAAGTGGTCTTCAGCTGCTGTAGATTCGTGTAGCACTATCTTAATTTGCCCCAGATGGAAATCTCCCCTTTTTCCCCCCTTTCTCCCCTCCCTTCACCACAAATGTTAACCAAGCCCAGACTGTGAGCGCCTCTGGCACCATTCCTGTAAGCCTGCAGAATGTACAATATTCAGAAGCTGCGGTAAACAGTCTGAAGATAGCGATGCTCACTGCTGATCCAGAGAGGGTTCACAATATAGCAGGAGCCTTATGACAAAACCATGTGAGCAGAAGCAGATGACTGTAACAGAGCTGCATCGCCATATGATTTTCTCACATTCGAGCTATGATTTGTAAAAAAAAACGGTTGCCCAGATGGCTCACAGAACCAAAAGTATACAAAAATACAGTTCCAGGATTTTAAAACTATGAATTTGCTACATTACTTTTACCTTTTTTTCTTCCCTACATATTATACTTAATTGCACTAATAATACATCTTTCTATTATTTTTTCCTTCATGCTTCCATGTCCTTTTATTAATTTACTGTACATACGGTAAATGGTGGATTTTTTTACCAATGCTCTTTGATGAATTAAGCTTGATACCACTCCATCACTTTCAGCAATTTTGCTGTCTGTGAGCTGAGATGGTGTAGGGAGGTAGTAGAATAATGTTAGTATTTTCTACTCTTTCAATCCCCTGACTTCCTTTAATCCTACATATTATTCAAACTACACTACCAAAGTGCTACTATGCCTCGTGTCCTCCTAAAGCCTGAGCATATGCCTGAAGTCCAGCCTCTTTTGTGATGGTCCTTTTCGCATGTTTTAGCACAGAGCTGTAAATTTAAGCGGCGCTCTGGGCTGACACTGATTTTATCATGGTAACGCTTCATGCCCTTACACTGCTCTGCATTTCCAAAGGACCGTTTAAGCAATAATTAACTCAGCACATATGGCAGAGTAAAGCAGGTGTGTTGGGATTTGCTGTGCCTACCCTACAGAAGGGGAAAGCATCGTATTTTATAAAATAAGTAATTGAATTGGAAGGTACAGCAGCAAGGTGAGCCCGGGCTGGGTGACTCCAAAGAGAGGGACCCTGAACAAAGAAAACCCTGGGCAATTACACCCTTGCGATCCATACTCTCACCCTTACATGTTCTTCACATGTCTTTTAGTCCAATGGTGATTTTTGGTCTGGGGTCTTCTAACACCTGATTGGATTATTTTTCTGCGTCCAGGCAGGCAGGCTGGCTCTTATCTTTAGAATCACAGAATCATAGAATGTGTTGGGTTGGAAGGAACCTTTAAAGGTCATGTAATCCAACCCACCTGTAGTAAGCAGGGACATCTTCAACTGGATCAGATTGCTCAGAGCCTCATCAAGCCTGGCCTTGAATGTCTCCAGGGATGGAGTCTCCGCCACCTCCCTGGGCAACCTGTTCCAGTGTCTCACCAGTGTCTCTTGTTGACTTGCAGTTTACATCAAGGTTTGGAGCCTCCTTATCTTCTGATTTACACTCCTCAGGCACCTTGCCTTGCTGGCAGAACATGGAGAACTGAAGAGTCGCAGACTTGGGAAAAACACTACCAAAGCATCGATGTGATATCAAACACTTTCCCATACTAAAAGACTAAACACAGCACTGTACCCGCTACTAGGAAAATTACTAAGGAAAATAACTCTATCATGGCCTAAAGGCTTCAGCAAATTTAGCTACTCATGCTAAGTAAAGCTAAGCAAACAGCACAAATCACACCATATTATAATCCTAAGTAATTTATTCTAATTAAAACTTATTTATGTTAAACGATAATATCCCCCAACACGGGGGCAGCACTCCCTGCTCCCGCTACCACCTGCAGGATCTGGTCCTGCTGTGCCCCTGACTGAGACAGGCTTCGGCAGTGCTCCTGAGCAGCAAGCAGGGCAAGAAGCCCTAGCAAAGCCCTGCAAGGATGTAGCTCTTCATGGCCACCCAATACAACTGGTGCATGACAGGGTGTTGGGCCACTTGTGTCTTCATAGAACCATAGAATGGTTTAGGTTGGAAGGGACCTTAAAGATCACGTTGTTCCAACCCTCTTACCATGGGCCTCCCACTAGACCTCCCAACACCTCCCACTAGACCAGGTAGTCTTCTGTGTGTCCATCCTCTAGAGGACAAGGAAGGAGACTGTTGTAATTGAAAAGGAAAAGGAAAGCCACTGGATAGAGAAGGGATGCCTTCTGTCAGGATGCTGGTATATAAAATATTATGACAAGATATAACTTTCTCAAACAACGGGAAAACCAGCACAACACATAGTTGGATAAGGTTTAAACACTAGCAGTGATAGGTTTCAAATGCAACGGTAACCAGGGAAATATCCTCAAACAGGATCCCATGAGACTTTTTCTTGACTTTCTGTTACTTAACAATCTTCACTATGACATGGAAAGAAAAGATACTTAACAAAGTTGATAGCGTAAATATAGGTGTAACAGCAACTAATGAGGACAGCACGACATTGACAAAGTAAATATCTAACAACAATGACAATTGGTTTTATATACAAGCTTGAGGGATGCTATGGAAAACAATGACTAAGGCCACGCATGGATAAATAAAATGTTGCAGCCAAAAGTAAATGAAGCCAAAGTGATTGAACGAACACTGAAATGCTGAGTAGGAGTCCAGAGGTTATAGCGTCTCTGGCATAATTGTCCAGCTTTGGTGACAACATTTTAGGAAGAATTTAAAAAAAATGAATAGGGTTCAGAGAAAAGCTCTGGAACAACTAAAGGACTGGAAACATGGTGGAAGATTTAAAGAGTTCAATCTTTTGGCTATAGAAAAAGAGATTAAATAGTGCCTTGATGATGCCTTTTAAGTTCCTCCCATGCAGGAATTGGAACAAAGGGTTCCGATTGTCTGTGACTAATCTCATGGACAAATCTGCAACATGATCCAATGTCTTTAAGTTGACATTTGACACATTCAGAGTAGAAAGATGAATTTTAATAGCAAAGAGGTTAATCACCAGAACAGCTCACTAATTGCTATGGGGAATTCTCTATCAAAGGAAAATTTAAAATCAGGGTTCATGTTTTTTTTCCTGAAAGTCATGCCCTAGTTCTCGTCGATTCATGGGATTCACCGATTTATAAATTCTGGCTTCAGTGAGTGACCAGAACTTGTAATAAGGTCTGTTAGGACATCAGATACCTGATGTAATTTCTAAGCTTAACTGAGAAACCCAGCAGATGGCTGTTCTTCAATTATGTGAGCACTGGGGTTTGTAGGCGTATCCTGAATTGCAGCTAACTCCCAAGGTAAGACCTGGCTGATAAGCAGTAACAACTCCCTTCCTCCTCAAAGCACTTAAAAGCACGAAAATTTAGAAATTCAATGGATTCAGTGAACTAACTTGGGCTTTTTAGTGTAAGGATTCACTTTAAAAGTGGGATAAATGTCTTCTTTCACCATCTAAAAGTTAGCAGTGAGATTCAGTTGCAGATTGAGACACCTTAGTGAGGGTGTCTGCCATGTAAGGTGCATGTGTGAGCTGGGTACCTAAGTTCCTCCATACCCCATTGAGATCTAGAGTCTTGATTCACATGGGTAGGTATTTGAGACATTAAGGAGAGTAAGCTGCCTGTCCTCTCCAGCTGCTTCTCCAGAAGGTCTCAGCTCTGCCTCCTACCTACCCACCCTGTGTGGATATCTTGACTTTGTAAATCATCTCATATGGCACTATATGTCATGTGTAGGCAATCAAATCTTTCCCCAGCCAATAGAGTCTAGAGACTGATTCACATTACCTTAAAGTAGATATCTGTATGTGCCCACCTGAATCTCTCTCCAGGTTCTGTTGATTGTACTGATTAGATCTCCCCTGATTACAGTGAGAGTCCGGATGCCCAACTCGTGTGTAGGCAATATCTAAAAGTGGGTGTCTGAATCTGCAGCTGCACCCCACCCTCAAGGTTTTGTTTGGTTTGGTTTGATTGTCCATCATAAACATCTTGCACTATGTGATGTGTCCTTGACTGCCCTGCCTGCCTACCAGCCATCACTCATTAGGGCACTCATGTCCACCAGCCTCATGTAGGTGTTTCACATGCCCTCAAGAATCTCAAATAGCACAAAATGCAGTTCTCAGGCAACTTAATCACGACTTAATACTCAATGTAAGGTAATTGTCTAGGTTCTGTAGACCGTTGATGAAAAACAAGAAGTACATTCAGGAGGTGATCAATCCCATCTGTTGTAGGTGGCTCTTTTAGGATTACTTGTTTTACATCAGCCTCACAATGTGCTATTGTTTTAATCTAATCTTGGAGATTACATGCAAAACCTTTTGTACAACTGTATTCTGCTCACTTCCTATGCACTTTTTCTTGTTTGAGAACCTGCCTCACGTTGACAGAACAATTTCCTGTAGCCCAGCAATTGGCCAAATCAGTCAAATATGAGTTGTCGTTTGCAACTTTCTTTTTTTCCCCTTTGACAGAATGGAAATAAATTACTGAGTGCATGCAAATGGCTCCAGGCATCTTATAAAGGAGGAATGAAAGGGGGAAACTACTCAACAAAAGTCAAGCATTTGGGGAAATATCCACATCTGTGGTTAAGCCAAACCCTGCACTCAAAAGCAACAAGGTACAAGAAATAATCCTTCAGCAAAACAAAATGGAACAAGGAACCCTTTGGTGGGATCCTTCGTCTAATGATGGGCCTTCGTGCAGAGACTGCCCAGTGCTCCAGCTGCAGCCAAGCCTTGCCCAGCATTGGCTTGAATAGTGGAGGGGGTAGGATACAGCCATGGCAATGCCGGGCCGGGAGCCATCCAGCCTGTTAGCCCAGCTAGTCGTCATCCGGACCCCTCCAGCCAGGTCTGGGCTGGGCTTGCTGAGCGGACTCATTGCCAAAGCCTTCGCTAGCCCATTTCAGAGCACAGACATGCCCTGTGCATTCAGTCCTGGCCTGAGCAGACGGAAATAACGCTGAGAGCAGTTCCATGGCCCTCAGCCAAGAGTTATATCATTCAATTCTTTTTAATAGGAAATGTATGTCTTTCTTCATTTGCTTGCTGGCGTTCAAGCTTTTAGAGCTCCTCACTTCATTTGCAAGCTTTCTCTTCAACTTTAAAAATTAGACGTTCCCTTAAAAGACAAGCCTCCATAATAACACAAAATCACTTGGCTCCGGAAGCTGGAGCTTTAAGATGGCAGATACTACAAGATTAACCGGCAAAATATCTATCTCTGTCTGCCAGGCACCCACTGGTATCAATGGCGGAGGGATGACGAGAAGTGGGCCCACAGTCCTAAACCCAGACATGAGCTCCTGTGTGAACTGCAAACCTCTGCTTTTACCTCCCAAGCTAATGATACGTTCAAGCTATTTTGACTTTAACATTTCTAAAGATCTCACATGCTAGCAGCCTCCCATTAGAAATGGCAATGCTTGCACCAGTTATTTTCTAAGCACCTGAAACACATACAAATATTTATGAAAGAGAGAGAAATGAAATTTCCCTCCTCCCCAGTTGGTTGAGGCTAGTTTTTGATGATTAGCAAAACAAGGTCTTGATAAACTACAAAATGCAGCGATCAGGACTCTGATAATCTGCATGCTGAAAGCAGCACACAAAGCTATAAATACAGAACAGGAAAAACCAGTGATCTCAGCAAGGCAACTGCCAGTAGGTGAACTAATGAAGCAGACACAATATTAACGTCAATTTTGCAGTCCTGTCTGAACACTGATAGAAATAGGAAAGGCCATTATCGGATTGACATCATCTCAGTCCTTGCAAGTACACCTCTAGGGGAAGACAAACCAGAAAGGTCATCTGAGCTTAATGACTCTTTGTTCAGGAGTCTTCTCGGTGTTTACAGAAACTGCTTTCTAAATTATGGAGGTTGAAATTGGGTGATTGGGCTAACATGGCTCTGAGGAACCTTACAAACATATTCCTGNATCACCATCTCAGAAGGAGCTTAGTTGTGGTAATGACCTGATGGAAGGCCATGTCCTCTGCACTTGACAGAATACATGTGGCAACCCAGACAGAGTTCCCATGAAAACGTGCAGCCGTCCAGGTCTGGGGCTGCAAGGAATGCCAGAGTNCAACCGGCAGCGTAAGGCACAGCATAAGGATTTTATTGTCACAAATACTTGATGCTATGTACCAGGAATGGAAGGACAATGTTTGAAGCCAAAGTCTTTTGAAGTCTGTGGAAATTCTTGGTTAAGACATTAACCAAATTGTGCAAGGCACCCTAAAGGGGGCCAATATCACTCTATGTCCCTCAACTCTGACATGCATTTTGTGCATCGTCCGTTCACAAAAGAAAATCTCTTCAGCAAACAGAGTATGGTGGGTCAGTTTGCGTGGCTGTTCATGTGGAAGGGTGCACAGGAATCACAGATTCATAGAATCTGTTGTGTTGGAAGGGACCTTTAAAGGTCATCTAGTTCATCCCCCTGCATTAAGCAGGGACATCTTCAACTAGATCAGGTTGCTCAGAGCCTCATCCAGCCTGGCCTTGAATATCTCCAGGGATGGGGCCTCCACCACCACTCTGAGCAACCTGTGCCAGTGTCTCACCACCCTCATTGTAAAGAACTTCTTCCTAATGTCTAACCTAAACCTACCCTGCTCTAGTTTAAAACTATTGCCCCTCCTCCTACCACTACATGCCCTTGCAAACAGCCCCTCCCCAGCTTTCTTATAGGCCCCCTTCTCTTCTCCAGGTTGATCAACCCCAGCTCTCTCATCCTGTCCTCACAGCAGAGGTGCTCCAGCCCTCGGATCATCTTCATGGCCCTCCTCTGGACCCGTTCCAACAGGTCCATGTCCTTCTTGTGCTGAGGGCTCCAGAGCTGGACACAGTACTCCAGGTGGGGTCTCACGAGAGCAGAGTAGAGGGGGAGAATCACCTCTCTGGATCTGAAGGGTGCAGTCACCCTACTAGCTCAAGAAATTAAATCAATCAGTGGTCATCACCATCTCAGAAGGAGCTTAGTTGTGGTAATGACCTGATGGAAGGCCATGTCCTCTGCACTTGACAGAATACATGTGGCAACCCAGACAGAGTTCCCATGAAAACGTGCAGCCGTCCAGGTCTGGGGCTGCAAGGAATGCCAGAGTCTTTCACTGGTAATGGATGGCAGTAGTGAGAACAACCATGTGATGTGTGACCAGGTGGATGATCTGCTAAGCCTGGTGGCAAAGCTATGAGAGGAAGTAGAAAGGTTAAAGAGCATCAGGGAGTTTGAGAAAAAGATAGACTGGTGGAACCATGCTCTGCTGCTTTCCATAGATTTCAGCCTGGAGAAGAGAAGGCTCTGGGGAGACCTTACTGCCACCTTTCAGTACTCAAAGTGGGCTTATAGGAAAGATGGGGACAAATTTTAGCAGGGCCTGTTGTGATAGGACAAGAAGTAATGGTTTTAAACTAAAAGAGGGAAGATTCAGACTAGATAGAATGAAGAAATTTTTTACAATGTGGGTGGTGAAGCACTGGCCCGGGTTGCCCAGAGAGGTGGTAGATGCCCCATCCCTGGAAACATTCAAGGTCAGGTTGGACGGGGCTCTGAGCAACCTGATCTTGCTGAAGATGTCCCTGCTTATTGCAGGGGGTTGGACTAGAAGACCTTCAAAGGTCCCTTCCAACCAAAACTATTCTATGAGCCTATGATTCTGCTCAGTTGGAGAAGGTAACATTAACATCAAACGTTTCTTACAGACACTTCTGTGTTAAGCTAAGTCTTTGTTTCCATAAGTTCAACTGCACAGGACTGAAAAAAAAAGAAAAAATATATAATTAATGGCTTTTCAATACCTCTAAAAATCATGTAAAGTACATTTTCTGGAGCTAAAAACATCATGACTTTAAGGCCTGCTATGGCTCAGTTTGACAGTCAAAGAAGATGCTGGTGGTCCCTGAAGAAGGCTGAGAATTTATCTTTTCCAGTCGTATAAAATTCCCTTTTTCAATCCTGTATGGTCACACAATAATTGGACCTCAGACCCATTTTTGGTCCAGGACTCAATATCGTCTAGCCTGCATTTCTATGGGTAATTATATGGGGTGGGTGGGAAAGGAATTTCCCAACAGGGGGGAAGAAGGGAAGCAGTTTTGTGGCAGGTTGATCTCACTTCAAGGACCGGTGGCTGCTGGCAGCCTTGGGGAGGTTTTGGAGAGAGAGAAGCGCCCTTAGGAGATGGATTAGTGCAGCCGAGTGCGGTGGAGGTGGTCAAAGGTGCACAATCAATTTATCAGGATCACTGCCACGGATTTTGTGTGCATGTACGCGTGTATTTACGTGTGTGTGTAATGCGATACGTTCACATTGTTGGTTGAAAGGATCGTTGCCATCTAGCCAAATATTTCATAATTTTTTATGGTCTGCTTAGCCTTGGATCGGCTGATACATTGAAACGTACCAGTAAGTGCTGTCTAATAGATTGCAGACCTCTGTGAAAAACCACTATCAGTGTTTCAGCAGCGCACTGTACATGTGTCAGAGAAGTGCACTGTCAGCGGGATGGCGGCTGGGCGTCTATCCACGTTTTCCTTACTTTTAAAAGAGCCGGTGACCTTCCAGAGGCCTTGATCGAAATGGGATGAATAAAAACTAGGCTAAGCATTGTGTGTCTCAGTGCAGCTTCTTTCATTGTGCATAAAATGGTCTGTACGTCCATTTGTGGGCTTGGAGACTGAGCTTGAGCGCTTCTTGGGCACTTGGCGTTGAATTCATCCCCACACGGGCTGCTGCCGGGCTGCCAAAAGCACACTGCACCTCGTGTGACAAGCTTCCAGAAAAGGATCTGGAAAGCTAAACAAACAAATGAAAAATAAAATACACCTCCATCGCGCAAAACTCAGCCCACATATCCAGATTGCTTTCCTTGTTCGGTTCCTGCTCTCTCCACTCTCCCGCAGCCTTGCTGTGCAAAGGTATGGACAGAACGTTCCTGCTGCTACATTTCGGGTGTGTTTAGAGCGCCGGGTACAGGGGGAGGCAGAGGCAGGAAGGTGTAGAACAAGAAGGATGAGGAGATGCAAAGTAAGGTTAGAGGGACTTTAGACACCTGGCATTGGGTGCTTCTTCCCAGCACTGGGAATCTGGTCAGTCAACAGCTGCCAAAACCATGATATCAACAGTATTGAGGGACAAGGTGTGCCATGAGGGGACAGAAAAGGGACCGTGAATCTCTCCTTTTGGGTCTGAAGTCCCCCACAATCCACAGAAATCTTCTTACTGATTTCACTGACCTTTGAATCGGGATTTCCACCGGTGAGGAGCACCAGCCATGTCAAAGTTGGAAAAAAGGCTGCAAGATGGTTAATTAAATTCAGTTTGATACATTGCTGTGCCAGAATGGACCACACAGCTCTAGAAGGACTAGCTGAGCTTCTCAAAGTGGCCCATGTATTTGCCCAAGTGGCAAAGGCTCAGGGATCACTAGGGACCAGAAAGGCTGATCGACATTAAAATTCCTGCGCCCTGGCTGGGCATGGCACCTGGTTTTAGCCACCCTTGGTGAGTTTGGAGGTTATCAGACCTTAAATCTCTTGCTTCTTATTCCTGTATCTCGCATCTGGGATCTGTCTCATGTTTGTTCTCACAGGGTCAGCAGCTCTGCCTGTATTTCTGCCTGGGGAGGAGTCACAACCACTCCACACTGCTACGATAACTTGGTCTCTGACTTGCTGCTGTGCCTGACAAATGTCAAGATGGTGATCCAGCAGTGAAAATCCAAAAAACAGACCTGCCTGCTTCCTCCGTTATGCTCCCTTGCTGCTTCTGGTGGCTCCCCTCCTGCCCTCTGTCATATGCCTGGAGAAGAGAAGGCTCTGAAGAGACCTTATAGCAGCTTTCCAGTATCTGAAGAGGGCCCACAAGAAAGCTGGAGAGGGTCTTTTTACAAGGGCATGTAGAGATAGTATGAGAGGTAATGGCTTCAAACTGGAAGAGGGTAGTTCTAGATGAGATATTAGGAAGAAATTTTTCACTGTGAGGGTGATGAGGCACTGGAACAGGTTGCCTGGCGAAATCGTGGCTGTCTCATCCCTGGAACTGTTCAAGCCCGGGTTGGATGGGGCTTTGAGCAACCTGGTCCAGTGGGAGGTGGCCCTGCCCGTGGCAGTAGGGCTGGAACCAGGTGATCTTTAAGGTCCCTTCCAACCTAAACCATTCCGTGACTCTCGGATTCTATGCTGGGCAAGCATAGGATGTGTGACTGACCTGCTGTCTCAGCACAGGCCAGGGACAAGCTGGAAACATGTCACCTTGCAGGGCGTCACAAAGTATCACACGCAGTGAGCCCTGCTCAGAGGCATCCTCCCAGCCCCAGCACTGTGGCTTTCCCTTGACGCCTGGTTTGCAGCAGCGATCCACAGGGATCAACAGCAGGGTCCAGGTGGCACCACACAGAGCACTTCATACAGTTGGCCTTAATGATCTTAAAGGTCTTTTTCAACCTAAATGACTCTATGATTCTATATCCCCGTCGACAGCTTCTGAGGTGTATGGATGCCTTGGTGGCTGCATGGAGGAAGGGAAAAAGAGGGAATAGTCTGCAAGTGACTCAAAGTGTTGTATTGCGGTCAAAACTGGAGATTTCTAGACTTTTTAAAATAAGATGGATAAGAGGTCCTTGGCTTTGGAGTAGCTTAGTGTATTATTAAAATATAAATGTTAAATGCTGACTTTAGAGCTTGCTAACAAAGTTGGAAGCACAGGAGTGGGCAGAGTCCTTAGCACACTGTAGGGCTCTTATGGTTTGAAGAACCCACAACAATTTACTGGTGTTTAGACAATTACTCCCTCACATGATGACCCCCCCCAGGCAGGAAGTAGAACTGGAAAAAAATAAAGAAAACCGAGGGTTGAAATATAAACAGATTTAATAGAATAAGAATAAATAATTGACATTAATAATACTAAAGAACCAATATTGATCCTCATATCAATATAAAATACGTGAGGGTTATACCCAGCCCATTCTCCCAGCAGGAAGCTGTGCGTTC
>VXBH01004561.1:327849-359543 GCA_013400035.1 Rynchops niger | reverse complement strand
GCTTGCTAACAAAGTTGGAAGCACAGGAGTGGGCAGAGTCCTTAGCACACTGTAGGGCTCTTATGGTTTGAAGAACCCACAACAATTTACTGGTGTTTAGACAATTACTCCCTCACATGATGACCCCCCCCAGGCAGGAAGTAGAACTGGAAAAAAATAAAGAAAACCGAGGGTTGAAATATAAACATATTTAATAGAATAAGAATAAATAATTGACGTTAATAATACTAAGGAACCAATATTGATCCTCATATCAATATAAAATACGTGAGGGTTATACCCAGCCCATTCTCCCAGCAGGAAGCTGTGCGTTCCCGGCAGGGGACAGCAAATGTGGGACACTGCGAGCGCTGGGGCTTTGGGAGGAAGGGAAGGGCTCAGGGGTCCGGCACCAGGGCAAGGAGTTCTTAGGATTGCCACCATTAAGGAAGAGAGAACTTTGCAGCAAACTTTCTAATTTATATAGAATGTGACATTCATGGCATGAAATAATCCTGTTGTCCAGCTTGGGTCAACTGCCCGGGTCTTGCTCCTCCTCGTCCCTGCACCTGGCAAGGCTCAAAAACACCAAGACCTTGAAACCCACATAGCATAGCTGGCTATGAAGTAAATATTTTCACAAAAAAATTAAACCAGGACAGGGGATTACATTGAGCTCTCACCAGTAGGTCTCAAGGTCCTTCTGGACAATTATCCCCACTCACAGGTGGGGAAACTGAGGCAGGGACCATGTCAGTTCACGGCCACCCAGCAGGCTGGTCAGCACAAGGAGGGGGAGCAGTGGGCTGCCGCATTCGAGTCTTCTGCCAGGAGATGTGGTAGCAAAAATAGGCAAGCCCAATTTCCCCTTTTCTAAAGGGAAAGTACCCCCTTGGGCTTCACTCCTGTGTCTAGCACCGCAGATTAAAACAGATCATCCTTGCTCACTGCATCCCAGCACAGAAAAGAAATATCCCTATCCTAAAGCCATTAGCTCCAGAGTCTGCATCAATAAAACATACAAGAGTCGGTGACTGGAACAGCATGAGCTGCCCAGGGTCTCTGAGGCATCAGGATTACCTGCAGGCACCCAGGGAAAAGATCAAGGTGCTACTGAAATGAACCAGTTCTGGGGCTGGTTCTCTTTAATATCTTTATCAGTGATCTGGATGATGGGATCGAATGCACCCTCAGTAAGTTTGCAGATGACACTAAACTAGGCGGGCGTGTTGATCTGCTTGAGGGTAGGTTGGCTCTGCAGAGGGATCTGGACAGGCTGGACCAATGGGCTGAGACCAATGGTATGAGGTTCANTGAGGAACGACTGAGGGAGCTGGGGTTGTTCAGCCTGGAGAAGAAGAGGCTGAGGGGAGACCTTATCACCCTCTACAACTACCTGAAAGGAAGTTGTAGAGAGATGGGGGCTGACCTCTTCTCCTTGGTGACAGGTGATAGGACGAGAGGAAATGGGTTCAAGTTATGTCAGGGGAGGTTTAGATTGGATATTAGGAAACATTTTTTCACTGAAAGGGTTATTAAACGTTGGAATAGGCTGCCCAGGGAGGTGGTGGATTCACCATCCCTGGAGGTGTTTAAAAAAAGGGTAGATGGGGTACTTAGGGACACGGTTTAGAAGTGGCTTTTGTCAGGGTAGGTTAATGGTTGGACTTGATGATCTTAAAGGTCCCTTCCAACCTCAGCAATTCTATGATTCTATGAAACCACCCATCAGGGTACAGTCACACACACAACTGCAAGGAAGGGTTATTTAGAAACCATGAGTCAGGCTGCAGGTATTTTACCATTCAGTTTCGTTTGGTGTCCTTTAAAGCACTCTCTATAAGGATGTGTCAGGGAGAAAATAAAGAGGGGGAGATTAGCGGTAAAGCGAGTCTTTCGGAGCAGGAGAGGATGAATCACAGGTAGCTGGGTCAGTAGTGAGTGGTCTAGAGCGCAGGTTCCCAAGTGCTCTTTCCCATATATTGTCAAAGCCAATGGTTCCTGTGCTCTGATGGGCCAAGTATCACTCCAAAAGGGGTTACATACTTCCAGTGGTACCAGTACTACATGCTGGGCTTTGCTGGGCTGCTTAGGTAATGTACCACTCTTGCAATTCCAGCAGCAAAGGAAGTTTGTTGAAATAAAGAAGATGGAATGGCTAAGCAGCTTCTGGAACTTAGAGAGAGTGTTATTTCAAGAACCTGAGAAGAATTAAAAATCATAAAGCTGTTTCATTGATAAGTGCACCACCTGCAATTAGCAGAACAACTGCAATTACTAACAAACACAAATAGTGTCCACTTCATGGTATTGCAGCCAAGCTCAACTAGACTTGGAAAGAACATTACTTCTTTTCCTGCAGAAGTGGCTAGGACATTATAAAATGATTCTGTCCTAAACCAGGACAAAAGATCGAAATCTCAAATACACATACAAACTTGAACAACTCATTCACACTAGCTTAAAGGAAAAAAGTTTAAGTCAAGGAACTCAAAAATTATTTCTTTAATATTGATCATAATTATGTTTATGTGCTGAAGTGTATCAGCATAAGTGCATCTTCCCTTCAGATGACAGAGAGCTTTGGTAGGACTGTACTAAACAATATGGAAAATATGCCATGGACTGGACTTAGATAATGAAAAAAAAATTATTTCAGGATATACCTTCGCAAATGAACTCAGAAAAGGATCTCCAAACTCAATGTAGACCCAAATCTTTTGGATGCTTGGCATTGATTCCTCTCCTTAGCTTGAGTTGAATGCAGCAAACATCTGTTTACATCACAGCTAGCTTTCTAGACCTCACTAACCTCTGTAGAAATAGGTTCCTCCAAAGAGCAACATATCCTACCTACCTGAATCAGCTGCACCCTCCAACTGTCTGTTTCTCCCCATTGATGTAAAAGGAGCTCTGTTACCTGTCCATACGCAGATGTCACCTTCATGGGTGTCTAAAGTTAGGTGGGGTGTCTCTTCTGTCCCTGTTCCTAGCACAGGGTGGTCAGTTACAGTTTGTCAACTGCCAGATGAAGATCTTGAAAGCTAAACAAATATTTCAAATCCACACCTCATTGGAAATGGAATATCCAACTCTCTAATTCCAAACATATCTCAATAACCATTTGAAAATGTCCCATCCCAGCCTCATCGGAGGCTGCCACCACCCAGCCTCTGCCCCTGCCTTACTCCTTGGCACTTCCACTATTCTCCATAAGTCTTCTCCTCATTTCCCCATCCGTGGGCTCCCACAACTGCCCCCTTCCCATCCATAACCATTACTTCAGCCCACACTCCCCTTTCTGCCCCTCTTGGGTGTTACCACCTCCTGCTACCCAGCCTGGTGCTTGAACTCAGGTAGCACTGGTCTCTCCCAGTGGCGGGGTACTGGGCACACTGGGCGGCCGCTCTGACTCACTGTGTCAGTGCATGCCTTTCTTTGCGTGAGCACTGGGCCCTGCTACCCGTCCCGTAGCAATACACAATACACAAAACACAAATACAATACTGGAGGGCAAAACAGGACATTATAATGGGAAAGCCACAAAGACGAAATCAAGAGGTATTTTTGCCACTGCCTTCTGTGGGGCAGAGCTAGGCATGTCAAATTGGAGCTGTTTTAACTCGGTTTTCTTGGAATGTTGCTTTTTCGGTCAATCCTATATTCTGGCCATAAACCTATGACAACAGATCTGGAGAGATGACCGGGGTACATGCTCCTGCAGAGCATGGCGATGCCAGGAATCCCTTCATCTTTCAGAGTTTATTTCATTTTCCGTCTGACAGGGAGAGTGCCATTTCTCTTTTTGAGTAAAAGGCACTCAGCGGTAAGCTAGCCTTTCCTGAGAGCGTGCAAGCCTTCCTCCCCCACGCTCCCCCTCACCCCTGCCAAACTGGACGAACTGGATACCTTCCCAAGATACACCCCAACTTTTAAAGCGCCGTACTGCTGACATGGTCTAATTCACGTCTCCGTTCTGCTCCTCCACGCACAATGACACAAACTCTTGTTGACTCCCAGGAGGATGAACATCATTCAGGAGAGCTGGAGGCATGGCTGCCCTGGCTGCGGGCTTGTGCAGTCCCCGCAGGAAGCCCATTCAGTCTGTCAGTCATGTTCATCTTCTATACTCACAATTTCCACCAGTATCACAAGTGATTTAGGACACGTTGTCAGAGGAAGATGATGTCTGGAAATTACTGTAGCAGCAGGGGTGGCCCACATACTGTCAGTAAGGGTTTGGTGACCTTGACTGGGAGAAGATGATCGGTTTCCATTCATGTAGGAACCAACTGACTCAAACTTAAATAGGGAGATAGTGGGGAGCAAAGACAAGCTGCTCCACAGCAGCCACCTCTTCTCCCACAAGGGACTTTGCCCTTGACCTTGGAGACCCATGTCCACTGCACCCAAACCGCCCCAAGAACAGGACTGCATCACCTGGATTGTTGAGGCCGTGCACAGGATTCCATCTCTGGACAGTCAAATATACAAGAGCAATTTTTGGTCCCACAGCCTCAGTATTAACTTAGGCAGCTGAAGTGAAAAGAAATTGGGTCACGTTTTGAGGAGAATAGGATGTGTGTGTAAATAATAGCTCTTAAAATTCCATTTATTTTTTTAGCTTTCACTATATTTGATCTGCGATAGCCCAGTACCCAGACTGACCTTTAAAACAAACAAGTAGATGTACTTTTCACCCAACACATAATTAAATTGTGGCATGAGATGTTGTGGAGGCCAGTAGTTTAGACAAGTTCATAGAGGACAGACGTACTGAGACCTGCCGAAAGTAATGTTTTGGATGTAACCTCCAGGCCAAGAAGATCTCAGACTGACAACTGTGAGAAGATTTATACCTTTTCTTGAACTCTTGTTACTGACCAGATTGAGCCCAGACTCAGCTGGGTGGACTTTCACTCTGACTGCAAAAGGTGGTTCTTCCCTCCATGCATGGCCTCTCTGCTGTGAACATAAAGCTTTTTTTCTCCAGCGCACCTTATGCTGTAGAGCCACACTTTCAAGTTAGACGTTTGCTTGTTCTGGAGGGGTATTTGTTTGCTTGGGTTTTGGTTGGTTTTGTTTTGAAGAGTGATGCGGTTAAATAAAAAGAGGCGCAGGCTGGACTCTTGCATTATTCATCAGAGTTAGGCAATCCCAAACAAAAGCCAGGTTGGCATTAGTGGGAGTTTCATGTGTTACTTGTTCCTCAAGGAGATCTGCTCCAGCAGTGCTAATTGGTAGCCTCAACACCAGGAGTCCATGTCTCCGTCTGACTTTCCCAGAGTGTGATGACACTGGAGAGACTTGTGGCTGCTGCAGCCACCGTCCAGCGCGTACCCACCTCCCCTGCGGGCTCAAAGGGGGGATGCAGGAGTTGCGAGGCGGCTAACCTGTGCACGGCATGAAAGCCTCTGCCAGGTTGCAAGAAAACAAGAGGAAGGTGAGATGGATGAATGCAATATGAATGGGAAACGGGATACATTAGGTTGGATTTTCTCTTCACAAGCGGTGGTACAGAGCAAGACTTGCAGCGACGTAGAGCGGCAGGATATGGCCCAGTAGAGGGCCAGTGGAGATGTGCCCAGCTATTTCTGCTGGCGTGGTGATGTGTGATGCACCCTGGGGCTGACTCATCCTCATGCTACTCTGGTGGATCCCCTTTGTTGTCAGGGCAGCAGCATCAGCACAAAACAAGGAATCACACAGCAGTGACTTTGGGAGCCAGGGAGCAGCGTTTCGACTAGAATCGGCATCTGTTTGCCATGGTCTTTGCTGTGAAGAACAAATAAGGCTATGGCATGAATTGAACTTTTAAACCCAGGCCGTTCAAGCGGGTTTGAAATTACGACCTTCTTTACTTAATTAAAAACGACAGGCTCTTTACAGCATTAAGCTCCCCTTTGATACAGTTAAAATTGTAAGAAGGGAGACAAGCCAGAATCCTAGCTTGGGTTTGGAGATGTAGCTGTTTCACCTCAGTGGAGCACAAGTTGTTTACAAAATTGATGTTTACAATAGGAACAAAGCGCCCTCAGATAAAGCAAGAAAACCCCATTTACCTGTGGGGAGAACTGGTAACAGGATGCCTGAGTTAAAATCCCTAGTTCAGCAGGGCATACCGAAATGAGTTATTTTGTGCTGCTTTCTGTTGATTTAAAATGAGATGACACAGAGACAGATTAGCTAAAACCACAGACATTATAAATTGCAATTTGGCCTTAAGAGCTGAAATGCTTTGATCTGTGACTCAGTTGGGGCCAAACTGAAGAGCATTTAAAGAGGGGGAAACATGTACAAGGGAAAAAGATCTTGGGCATAAACATTTTCTCAAATCACAGTAGCTGACCTGAATAAGTCTTCACCATTATTTTGATCGGAGTTTAATCACGTTCACCAGGAAAGGTGCACAGCAGCATCTGCACATGGAATTTCTCATAAGGCAAAACATGGCAGTCTCTAATATGTTCAATAACCACAAGCCTAGAAAGCATTTCTTCTTTGCTGCCCAGTCTGGGCCTCGTATTTGGTCTGGCCTTTCTATAAGAAGTGTGGTGAGAAATTTTGGAGCTAATACATAAGCAATTGATTTGATTTTTTTTGTTATTATTTTTTTTTAAATAGAATCAGAGGATCTAGGACTTGGCAGCTGTCAAAGTCAGGAAGGGTTAAAAATGTGCTTAAAGTTACGTACATGAGTCAGTGTGTGCTGAAGCTGGAGCAAAACTCTCCTGCTATTTAGTGAAAAAGATTCTCCATCTCTTCCTCCTTCCCTTTGGAAATTTTCTGCTCCAGCCAGCCCTCCCCGCTCTGCACAGCGGGTCATGGGGCAAAAACCTGGCTCATTTTTCCAGCAATATGATCTTCTCTTACTGCTCTTTATGCAGTCTGGCAGTCTTTTGCAGTCTCTGCCTCCAGCTCTGGGGCCCCCAACACAAGAAGGACATGGACCTCTTGGAGAGGGTCTGGAGGAGGGCCCCGAAGACGACCCGAGGGCTGGAGCACCTCTTCTAGGAAGAGAGGTTGAGAGAGTTGGGGTTGTTCAGCCTGGAGAAGAGAAGGCTCCAGGGAGACCTTATAGTGGCCTTCCAGTACCTGAAGGGGGCCTACAGAAAAGATGGGGAGGGACTCGTCATCAGGGAGTGTAGTGATAGGACCAGGAGTAACAGTTTTAAGCTGACAGAGGGGAGATTTAGATGAGATATTAGGAAGAAATTCTTTACTGTGAGGGTGGTGAGCCACTGGAACAGGTTGCCCAGAGAAGTTCTGGATGCCCCATCCCTGGAAGCGTTCAAGGCCAGGCTGGATGCGGCTTGAGTAACTTGGTTTAGTGGGAGGTGGCCCTGCTCATGGCAGGGGGGTTGGAACTAGATGGTCTTTAAGGTCCCTTCCAACTCAAAACATTCTATCATTTTATGATTCTATGATTTACCTTTTAAAATAACATTTTTCTTTCACCTTGTGAGCAGACCTCCTTTCTGCTCTCGATCGCCTTGACAAGTGTTTCACAATTCCTGTTTGTGCCAGCGTAAAAGGGTGAGTGACAGAGGGGAAGGTTTCCAGCTAGGGACCGAGCCTGGCCACCCACACGAGCCAGGCTGAAGCACAGAGATGGCCCCTGGGCAGCTGGAAGTTCCCCCAAGCATCAGCTCGGGTGCTGGAGCAGGGACCATGCTGGAGGACAACACGCATCCTTTCCATCTGCCTGAGCAAGCTGGCTGGAGGCCCTGCTGCATCCCAGCATCAGAGGACATCCAACGGAGCCTCTCTGGAGCATGGCAGAGAAGAGCTAACAGATTTGTTTTGCTGGGAGCTTGGCACAGGTATTTTAAAGACAGAGGATTTTCCTACTTCCCAGCGTGTAAACAACATGCATCTCTACTCCTTCTCCCGTTGGCCTTGTTACTGCCCAGCAAGCATTAGCACAGCTGTGTGAAAAACCCAGTTCCATCAGCATTCCTCTTCCTTTTGTTGGAGCTGCGGTCATACCTGTATTGGTTTGTACTGGTTTTCAGAGGCTGACCAGCACAATGTCATAAACACTACCTTTCATCCCAAGAAATGTCCTTCCAGATGAGAACGGAGCCCTTGGCTTGCTGGGATTGTCCCAGGACGGAGGCAGGAGGCTTTTGGATGACATTGGGTGATCCAACGGTCTAGTCCCCTGTCTGCCATAGCACTGACTGATGCGCCGCACACCGTAACTCATTTGGTTGTTCTGCCTCAGCACCACTTTGGCAAAAAATCAGCCGTCATATATCACAGGATAATTGCACTGTTTAATGAGATAGAGGCCTTGTCTTGCTCTTCTTTCTTTAATTGCTCCTACTGAAGACAGACCCATCTCCAGGGTAGGACAAGCAGGATTTAATGCAGCATTTGCACAGACCTCTGGTATGAAACACCGCTAGGAAAGTGTTTGGGTGGGAAAGTAAAGATGACTTAGTTTCAAAAAGGCTCAATTTGGAGAGGACGATAACCTAAATTTAGATAGCAATTCAGCATATTGCTGAACCAAATGCTGCTCTTTTGTGTGCAATTCCGCTCTTACTACTCATGTGCTTAAAATTAAGCATATGCTTAAATACTTTGCCAGATGATGTCTTCAGAGCTCCATTAGTGCTGTATGTTTTTGCTCTAAATTCACTGTAATTGTTTCTCATTGAATAGATGCTCACTGAGGAAGATATAAAAAGAGCATGGGAACAAAGGGGCCCTCAATCTGAGTCTTTGATCCACATATTATTCAAATACATAATGACTGCTTTGATTTATGGATTTATAATTCTATTGAGGCATTCCGGAGATTACCCAAAACATTCCAGCTCCAGTCGATGCTGGAGGGTGTTACCAGAGCCCCTGCCTGGAATTAGAGGGATAAAATTTAGTTGCCTGTTTGCTGCTGAGATTACATCACAGATTGCAGGATAAGAGCAAGCTGCATGGCAATGCACTCACTTTGGTGCTAATTGCAAAGGCCTTTTTTTTTTTTTTTTCCCTGTGACCTAAGAAAAGCATCTGAAAGTACAGACTCTCTTCTACCCGCAGTATATAGAGTTTTGGCAGTATAACAAGACAGCAGACTACGTAGTGGGTGTGTTGAAAGAAGGAGCAGATGGTGGATTGCTAGCACAAGGATTTAGCAATGCATTTAGAAAACAGATTATTTTGGAAGATGAGAAATTATGAAGTATGATTAGCCCCCTTCCCTCTACTCCCACTCCCCTCCCCAAACACATCCCCACAAAATGTTAGTTTGGCCGTGCACCATAGGAATGACTCGGCTCCAACTCTCAGTAAGACTTTTGCAAGAATTCAAATAGGTGACAGTTGTGAAGAAAATATGTCCTGCTTTTCATTTGCATCAACACCAGTTTGGATTTTTAAATTCATTTCACCTTACACAGCAGATCCACCCTGTTGCTAACAGAGAGGATTACTAGTAAAGGGACCTGGCCTGCAAGGGGGACCATTCCCAGACAATGGGGACTCATCATCCAGCTCAGAACCTGCTCTGGCTGTTGTCTGCTCCCCGCCTGCCCCCACTTCATGTTTCTCAGTTGGTGGGGACTCAGATCTAGGATGAGGACTTACCTTCATACCTCCCTGGCTGTAAAATTTCCTTCCTCTCATTCCTTAAGATTGGTTATGGGGAGATTTAGGTGTGGGATAGAGCGTGATGATTCTGCCGTGTGAGCAAGCAGGAAGAGTTAGATGCTATTAAGTGCTGAATCTCTTAATGTGATCCATATAGTTCAGCTTCTGGGAGAGAAAGAGCAACATCAGAAATGGGGGCCACCTGCACTGGTAGACCCTAGGGAGCCTTCTAGTTACATGAGGAGTCCTCTCTTTCTTTAAAGGCAGTCTTATCAAGGGGAGAGGATGGATGAAGGGCTTTGTACTGTGAATGGGTGAAACCCCTGGCAATATAAGAAGAAACGGTTTTGGGTTTGTGCCCACCGCTGGGACTCTGGAAGTGAGACTTAGGGGTTAGCCAGAGACCACCTTGGGGAGTGACTCTGTTAACATTTCTCTGCACTTGGCCACAGTGACAAAAGGGGATTTAAGAAGGACATAAGAGGGGCTGTAGAATAATATCTGGAAAGCCCTTCAGTGTGAGACAAGAAGCAGGAGCTGCACAGGAAATATGAGTGCACCCGGTATGGTGCCAGGAGGTCACTCTTGTTACTCACTTCTCTGCTTGATAGCTGCATCTCCTCGGTGCCTGCCATCATCAGTGCAGTAACAGGGACCTAATATAAACATCAGCAGGGGAGTCTGGTGTCTTCAGTCCCTGGGGCATCTTGAAATTAGGTAATGGCAAGCCACAGAGACAATACAGATCCTGGACAAGAGTTTCATTTTGGTCCTTTCCAGTTCATCCTCTCAGGATCTCAAATTCTTGGGACACAAGGGTGAGATTCACCTAGAGACCTAGATCACTTTGGATGTTTCAGTTCATGTCATCCTAAAAAAAAGGTCTAAAATAAATCAGGTGCAGTGCATTCTGAAGGTACCTGTTTCTTCCAACAACTGTATAAAGAGCCCAGAATAAACTTTTTAGATGTAGATTATTACTGTGTAGACATTTAAGTTGGGTGAGATAAATGCCACCCAAAGATCCCGGTGACTACAAGAAATGTTCTGATAGGAAAATCAGCCACCTGCAATCCAAGAACTACATTTAGTGTGTTACCTGTGCATGAGAATAATACTGAACACAGCTGTCATTCATCAATACACCATGACTTAAGGTCCTTAAGGAGAAGAGGATGCTGTACACTGAGAGGAGATTTTCTTTGGAGATGAAATTGTCTACTCTGGCATGAAATGACTCTGGTTTTAGTGCGTGTACACCATCAGACCAGTTCATATCACTTCACAACTTAAATGATTTCTTCAGTGCAGTGACACTGGACATGGTCACTCCTGGCAGTGTCAGGCTGCCTGGAGATGATGGAACTGAGGAGACAACTGGGAATTTTCTGGTCATCAAAGCAGCTATGTCTCAGCGATTACCAGCAGCTGACTGTTTGGATCTCATTTTTGAGTTGGGAGTGGATTATAAGAAACTAGATCTTACATCATGCATCAACCACTACCTCAGCATTTCAGAGTGGAGGCACATCCCTCCAGAAACCACCTGTTTTCCATCCATGCTAAGGCTATGTCCTTTTCGCTATCCAGAATAGCAGAGGTTTCTTCTGGTTTTAGATAGACTGGTAAATCTGGATGGTCTTGATCTAACAGCAAAGCCAGGTGCCTGCAATCAGGAAGGAATTGGTTTTTTGTGGATAAGGCTGACCTGGTGGCAGAACAAACTGACAAGGTAACACAGTCCCATCTTCTCTTGTGGCATGTGGATCTTAAGATACTGTGTCTTAAGATGCTGTAGATGTTGGAAGAACAGAATTTATTTTGCCTCTGTGTCATCTTCTGTGGATGAAAGCTGGTGGAGACCTATCAGGTCCTTGACTTAGTGGTGGTCAGCACTGCTTTTGAAGAAGGTGGACTGATTTTGCTTTGAAGGAATCAAAACAGAGGTTTTTGCTCAAGAAGTTGTTGCTGAATATTGTAAATCCTGGTTACTCTCAGCTACAGCGTTTTCATTTGGGATCAGATTGTAGAGAGGCAGTTCTCACAGGAGCCAAGTGCCTTTGCTCTCCTTCACCCTCCTCAGTCTCACCATAGCTCTGTCTAAAATGTAGACTTGTGATCACCAGGGACAACCTGCCATTGGGCTGACTGCTGGCTGCAAACATTCCAAAGGAGCTTTTTTTTTTTTGCTTACCCCACCCCACCCCCCGAAAATGCTGATCTGACACAAAGAAAACATACTTTGGGAATGGGATGATTTTGACAATACTCTGACAGAAACCAGGCAAGTTTCCAGTGCAGCCCCACTTGCCAGGTGGGTTTCCAAACCCTCCTCGTTTCTTGTCGGCTCACACACGGCACCCCTGGCAGGCTGCCCTGCTGAGTCCCAGGCACAAGGCTCGTGGGTACAGCGCGTTCCCAGAGCTTCCTGACACCGCATCAAAAGAGCCCAGCAAAGGTGACCCATCTCAGGGCTGCAGTGCTAAGAAAGCCATCCTGCCTTAGTCTTCTCTCCGCGAGTCTTGGGAATGCTTGTTGACACAAAAAATACCATCTTAAACTTTTCTCAGATGGCTTTTGGAACTTTGCCATTTCAAAGTTTTATTTGCTTTTGGAGTAAACTTTTCTTTTTTGTCCCATTTGTGGAACTGAGCATGGAAAAAAATGTAGATCCATCTGTTCAAACTACCATTTACCTCTGACTCCATCAACAGGGAGGTGTTGCTGCACTGCTTGCAAATGCTTCTGGGAGCAGACGTGACCTCTCCTCAGCAGCTTCATTCTTTCTCCCCGGCAGATCTCCACAAATGGTCCCACTCCCCACAAATGGCCCCACTCCCCACACATCCTCCCTAAGGGCTCTCAACTGTGGGGCACCACAAGGTGTTAACCCTGCCAACCTCTCTTGTTCCTCATGGCCACAGGGAAAAGCTATTCAGCAAGATGCAGCTCCCTTTTCTTTTTATCAGGTCTACGATGGTTGAAGGCATGTCGCTGTTTCCTCTGGGCTGAAGGACACAGGTCAGCCTCTACATGGGACCGGTGCACCACCAAGGACAACCCCAGGGAACCCCACGCGTGTGAGATGAGGGTGATTATGGCAGCCTGGAGACCTGGTGGAAGCCACACCACCTCTTTTGGCTACAGGATTATACATTCCTGTAATTCAGGGAAAATCTGCAATTCAGAATTGATTTTAGACTCCCGGCTTGCTCCTTGGTGGTTTGATAACAGCAGTGACACAGCCAGCTTTGCAGTGCCAGGGTCTGCCCAGCAGGTTGTGAAAAGGGGCACTCCACCTTTCCCACCCTTTTCTCACCTGGCGATCCGGAGGCTGCAATGCCCCGCTGCATTCGATGGGTGCTGCTGGCAGAGCCCGGTGGGAGCCTGTCTCTGCTGCACAGCAGCATCCCGCTAAAGGAATACAGGAAACCCGCTAGTTCCCAAGGGCAATTTAAGAAAACCCAAATTAGAAGAAAAAAAAAAAAAAAAACATTAATCTGTTGGTTTTTTAAGCCAGTCTGGGTTTTTTGTGTTGAAGGAGGGGTGGATCTCCGGGATTTCGTATGCTGCAGTGCCAAGCATGGGCAGGGAGCGTCTGGGAGCCCCTCACTGGTAGAGGGCTGGGCTGGCAGCTGATGGAAAGCACTTGGTTCACTCTTTAAAGAAAGACTTGAAAGGGCTCCACAGGGGAAGAAAAACACAAGAGCAGTGCTATGAGGAGCTGGCTGAAGGGACGGAGACAGGCCGCAAGCTGGGCTTTAGCAGCTGAAGCCTATTAAATGGACAGATCAATCAATAGCCCTTTTAATGGGAGGGAAAGATCAATCTTTTCTCTTTCCTTGCATGGCTCTGCCATCTCTGCTCCCCTGCATTCACTTCTTAGAGCCAGGAAAATTTGGAAGAGATGGACTGTAGGGGGCTGGATTTGGCCCAGAAAGTTGGCACTGGAGCAGGATCCCACTGGGCTGTGCTGGCTGTGGCAGGGGTCCCCACTCTGTCCCAGTCCTGCCAGTTGGTATTCACCCGCCCCTCGCACAGGACTTGGGGCTGTGCAATGGCCACATTGCTCAGGGCAGGGAGGTGGGAAGTGAGCATCAGTTCATACTGGTAAAAAGTCATACTGGTAAACAACAGGGTCAGGTACGACACCTGGGATTGATCAGAATCAAGTGAGAGAGAGACATCCTTCTGACTTATACCCACGGCCGAGGAAGTCACTCTCCTGTTTCCCACAGTGAGCAACGCTGGAAGCTTCACAAGATGGGTCCAGAACCTCTTCAGCAAGCAGATGTGATCTCTCCTAATTGGAGATTAGCTTCAACCTCACCGTGTTGCTTCAGAAACTTCCCTATCAGCACTTTGCAAGGATCCTCTAGTTGTCCACAGGCAAGCAGAAAGACTGTGAGTCTCAAGAGATTGATCTTCAGCAGTGGCCCATCCTCTGCCTATTTAATTCGGAAAGCTGCTGGGCACAGGCCAGCACGCCCCCCTGCTCACACAGCCCCCACGGAAATGCGTGGCGCTCTAGACATGATTTTTATTCAGAGTCATGAAAATAGTCCACCCAGTCAGACAGGCACAGCTTTGTATTGTTAGGAGCTGGTTCCACTGGGGAATTTTTGAATTCAGATTGCCCAACTCTAACTCGGCAGGGCTGGGTGCCAAGGTATTTGGGCACAAAATGGTCAAGTGAGGTTTCATTCTTTTTTTGTAGGCAGACAATATTTTTATGCCCCGTCATGGCTGGGCAATCAAAACAGCAATTAGGTTGCATCAGCAGATGTGCTTGCTTTTAGTGACTGTCGGTCCCAACGGCGCACAAGCTATATTCTGTTCGGTACAAAGATCTTTTCATTTCCAAATATAACTTGGACCTTTAAAGTGCTTCGTCAACCATCTGAAAAGCTGAACAGGGGTGGCATTTGCTTTTAGTGCTCTCAGCCCAGAAAACTGCAGATGTTTATCTCTAGCACTCCTGTAAGGTGAGCAGAAAATGGAGACCTTGCATCTGCTTGGCGAAGGCAGGCAGAGCACAGCCTGTGCCACCGTTCGCAGTGCTAGATAGGAACAACAGAGCAGGTTTTGTTTTCATGTCAGCACAAAACCAGCCCAGCTTCCCAGGTCTGCAAGACCGCTGGGAGTCATGGCCGGCACAGCTCCACATCGATACCCTTGCCCTGGTGTGGCCTGGCCCAAAGTTAAACAGCTGCCCTGAGGGTCACGTATGTCCCTCTGTGACTGGGGACAATGACAGTGCTGCAGGAGGAGTAATCTGCCATGAGGCCCCCAAGTCAACAGAGAGAAATGGTGACTCACGTGGTCCTGAGCACCTTCAACAGAAGAGACAAATCATCTGCTGAGGGCTCCTGCTTCTGCAGGCGACCAGGGAAGACGAGCAACTGAAACGTAGCATTTCGGTTTCAGATGACCAAAGCCAGGCAACGTGAATCCTACCCTCTACCTATACGTAGCATCTGCACCCATAATTTCCCAAACATCCTGCATTCCCAAATCCACTAAGCAGGGACAAAACTTGCTGGTACCTGTCACTTCAGCAAGTCAGGTCTCAGCCATGCCTCAAGCTTCACAGGAATTTCTGCAGGTTGGAGCAACTAGGGGATTAGGTACAATAATACACAAGAATCTCACTCAAATTAGACAAGATGCAGCAAGGTAGAGATCTAGGAGAGAGATTTGTCTCTTGACAGCTCAGGTCATTATGGGCACAGCCATGTGCCCATCCTGGAAGAAGGGAGGGCAGGAACATCCACCTCATGGCATGGGCACCTTGGATTACAGCCCACCACCCCGGAAACGCGCTGCAAGGAGACAGTGCAGGGAAAGCTCAGGCTTTGAAAAGCACATGAGAAAATGGGGCTCCATTTTCATTTGAAACTCTTTGATATTAACAGATTATGAGTAGAGTTTAGCAGGCTATTACATATGGCAAGAGCACAACCTGGTTGTCTTCAGGCTGCCTGCAAGGAAAATAGTTTCATTTCTCCATGTTAGGTAGGTTTGTTTTATTTTACAAAATGCTGCTTCTAATAATGTTTGGAGTTAAGATAAACTCCTTATTTTTCCATATTGCTCTTGCTTCTGTTATACTCGCTTTGCTCTTTTTTTATTCCCCCTCCCTCTCCCTTCTGGTCTGCATGTGTGTATTTGGGCTGAGGATGATCAGCTAGTAGGAAGTAAATAATTTACTGGGCACTACTGGAACTGGCTCAAAAATTAATCCCACATCTAGGGTCTCCTGAAAGTTTTTTACTACTTCAGAAGGATGCTAGATACTTTGTGCATGTAAAAACAAAACAAAACAGAAATAGAAAAAGAAAAAAAAAAAAGAAGAGAAGCAAATCTGAGCCTTCCAGCTTTGACCGTGGCCCATCAGTTAGTCACCATATGTTGCAGTGGCCAAAGAACCAGCTTCATTGTCAACGCGGGACGAGCTGGAGAAAGGGTTCACGACTGCTGAGCAGGCAGGGACTTTTCCAGATGAAATTATGAGGGCCTTGAGCTAGGGCTGATGGAGTGGCTGTGATGGATGAGCCCGGCACTGAGAGCCAAAGAGTTCCCTGGGGCTTTCTCACCAGTGTGTCCCTTGCGGGCAGATTTCATGAGATGCAATTTAGAAGATATCAAGCTCTTTCCTAACTTCATTTGTCTGTATAAATAACTACCGCAGTTGACAAAGGGCTGTTCCGGGATCACGAAAGGGATGGGAACTAGTACTCAGAGCAGGAAAAGGGAGGACAGACTTGAGACAGCCGAGTTTTTTCCAGGCGAGCTGTCTGGGGCGTCCTTTAAGCCTTTGCAGCACCCTGAATCCTCATCACCTCCTGCAGGGCTGGGGCAGTCAGGCTGGACATGAAGGGACAGCTGACGATCTTTCATTCATTACACCGATGGAGGATTTCAGTTGTATAGCCCCCTTTCGCTACAGAGGGGCTTGGGGCTCATTGCTACTCATCCTATGTTACTGTGCTACTCATTGCTACTCATCATACATTTATGTCTGTTAAAATCTCTACTGATGACCCCCACTTTACCAGCCGAAGAAACCTCCTCACTGAAGCATGGCCGCCAAGGCTCAGGGCATTAAGTGGCTACCAAAACTGTCTCCAGGGCGCTGTGGCTCCTGACTTCTCCTGCCTATAGCACGACAAGACTCTCACCAACACCAACACTGGGTTTGTCTTCCTGCCCTAGACCCACAGCTGGAGAGTGGCTACCAATGGTGGCCTCAAGAGTCTATGTTTATTGAGCTAAAGCCCAGAGCCCTGGGGAGACTCAGCCATTTCTCTCGTGGTGTACAGAGTTGGCTCATGGAGCAACCCAGGACCATGGAGTGTCCCCAGACCATGCTGACTGCAGTAGTAGGGAGGGCATGGCTACATGCATGGGACGCATCTACAGTATTAGCAGGGATACTCGCACATAGGCTAACGGAGGAACCCAAAGGTCGGGATCCGACACAAGTAAAACCTGAAATACTGACATATTATAAGGCCTAGACTCATCCTTTATCACCCACAATTATAGGAATTTCCAGTGATGCTTCAGAGGTCCAATGGGCTGATTTACCCTTTGGAAAGGTCCATCCCTCCCAGCTCAGTGCAAAAGGAATCCAACATATCTGTGGTCCTAACTTAAACGCCTCTGTTCTGCACATAACTTAGGTGAGCTGAATAATGCCCAGGAGTTGTTCATGAAACTGCACAACCACACACTGAACTCCTGGGAGGAAAACATTTGTTCATTCCTTGGTCCCTTATCGGGCACACTGCAAACGCTAAAACAGGCCAAGGGATTTGGCTCAAGAACGGTGATGGACTAGGAATGGAGATCAGCCCTGCGTGCCAAACGGGGGCTCTTGATGCAGCGGCATTTTGAAGCAAGTGGCAAAAGGAGGGTATGAACCACAAAGGAAGATGCAGTTTGCTTTTGAAAGAAAGCCTGAGATTTTTTTTTTTTAAATATAAATTCAGTTTTGAGTTGCCTAAGCATCTTTTCTTTTTTCCTACCTCGTTCTTACGTGAAGGACGAGTGTAAGTAGGGGAACTGCAGCGCCCTCCAAATGCTTTGTGAGTCCATTTGTGTGCCTCACCACCCTCTATGCTTCAGCAGCTAGCGCAGAAGTGACCAGATGCCTACCAGAGCAGCTCGTAGCAAAGTGCTGCCTGTTGTATAGGTGCAAGAAAAGCTGCCATTTGAACATCCTATTCCTTTGTGGATTTTTCAAACAAGGTCTACACCCAAAGACTTGCTTTATTTGCAACAACTAGGCAGAAACATAAATAAGGACTGCTCATAACAGTGGCTGTTATAGAAGTACTATTAGCTAAAATCTCCATCTCACTTGTTCGATACTATCCTTTTAAATGACGATTTTCCAGTAGCACTGGCCTGTCCTGCGCAATGCCCTTTGCTATAGAGCACCTCTGCTGGCAGCTGATTTTTCTGCTAATGGGGGAGAGCTCGCAGCACAACCTAAGTAAGAGCGCAGTCAAATCAAATGGCTTCTGGAGTGCCCCGCCGGAGAAAGACAGATTCGAAAGTTTGGTTGTCTGCTGTGCCCATGACCTGTGCCGTGACCTGCGCCAAGTCACTTCATCTTCCTGTGCCTCTGTTTCCGCTCCAACCTTTTCACATTTATTTCCATGGCTTGTGAGCTAGGGAGATGAGTTTCATTGTGTTTGTACAATACATGCTAAACCAGAGCTGTCAGCCTGATTTGTGCCTCTTGGCGCTGCCGACGTTACCAGTTCTCGGGGATTTACTGCAAGTCTGCATGTTCGGTGGCTCTCACGAAGTCTCCTTTCCTGGGATGATGTGTTGAATTAGTTTTTCACTTAAAAGGAAAGTACTTTTTTAGGCAAGCTTGAAAAGGCAAGCACTAGAAGTTCATACTTGAGAATGGAAATAATGCAGAGGTGAAGTGGTGTTATTTTGGGTGTGCTAATCATTATTTTTAACACTTGGTGTGATCAGCGTGGCAGTAAGACAGAAAGAACACAAATGACTGGCCCACAATAGTAAAATTAGTAGAGAGTCAAAATGGTCCTGTTGCAAAGGCACTAGACAGGCAAACATCTAATTACTGCTTTTTAACAGCATGGAAACCCAGTTAATTTACCAGGGCTTGCATAATGTGTCTGCCTATTCTGTTTACAAAGGAAGATGCTGCCATTCAAAGGCTGTGGGGTTGTTGTTGGAGGTTTCTTGTCCTGTTTATCAGGCCAGCCCCACGTTCCTCCACACTCTGCCACATGCGATGCCGGCGGCCTGGCGCTCCTCCCCTCCTCCGAACAGCGCTGTGGAGCCAAAATTCGTCTGCTCCCTATGCGCCGCGCAGGGCAGCGCTCCGGGGAGTAAGAAAAGGGGCTGGCAAGGAGAAAACCTGGACTTTCTATTTTTCTATTGTCAATTCTATGGCTGGCTTGTTATGGCGTGTGATGGCCTGCTAGCCCGTCTCTAAAATGGGGATAATGAGTCATTATCCTGCCAACAACAATGCGTATCTTTCTTTAATTCTTTCCCCCCCCACCCCCGGTGCGGTGGGTGCCAGCAGGTGATGCAGATGGCCCAGGTCGGGTGACAGGGACCGGCTGCCAAGCAGATGGGGTGAGTGGAGGTTGTGCGTGCACCACGCCGGCTAGGTGACAGCACTCAAAAGCCACCTCACCCATGGGCCCTTTGGGGAGGGGACCACCACCCCAGGGAGCTGGGCACTGTGCGTTGCGCTGGGGAGAGGTGGAAAGCCCAGGGGCAGGGCTCCCGTCGGCAGCCAGACGCCTCCCATTGTATTCACTTCCATGAAAAAAATACAAAAGCGGGTTTATCGCGTCGCCCCTCCCAAGGTGGGAGGCAAAATGACTTGCCCCAAGGTCACCCGGAAGCCTGCGGCAAAGTCCAGCCTGAAGCCAGATTTGTGAAGGGAGGGAGAGGAGATGAGACCCTCCTCTGATCTCACCCATCTGCACGGGACACCCTGAGACTGCAGGGGGAAAAGCTTGTTGTTACCATACAAATAACTTAATAAATTCAACGTTGCAGTAAGCAAGTCAAATTGCTCACTTCAGTAGCTTTATGCTCAGATCCATCCCACCTTGGTAGTTTATGAGTTTCCCAGTTTATCTGATGCTGGGGGGTCGCACAGTGTGGCTCCCCCGTGCCAGCTGCCTCTGTGCCGAGCCGAGGGTACCTGCGCGGTCCCGGCACTGCCTGTATCTTGGCATCAGACCTCGCTCTGCTGCTGTGCCGCGTACAAACCATTACATGCAATAACAAGTAAAGCGCTGCTTGAACCTTAGCACAAAGAGGCAAAAAACCAAAACAATAAATGCATTTTCCACAAGGGCAGAGACAGCAGCCTTTGAATAGGAATTGCTGGATCGGCTTATGACTCAGCCGGCTGCAGAGCACTTCAGCACATGCTCAACTTGGGACGGCAGCTGAGCTCCGGTGGCTTTGCTGAATTCAAAGCAAAATGCATGTGGAGCTGCATGGTGGAGGGTGTGGGACAGGGTCGAGGCGTGTAGCACTGGTTGAGCGGCGGGGGTTGCATTGCCTACGTGCCCTCCTTCCAAGGGATGGGGTCACCTCACTGCAGGAAGCCCCTCGGGAGCAGCCCGGGTGCAAAATGGGGGGCGATCGGCAGTCCGTGCTGTCCATGGGGCTCAGCATGGCGTGGGGTGCAATGTACAGGGCTTGCAGGATGCGTTTCACCACCTGGATCAAGCCCTGCTTGTTGGAGTGGGAGGAGGGAACAGCTCAGGCGCCAAAATGTCTGTGTCTCTGCTTAGATCATACTTATAATGTTTTTCTGCATACGGATCTACGTAACTAAAAAGAAACCATTCATCTCAGCTGGGAGGACTGGCAGCCTTTGGAGTCACCCTGTCCACTGATACCCAGCCACCTTATTTTTTTGCCCGCTTTTTGATTGCTGCCCTCCTCCCCCATCAGCGCTGTTCCCAGGGCATCGTCTTCATGAAATGGCCTTTTGTTCATAGGTGCCCGAAGCTGACGTTGCCTCTTTGACCGGCTGCTTCGTTTCACGCCGACACCCTTAACTGCTGGTTTCATCTTCCTGGTAGCGATTGTCTCAGATGAAGTTTCAGTATCGCTGTTTCTCATCTGCGGCTTGAAAGTCCCATTTTCGCCAGCCAGAAGCCAAAACCCTTGCACTTGCCTGACCTCTGCAATTACTGGCGGGACTCTTGCTCCACGGCGCTGCAGCCTCTGGCCATGGGGAAACTGTGGAGCAGGGGCCATACCGATAAGCCACGGGAGACCTAGAAATGGCGCAGAGCTTGTTTAAAAAGTCTGGCTCTTGGGGCAGTTTCATTCCAATTCACTGCTGCGACCTCACTTGCTGTGAAGTATGGTTCTGATTGCAGCGCCATTTGAATGCCGCCTGTGATGGCAGAGAGCCCGTCCTCACCTCTGGAGGGTCTACTTGTTTTGTACTTTTTTTCCTTCTTAATCTAAGAGAAAAGCCACTAGCCACTCGAGACTGCAAGTCTCCCGTGGATCTTCAAGGGCAAGAGGCATAACAGAAAGTGCAAAGGAAAGCATTAAACTATTCAGGGATTTCTCACCTCAGATGCATATTTATGCAAGAGCTTGTGCAAGTCTCTTGGTGCTGCTCAGGATATTCTGCTAGATGCACGCCACCTTTGGTTTTCATTATACCGTGAACATCCATCTGACTGCAGCCAGCAGCTTTTAATAGCTCTTCAGCAAAACCCACACGTTTGCCAATGCCTTGAGTGGTGTAAGGAGCCCACAGCGTGCATTTCTACCCTCCTCTTAAAAGATGAAGAGCAAAGCATGTTAATACTTCCGCAACAGATTGAGTGGAAAAATGGCAAGCTCACCACATGCCCGTAACGCTGTTGCACTGAGTAGGTCCGTTTTTGCTTTCAGCAATCCTGGGCTGGAAACCCCCGTCGCACCATTGCTGCACCGGGGGTGTGTTCAGGTCCAAATGCAAACTTTGCAGATCAGTAAAGCACCCAAAAGCCCGTGTCTGGATGCAGTGCCCGTGGGAATCCAGGCATCAGAACAGGTTACCTTATCTTCAAGCCCCCTAGAAATTTGCAGCAATTAGGCAAGACATTTAAGATAGCTCAGAGGCCCAGGAACTGCCAGCCATCCTACAGGCTCTTCTCAGGCAGCTTTTTGTCCTCTTGGGAGAGGCTGCCTGATGGGACAGTGGCACCACACAGTGGGCTGGAGGCCCATGCTGCTGCTCACCAGCTCTGCTTGGGGGCTAGAAGCAGGACAGCCATTCAGCCCAGCACTGGGGAAGCTAACTGGCTCTGCTCACGGGCCAGCTCCAGCACACGACTGTCCTGTGTGTCAATACATGCTCTAGGAAACACCAGCGTGGAGGTCTGGGCACCATGCTCCAGCACAGGCTATGGCCATGCCTTGGTTTACCCAAGGCAAGAAGTATTCTCCTCTTCTGATAACACACCAGTTCTCAGGGATAGAGGCAACCATGGTGCTGTGGGGGAGGGAAAATCTGCCCCTCAGCTTTTCCCCTGCGCTAACCACTGGCAGCTAATTAGATGGCTAATGTCCCACCAGGCCTCGTAGCTCTCCTAGGAAACCCTGCCTTGGCTAATCACTTTAGCATGAAATGCAGGAAAGTGTTGATAGCAGAAGAAAATTAAATCACACTAAAGCTATCACGCAGCCTTTCTTGGTGAGAAGAATAAAGTTTATTTCTGTCCGTCACTCAGATAACTTCAGATAGATACACTGTGCATGATCTGTTGAGCTCTTCCCATTGACGCTATTATCAAGAGCTCAGCAGCAACATCAGCTTTGTCTTCAGTTTGAGTATTTTCCTGTTTTACTTTCTCTGCAACTTATCAAGTGTAGACAGTGTTCTTTGATAACTCCACAGATGACTACTCTTTCTGGACTTTTATTTTCACCATTCAGCACCTTGCATGAGTACTCAGATCTCCACGTACTTCAGGAAGCCCTGAAAAAGAGTATCAGGAGGCAGATGGGGTCTGATTCTCCAGTGTCTCATGTTCTCCTGAATAACTATATAAACCTTCAACGTCTCCAAAGCACTTCCAGATATTAGAAAGGAGAATCCAGTTTGACAGAATTCCAATTTCTGACTGCTTCTTATGACGAAGATGGATACCAGTGAGCATTGTGTCTCTAGAGAATAACTTTCACATTATAGAAGACACAAGTAGTCCGTGGCAGCCCTAGAAGATAGCAGTCAGCTGTCCCAGCTCCCAGCACCTTGTTTTAAGAGTGAGCCTCCGCACACAGAGGCACTGGAGACCAGTGGTACCAGTGGAGACCAGGGCTGGGGTACCAAGCAGCCTGGGAAGATGATGGTCGTTTTAGCCACTGAGGAGTTTCATTGCTGCCGAGATGCCCACCCAGGGCAGGTGCCTCCACAGCAGCCGACCAGCACCCCTTCTCGTTTCTGAATAATCTCACACATCCACCAACCCTGTAGGCAAAAGGAAAACGTGCTGCAGAAAGGACATGCCTCAATTTTTTATTTTATTTTTTTTTTAACCTGACACCGACTATTTTGTCCAGGTATTTTTCAGGTTAAATGTCCGCTTCTCAGCTTTGAGGCAGATAGCTACAGGTCTGCAAACGCAAAGACGCGGTTTATTCACTTGTGCCCCTCTCTCCCACCCATAGACAAACAAGTTGGCGTTGCTTTAACAACAGCTGCACGTGGCAGCTCAGAACACAACTGACGAAATCACCTGGCACCGTCGCAAGTTGCTCACCACACTGACAAACAGTTACCAGTCACTTTCTTCTGCCTCCCCTAGCTTAGTCATATTACAGACACCGCTTATAAACCACATCCTTCTGTTGCAGTATGACTTGTCCCCACCGCTTGTGACATGTTTTCTGATTAAATGCGTGCACACCGTATTTTATCGCCGGGAGAAGTCGCTGCGGAGGTTCGGAGGATCCCCAGTTTGCATGGAGGATGCTTTGCCCACCGGCTGCAGGAGCTTGCTGGAGGCACCAGGACCCCCTTTGCCTTTAACCAAGAGCTACCCTCATCCCGTGGTGGACTTCTCAGCACTCTTTCTCCAGCGCTTTCAGCTGACACACTACTCGCATGGTAGCATAACACTGCTACTTTACTCAAAGGGAATCTAACGATCCTGCCAGGGAAGTAAGGGAAGAAATTCACTTTTCACAAACTGACTAGGAAGAGACAAATTCTCTGCCTACCAACAGGAACGTGCCTATGAATAGCCCCTGTGTAAACACAGATCACATATTGCAGAACGACACCGAGCATGGTTACCGCCAGCCATCTCTTCCTGAAATTCAATAGACATTGATATTTATATCCAGCCTTTGAGGTTTAGCATGCTTCAGCACAAATATACATTTATTAATACCGCAATACATCGGGTCTTATTGACTCTTATTGAGTCTCATTTCACTCACAGAGACACTTTTTTCCTGGACTGTCATGCTTGAAATAAGTTAAGCCAAGAGTGAATGATCTTGCAATAGAATAAGTAATACGCTTAAGGCCACATTCAGCATTATTTTCCTTACTTCACTTGACTGAAGGGATATTTATAGAGAAGGCTACATTCTGCTCAGCAGTACATTAGTGTTAATGATATGTGACTCCAGTGATTACAGCAGAGTGGTTCTGAACGTATATCGACAAAAGAGGGAGCGGGAATTTGGCCCAGCATTCTCAAAATAGGAGTACTAGGACTGGAGTCATGCCAGGGAAGAATTTGGCCCATACTGTTTCTGAAATGAAGGAGCCAAATAATACAACAACGTAAGCTGATCTGTAGCCTGTTTATAAGAAAATCCATGATTTCCAGTGATTTATAGAGCCAGCTAGAGGAAGGTTAAGTTTCAAGAGCAATACAACACGACTAAAAAAAGTTATTTCTCCCTGTAAAAGGACATTTTAATAGAAATGAGGACAAATAAAATTCTTAAGACATGACCTTGCCGTGGAAATACAATCCTTTTGTTTGCCATCTCAGATCATGCTCCTGTGTTGTGCAAAGGCATCACTCTGCCTATGAAACAGTCGTTTTTCTGCTTCTGCTGCCCAGCCTTCTCCCGAATGTTCATCAACATAAACGCTTTGGTGGCGATAGTAAATAGTCAGACCGGTGTGCCCGAGGTTCAGTTATACGAGACAGATTTGGCAGTTAGCAGAGCAAGCTGCAACGACCCCTGTTATTATTCATTTATTTGCCCAAACAGGAGTCGGGTTCTGCCATTTCCAGCTTGGGGGGCCCAGCGCTGAAGCTGTGACTGCCAGGGCTTCACCAGCAGAGCAAGGTGCATTGCTTACACCTTTTTTTATGTCCCTTCCAGGCTGACCCTCCCTTTCCCCTCTCCCAAGATTATAAATAGAGCTCATGCCTGCTGCAAAGCCGGGCTGAAATCGGTCAGAGAGCCTTCAAAGGAAAACCTACGTGCAGGAGTCATGCATTTCCATCTGGCGGCAGAAAAACAGGCAGAGGCTAGAGGAGACGGGAGCAGAAAGGAGTTGGCTGATGTGGGTCCAGGGAAGCTGCTGCTCCTTTTCTCTTGCTCCGCAGCACCAGATGGCTGGGTCCATCCTGCTTCCTGTATTATCACAGCAGGCACCGCCTGGGCACGCAGAAGGGAGGGAGGGAGGGAGGGAGGCAGAAGTGCCAAGGTTAGCGGGTTGCATGGCACCATGCAGGCATGATGCTCTGCCGATTCTCTCAGCCAGATTCCCTGCAGGCGTCTTTCTTGAAGGCTGAAGCTCAAAATCTGGGACTTCTCCTGTCCAAGGATGTCCCCAGCATCCAGATGACCATTGGTGAAAGAAGAAACACACCACGCAAACAAGCCTTCAGCACTCATCCGATTTTGCCGCGGAAGATCCCATGTGCTAACTGCCTTCACTCGCATGCCTAAGTGCATCTAAGTGTGGTACCTTCTGAGAAAATCCTGGTTGCACTGACACTTGGGGTTGTCAGGGTGTAACCGTCAGGAAAATAACGAAACAGGGTAAAAACTTTTTTAAATGAAAATAGGACAAGTCTGTAACAGATGCAAATCTTTCAACACTTCAGCTCTTCTTTGTCTAGAAACAAAGAACAAAACTCTGTCATAATTCAGCCTGATCGTCCAACATACTTACGCACATATCTCGGGGCCTTCAATGGGAAATGGACCTAAATTATGTGCCATATTCCAAAAGCCACTGAGTTTTGTATTTGTTGTGAAAATAATGAAAGTCATAACATTCCCAGTGAATACAGGAAGCTAATTTCACTGATCAGCTCCATCCTTAATGTGGCATCATGCCGTACCATGTGTTTAATTTGCAAAATAGGAACAGACGAGTTCTGCTGCTTGAGAAATTTTAGGTTTGTTCAGACAAAGACATATTATGCTGGGTGCAGAACTGAACCAAAGCAGTGGAAGGAAACAGGCAGCAAAATCCTGGGTTCAAGTTTACCTCCCAGACCAGCCGGTATCTGAGCCAGCTGCCTCCTGCAGGCCTCTTTTAACTCCTTGGCTTTTGATCTCTTGGCTTCATGGTGGCCTGAGGTGCTTTTACCCAGCCTGACCTGCAGCATCATGGTTAGGCTGTTCTCTCCGGTGACCCATGATGTAGCTCGGAGTCAAGGCAGGAGCTCCCACTTCCCAGCCAACGGCCAGCAGCACTCCTCTGTCTTCTTGAGCAAATCCTGCCACCTGGACCCAGGCTGAAGGCACCAGTGGGCACCTACATCTCACAGAGATCTCATAACCATGGCTTTGATGCAGGGACACATGTTTAGGAGAGGGATGAAACTTTGGGCGCATCCTTCCCGGTGCTGCGGCTAGTGCTTCACATGGCGGTTGTGCAGCCGGTGCTGAGCCCCAGACTTGTCCTTGCTACACATCTACACCCCCAGGCATCCGTGTCCACCCTGTGAACTCCACCTCCACCACTGCAGGGGAGAGACGTTTCTGTCACCAAAGATAGTCCTGCCGCTGTCGTTAAATCTGCTCGGTAGGACAATCTTCACTATTAATATGAATATGTTGCAAAGGATTACTTGTAATTCTCCTTTTGCAGGGAGTAAGACCAGGCTACCTTTGTCTTGCCTTTCAAATTTTTTTTCAAAAAATTTTTTTGGGAGCTGTATCACTGTAAAAAAATTTTTTTGGGAGCTGTATCGCTCCCAAAAATTGTACGGGCCAAAATACTTCCAAAGTTAACTCGAAGCATAACCTATTTTTTCCAGATGATCCCTATTTACAGGCTTGCAGCATTGGCCAGTGTGGTCTCAGAAGGCTGAACTGAAGTAAACAACATGTTGAAATGTATTTAGCGAATTACCATGCGAACCACAGAAGAACATAAAGAGAGAGAGGAGGAGAGGTTTCTTGGTTGGGCAGTGATTTAACGCTTTTTAGGCTTATTTAACTGTCAAAGAAATTAGATATTAAAAAGGCCTATTAGGCCAGTGAGCTGAGCTCTCCTGGGCCAGGCTGTAATTGTTTCTTACGCTAAACATAATTTCGAGTGCTTTATCTAGTCAGGGTTTAAATGCTGCAAATGAAAAGGCATGTACCCCCACCCTCGAGGAAGAATTCCACAAACAATCACATCTCACTGTCTCACCTAATTATGTGAACACTCATTTTGCAAATTAGGATTTGCAATCCTAAGGATAGGAAGTCATTTTGTAGTGTCAAAGTGTCTGTAACATCACTCAGGGCACAAACTTTATCTACTGCCCTTTCTTCCTGCCCCTAACAGCGTAATATAAATCCTGTGCAAGTGATATTAAAATGGTGCAACAAAAGTATGAGAATGAAGGCAGGACCATCACTTATTTGACATAATGGCAATGGGCTGGATTTTTGGCCTTGAGAAACCACGTCTATTTTCCTACGTATCCACGTTTGGTGTGGCTTTACTGAATGATTCGTGGACTCATGAACTGTAAGGCATGTGACGCGTGTCAATCACCTCACCTAACCACGTGTGTAGCACTTCATTGTGGCCATCAGACGGGGAGCGTGGGTAAGTCTCCAGAGCTGGGTGCTCAGGCTTGCCCTCTTTTCTTGCTCCTGAGCCAAATTCGAGGATCTTTTAATTCCATGCAGGATTTCTAGTCTTGCAACAATCTGGTCAGAGCTATTGCGTGGCAGCTGCCCCTTCCCTTCCTCTCTCTCCAAGCTGCTGGAGGTCTGTGAATCACAAGCATATTCACTGCATAACGAGTTCAATTTTACAGCACTGATCTTGTCAATCCAGCCTTTTCAGGAAGCACCGAGCTGCTGCATTAATGTATGAACAACAAAAGCACTGCACGCTTGTATAGTAGGTGCACGTCTTGGGGAAGCATTGCGTGGATGGACTCTGCACTCCCGTAGCACCTGCACAGCACACTCCAGCTAGGATGGCTTCTCCAGAGGACACGGCATGGTCAATACTGTACAGATGATCTACAGACCATCTGCTTATTGCAAGAGCAATAATAAAATATTACTATTATTGTTATTGCTCTGTGCTGTCTGCTTGTTGTACGGATGGTTGTTGGGTGTGATGCTTTCTGGAAGACAGTGGAGATGCGCTGTGTTCAGCTCTCAGCCCTCTCTTCAGGAATTTCCAGGCAGAAATATCGCAGCCCCAGCAGGAGTTCAAAGCTGGTATCACAGCGCTAAACCACGGTGTAAGTGCTCGTTCTAAGGGATGAAAGCAGCTTGATGCTTGGATGTGCTATATCTCTAAGCCGATCCATTTGAACCATGGTAGCTTGAAGGGTGCATAAGGCATTAGGAGAACTTTGACCTTCTCGCAAAGGCCGTCACATCTCATCCAATCCTACAGTGAGGGCAGCAGTCCACGCCTGGCTGCAACGTGTCTGCCAAAAATGCATTGAATGATTTCAGGAGGCAGAGAAATCCCTACTTCTTTGGAAGTCTGTTCCTGCCTTGTTGTTTCATCATAGCGTTTGTTTGTTACACTTTGCAAAAGTTATGATCATTGATGATAAAAATCTGTTTAAACCAGTAACCACTTGTGCAACTGTATCTCAGCGGGTCATTAATCTCTCTGAAAGGATGCGATGGTCTCAAGTCAGTATGCTCCGTATCATCAAGAAAAAAAAAAAAACTCAGTTTTTCCTATACATGGCAATAGCTCCCAGCTTTTTCAGGCGACCTCAGCGGAGAGGACTGGTTGGGTTTATAGAATTGACCACCACCTTAAAATTTCCAAGCAGCTCAAGATGCCAGGCTGCTTGTAACCTCTTAGTTTCAGGATCCTGCTTTCCTTTACAGCTCAGTAACTGGGCAAAAACTGAAGAAAACCCACAGCAGCAAATGGCAGGTGAGATGCAGTTGCATCCTAAAAGCTGTCAGACAATTGCGAAGGGAGCCCTGAATATTTTTTGCAATACTTCTTTTGAGAAATAAGCTTACCAGGAGAACTGTCAAGAATGCGGGGACGTTCACCAAGAAGCCAGCTTGGACAAAGAGAGGCTTTACTCTGCAGAACTTATGCACGCTTAACTCAAAATGGAATGAGACAAGACCTTAAAATCAGGGACACACGCACAAGCCTTTGCAGGCAGCAGGACTGCATAGATGTTGTAAGCTGGGCACATTCATGGGATTTCACAGGATCAGTGCCACAGGGATCTCAACACTTCAGTTCCAAACACTGCATCTAGACAGAGTTCAGGCATTTTGAAAATTTTGATATTTAGTCTATACACTGATTATCTAATGCTGATACCACACAAGCACTGCACAAGCACCCTGTTAGGTACACTTCTGATCTCTATTAGGCATTAAAACTCTTTATAAAAAGAAAATGCAGAGGAAAAAATGAACTTCAGAAAAGATATCCAAGAGAATTTTTGTTGGGTGCAGGAAAGGATTTTAGGCAACTTCCATTTGCCGTATTGTTTCCAGAAACAATGAAACACTTTCAAAGTTTATGCTTCTCTTGACATTTCTCAGATACTAAAAGGCAAGACTGGGAGCCACAGAGGTACTTAAGTGCTTATGGTTTAAGTGAGGGTTAGTCAACCAAATACTTCAAGCATCTGGACATACACGTCCCGCCCCCTTTCACAAGAAGTTTGTGGCAGAACAGAGACTAGATATCAAATTTCTCAAATTTTAAACTGACATACAAGTCAGGCTAGCTTTTACTTGGCTAATGGAAAATTTTCCTGGTTTTAATGGGCTCTGCTAAGGGCCTGAAGTTGTGACTCAAGGTAGAAATCATTTCAGTGAAGAGAAATAGGACCCAACCACATTTCAAAGGATGTCCAGTCGTGTACTTGCCACTGTGGAAATAAAATAAATAAATGGATGCTATTACTGAAATCTGAATATTTGCCAGTGTTCAAATGCTAAATATTAAGAGTAACTCAGTTTGTGGTTCAAACTTGCCTGCTACCATCCTTGCCAATGTGTTTGAGTTTTGAACCAGACACTTTAACAGCAAACAACTCAAAGTGATCTTACTTGAGCTGAAGTGTCAACTCTCCATTGCTTGTGCCTGTAATAACTCTGAATCTCTTCTGCATGCTTTAGAACTTCTCATTTCAGATAACATTATCATGGAGTTCAGCAATAAGCAAAAAGCCATTTACATCATTCTTGTTCCTTACTTACATTTTAGCATCACATTCAGATTAGACAATGGAGCTAAGCTGTTTGGCTTTCCTTTGTCACTTCAGTTCTATCACCACGCTGTAGTATGTGGGATGCAGACACGGCACAGCAAGTACCTGCACTCTAGAAAACTCTTTTCTCCTGTTGATGCGATTTCTACCTTACCGCTTGGGAAAAACCCCAAAACACTCTTCCATTTACTGCTCTCCAAGCATTTAGTATGGCTGCCTGCAACTGTAGCATCTGGATGCATTCCACATTGACTTGACTAGCAATAGCAGAGTCCACAGTGTGCCTGTCTGCTGAAGGCAGCTCTGCCTCAGGAAAAAATCCCTTTGGAAATGGATGGAAGGGGAAGAATGGAGGATGCTGCTGCTGTGGATACGGTTTTACTTATGGTGGCCAAGTCTGATCTGAGAAGCTACTCAGCAGTTCTCAAAGACAGGCAGATCTAGGTTCAATTAGTCTCCTTTAAGAGATGTAAATTACTAATTGCATTGTGCCCTTTTCAGCCAGTCAGTTGGCTAAATTACACAACACTTCATTTTGCAAAAATAGAAAGTATTCCCATGGATAAAAGTATACAAAGCAGATCAAAGTTCTCAGGCAGATGATTTACAATTGACAGCAGAAACCTTGAAAACAATGTATGTAATACTCCAGACCTTCTTAGAAATTTCAGAAGGTTATAATATTCCATTTCCATAAGAAAAACAAGTCCTTCTATACCATCATCTTCCACGATAGGAATTACATACTGCTCATAATTTAATATACAAACTTTTATTGACATCAGTTAAAGCTCACATACACATATTTAAAATCTAAAGCTACAGAGCATACAAACAAGGAAAACTGCAGTGATGCTATGATGCAAAAAAGAGGTTTATACCCTAGCTATCCTAGGCTGCAGATTACAGATTTCTCTCTGTCCTAATTATACACTCCATCTCCATGCATTAGCATGGAGCCTAGAAAACCTGACTCATCATTTCTAACAATCCCGGCGACCCGAGGCAAACACACACACGCTGGCATGCGCGCTCTGAATGTTCCCAACTTCCCCTAAAGCAAATATCTAATCCTATTCTGCCTGGCAGCAGAGCAGCCTTGTCCCTACATGCGCAATCTGCCGCCTCAGACCAGCCGCTTCTGCAGAAAACAGTTCACCCTCCGCACAGGCTGCCAGCCCCCCGCCCTGGATGCCACCGGCCGGCCGCAGCCAGCACCCTCACCACGATGAGCGGATCCGCGTCTCTGGGGAGAGTACGCCCCGGGAGGTGGGCCTGGGCCTGGGCGTAGGCCGAGGCCTGGTCCCAGGGGTCGACAGCCAGGCAGGGCGGGAGGCCGAGGCCCGCACCTCCTCACACCGGTGACCCCTGACCCTGCCACAAGGCCCCTGGAGGACCCTCCTAGAGGGGAGCGCCCCCGAACAGAGCCGGGGGGGACCG
>VXBH01004561.1:146612-327395 GCA_013400035.1 Rynchops niger | reverse complement strand
GGCGGTGTGGAAGGGGCCTGGCGGGCGGTGGGTCCCTGTGGGGAGAGGGGGGGCGCTGCCCCAGGGGTGAGGAGGGATGCCAGGACCCGCACTCCCATCGCCTCCCTCCCCTTGGGACTGTTGTCACTTGCCCCTGCCCCAGGCTACAAACCCCCCCGAGGGTTTGGGGGGGTGCCCGGCCTCCCCGATGGTATGGGGGGGAATGTGGGGTTGGACTTGGGGCCCAGCGGCCCTTGGAAAGTTTATCCACATATGTCACCGGCAAAATGCATCTCCGGCAAGCCTTTGTGTGGGGGCATCCGAAATCAGAGCTTTAAAAAAAATTTTAAAAAAACACCCCCAAAAGCCCCTGCCCCCTGCAATCCGCTTAGCCCCATCCCGGCAGTTGTCAGCGAGTCCCTTGTGGGGACCCTCTGCCTCAGGAGGGGGGTAATCCCTGTCCCACCTCCTCCCCACATCTGCTTAACGGGGAGGTGTAGTTGAGGTGCTTTTTGTTTGTCCAGGGCAAATGAATTAAAATTGCTGAGCTGTGCAAACGTGCTGAGCCCCAGCGCCCAAGATGAACGCGATGCCGTTTTGGGGTTTTATTTTAATTCAATCTCGCTCAATACATTTTGCGCCAGGTTGGTTCTTGCAAATGCTAAGAAAGCCTGTAAGTCAATGAGCTCAAATATTTGCGCTCTTTGTCCAAAAACTGTTTTTCTTCCTCTGTGGGTCAGGCCAAGTGCCAATCAAAGTTGTTTTTCAAGCCTCTCTTCCCTGCAGTAGGACTGCTTTTTTCTTTCTTCTTCTTTTTTTTTTTTTTTTTTAAGGGTTTGGTTTTTGGAAAGGAGGTGTGTATTTAGGGGAGGGGGGAGGAGAAACGTTAAAAATCGGTCAGAGAGAGAAGCAGATCTTAAAAATCATGTTTCTCGAATATTTTAATGGAAACAAAATCTTATTAAATGTGCATGCTTGGTATGTGCAGTTATTTTTTCCATAAACTCTTGGATCATATTACAGTTGATACTTGGTGCTCAGCTTTTAGCTCAGCTTGCGAGAAATGTAATGGATCAGAGAAGCGCGCATCAGCAGAGTCTGATTTTTAACCATTTCATCGCAGGATCAAATCCCTTCTTGGCTTTAACTTGCTGCTGTTAATGCTTTAAGAAAAACAAGTACTTAAAAGGGAGAAGTTCTGTGGGGTTAAAGCCCGAAACAGCTTCAGACTTGACATATGTCTAAAGACATACAAATTAACCAGTGCCAAATATGTCTGTGGAGAAAGAAGGGAGGGAGCTTGCTTTGTTCTGCCAAATAATCAAAATGTTTTGTTGACAAATAAAGTAGTGCTTGGCAGCACTTGTAGATCTAAAATTAAATTTAAATTATTGAATTTTTTTGAAGCCGTAGTCTCGTCTTGCTGTGTAGGACTTTTTTTGTATACCTCTTTGATATCACTGTGGGGGCAGGCCTAGATGTCACTTTCTTTGTAACACGAAACTCAACAGATTAGATTTATTTTTTATTTTATTTTTATTATTATTTTTAAGTCATTTAGGGAAGATGATGGTAAAACATAGGTACCCAGTTGGGTCTGTTGAGAAAGGCAGCTCAGCACTATCTTGGTTTGTCTGTGGTCAGTTCAACTACTTCGTTGCAAAATTAGGGAAAGAAAAAAGAACAGCAGCCCATGAAAGCTCTTGAAAGATAGGTGTTTTGTGCTTGCAGTGGTTGCACTGAGACATCGTTGCATCCGTGTTTTAGGCTGGACAATAACCAAAAAGTACAAAGCTTATGACTACATCTGGGTTCATTTAAAAGTTGGTATAATAAAAATCACTGTAAATTTTAACCTTTTGCACTTCATTGACAAGCATGCAAGTAGAAAACTGGGAGGAAAAAAAAAAGCCTTGGTGGAAGTGAGATGCAAATTTGACCCGAGTCTCAGAGTAATAATCTTTAGATAAGTGCTGCCTCATCTGTTCTTTTGATGGTGGTGTTTTTTTTTTAACGCTCATGTGATAGTATACCGGAAAAATGATTGGCCTTAAAACATGTTGAATCTCTTCTGCCCTCCTCAGTCTTAAGTCTTTATTTGAAGCCACTTGAATGTTTGCAGTTTAGGTAGTGCTGTCGTCAAAATTATAAGGGGCAACACAAGCTTTCTGCTTGGTGACATATAATGAAATTTGAAATAGTCTAGCAGGTTTGGGATTCTCATGGGTGAAGGTAAGTTTCTCTTTCAACAGTGAAACAGGAAAAGCTAGGTGCAGCGCTTTAGGTTTCAGCTAATTTCCAATTAATCAAAGTTATGTTTTATTACAGAAAGTTCTATTAGGGTAGTGCTACGAACTTGCTAAGGATCTGCGGGTTAAATTTGCCTATGAGAAAGGTTTTTCATATTAAAAAGATAAAATTTGCAGTTGGGTTTATTGTTATGGGACACTTTAAATAACCAGATCTACCTGCAAAACAATTGCTGCTAATCAGAAGGGCTTAGACAGCCATAGATACGACATCTACGTTGGTTTTTTTAATAAATAAAATAATGACAACTAGTAATAGGTGATGTTAGTGGGGATTTTGTGAGTGATGTGTTGAACAGACAACCAAAGCTAATGCTTTGACTCTAAATATATGGAAGTATGAGCAAAACGCGATGAGTAGCTGGGGTTCGTGGGATTGATGGGCAGGCTTTGTAACAGAGCTGTGATATATCAGTAGGGAATGTGCTTCAAATGGCATATGAGCGCTGTAGACAGGTCTTTCATAGAGGTGGCTGAGAGTTCCTGCCGATTGCTGTGACCAGGGCAGCCTCCAGCTCTAATGTTTGAAAATCCAGTGTCTGTGGGGGTCCCCAGCCTGGGGAGCTCTGGGTCATAAATCTGGAGGGTGTCTGGAACCTGATGGAAACACAGGGTTCTCCTGCCTAAACGAAATCAGTGGCCCAAGCAAGCAAGAAAAGAATATATCGGAAGGGACCAGTAGTTCTTTGGACAAATAACTGCCTCAGGAAGGCTTTTAGGAATAAACAGAGTCTTCAGGGGATGGAAAAATTCTGATATGTCAGGAAATGTAGGAACAGGGAGAGTTTGCCAACTGTTGAAGCTTAGTTGCAAATTGCAAAGCTTGTGAAGTAAATGGTTCTTTTACATGTACATACAGGTCAATAGGACAGAAAAGAAAGAGAGTGTAAGAGTGGTTCCAGGATTAAATATTTGTTTTGTGTTAGATTTCAATGAGGAAGATACAAGGGCAATGGCAAAATGTGTGATGGGGGAGTGTGGTTTATAAGCATCCATCACTGTTGGCAAAGTGGAAGTGAACCCAGCTTAGACAACCCTCCCGGCTTGAGCCACTCTCTGTACTGGAATCTTGGAAAAAGGTATTTGAAATCCTGGATCTGTTCCTTGTTTTCATAGACCTGCCCAGTCAGGGTGATCCTGTGAGAGGGAAATAGCCATCAATATGATGGGTCTAATTTTCAGGGCTCCTCATCCCGCTGCCACTCTCCTTCTTTAGCATGAATCTCAACACCGTACAAGTTACTAAAGCAAATTTTGAAGGAAAAGCATGCAGATACATGAAAAAAAAAGAGTATGACATGATACCAGCAAAAGTAGGTCACGCTAGACTAATGTAGTAGTCGCCTGTTGATAAGACATCTGCTAGAGCGTCCTCTTCCGAAAGCTCTGGATGGACTACTAGACTTCACTCATGAAACATCTGAAGTATGATCAAAGGTTGAACTTCTTGACGCATTAGCAAGTCAGCTCAAATTAAACTTTGGGATTTGCTAACACAAAATGTTCTAAATACCAAAAGTTTATGTGGGTTTGGAAAGTATTTGGGCAAATTCATAACAGAAAAATTAAACAAGACCTGTAAATAGGAAATAGCAACACTTTCCGGTGTAGTTTCTATACGCTTTCCTGGCTGTTACATGTCTGCTATTGCCCCCTGGCCGTGAGAGGTTACTGGGCAATAGGGACCTTTGATCTGACACATTTTGTCTATTTTTCTGTTCCTGTTAATTAGAGAAGTGATAGAGAACTGATGGGAGTGGGAATGGTAGTGGGCCATGCTCAAAGGAGAAGTCACTGTGCTGAGAGGAGACTACCAGTGGGTTTTCAAGGGATCGCTAATCTGATTTAACACTGTCCCGGGTCACAATGAGAACGTGACTGTTTCTGAAATATGTACATACAGCAGAAGTGGTAGATACTGTTGGTCCAGGGAAAGAGCCAAGTATTTTGTAGAAAACTGGGAGACTTTGAGCACTGGTGTAGTTAGAAGTGGGACGAAATCCAGTGGTATGAAATGTCAGAGTTATAGGCTTGGCTATTTGTTACTCATAACTTAAGAGCAGCTTCTTGGAAGGAGCTGGGAGAAGGATGTTGGTGTGCTGGAGGACCAGCAGCTTACTATCACCCTGCAGGGCAGTGTCGCTGGGGAGGAGGGAAGCTGGGAAGGAGGGACGCCCAAATTAAACAGGTGCAGAGGTGAGCTGGCTGGGTGCTGGGAGAAACAGAGTACTGGTTTTACAGAAGGAGACTAAAAAAGCTTGCTTTTTTAGTCCAGCAGAAACAAAGGATAAGAGGGGATACAATCCATGTCTCTAAATACATCCGGTGGTAAGAGCCGGTGAGGAGAAATTAGCTTAAGAGTAGATGGATGTAAAATGGTCATAAATACGTTTGGGCTGGAAAATTGAAGTGTCCAGAGGTATGAGGTTCTGGAAGAGTTTGTTCTAGGTTTGGTGCTGTCAAAAAAAGCAATTACTTTGTGTGAACGTCATTAAATGATGCAGTGCTTACAATAGCACCAGCCTAGGCTCAGGGAGTTGAGGTCATATCCGAAAAAAAAAAAAAAGACACACTTTCATTCATTTTATTGTTCTGTGTGGGTGAGTAGGAAAGTAGCCCAAAAGTGAACCAAAAATAGTCTAATGTCAGGTCTCGTAATCCCATGTAAACTAAAATATGTGTCACCATGAGCCATGAAAGTGCATGGAGATGCTGTTACCTGTTCAGTAGAAATCAAGAGGCCTTTCAAGGATGTCTCAACTATTTTGAGGAAAGTCAACCTGGTTCAATCTATTCTGAACACAAGCAAATGAAAGTTGCTGTGCCTTTGCTTGGAAAGCACCCCAGCTTTTCCACAATGCAGCATCTTTGTCATCAAGTTGCATGGTGTAGTTGGCTTTGGAAATCTGATCAACAAACTTGACTGTCGCAGAGAATCTTAGTTTGTAAAATCAAATTATGTCTTCCATAGTTTGACCACGCTTAACAGTAGTCTCATCACGCTATATTTGTCTTAATTTATGGTTGCCTAGATGGCTTTAAATCTCTGATGTGCCTCTTTCTAAAGGAGTTCTCAAAGTGATTTTCAAACTCCAGCATGACAACCTAGTTCTGTTTTTATCAGCTCTAATTTTAGCACCTTTCTGCTGCGTACAACATGGTGTCTGCCTTCGGTGTTTGTGTCTTCTAGCTCTCTGGAGTGCTGGGGTGAAACCATCTCAGGTCATTCCACCACTAAATCCCACGTGCACAGCTAGGGGGAGAAGATGGGTCTCCAAGGATCCAAAATGTAAAGCTGTAAACCAAAAGCAACAAACCCATCCTCTTAGGGTAGTTAAGATTGTCAGCAATAGGCCCCTCACCCTCATCATTTGTTCTTACTTTTTCTGGAAAGATTTGGTTAAAAAAACCCCAACAACTTCCAGAACAGGATTCTTTCCTGTGAAATAAATGCACTGAAAGTCCAGAGATGACTGTGGTTTCTCTCCTTCACCATTCTCCCAAGTCTTGCAGTGATTTGTATCTTTTCAGAGGCTCGCCCTTTGAAATAATTGTTCTCCCACCCCCCAGTGTTAATTATTGGCTTCACTGCCTGGAACTGCTATTGCTCTTTGCACATGTACGCTGCTCTTGAAGGTTCCTGGGTTCTACCACTTTCCCCTTAAAAGCCAGTGTAAAAAATTTTCCTTTGACCTTTCTAGTCTCATGTACTGAAAATAAGAAGGCAGAACTATTAAATTTTCATTAGACCTGTAATGAGAGTGGCATGACTGAAATGAACCTCTGGTGAAGGACGCTGTTTTGCAATGAGAAGCTGTAAGAGGTGGCCTCAGAGGAACCACACTCATTTAGAACAGTCACTTTTATTTTAAAAGAAAACAAAACCAAAAAAACAGTCTTCCCTGAATTACAGGGAGTGAGTGGAGGCAGGAAAGGAAAGAAAGTGGGGAGGAGGATTTTCTTCAAAAGAAACTTTGAGGTTTAGTGTTGGGAGTGGGTTAGCCAAGCGTGGAGGTTGTCCTCTGTTACGACTTACTTCTGCTGGTAGGAGTGGTGCGTTGCATTAGCCAAATCGCAGGCTGTGGTTTGGAGATGTGGGCTCTGTGAGCATTTGCTTTAAATTTATGCATATTACTTAATTAGTGCTTCAAATTTCACATCTCTTTAAATGGTGGTGTTTTGAAATCTGAAAAAAAATAATATGGTTTGTTAAGCATCCTTGGTTTTTCCTCTCTCCCACATTGGTGAGGGAGCTGTTAATACTCGTTTGGTTCTTTATTTGAACCTTTTTTTCTCACTAGGGATATCTGAGTGAGAGAAGATAGTGGTATTAATTCTCCGCTGGCTTTATGAAGCTAGGGGAGTTGGTCTGGAGATTTTATTTTCAGATTTCCTTTTCCAGGGATGGAGAATAAGAAGGGATCACAAGCATAATTTGGTTGTCCAGGCTGAGTATTGTCTTTTGTCTAAGTGGGTCAGAATAGACTGAGGGGAAAAGGGGTGTTTTCAGTAGAAAAGAAATTAGAATCGTCAGGAGGAAGACCTCAGTTAATGAGAAATTGCACCTCATCAGCTTTGGAAAAACCTGTATGGAAATAATTTATGCTGTTTAATTTCTCTGTTCTTTGCAGGTGTTCCTGTTTGTATGCAGAGGTCCTTCCCATTGTTGTCTCTGCAACCCAGCCTGGTAGTCTGTGCGCTTTAAGTAGAAGCTATAGGGAGCATAATGCAGATGACTCAAGTATCTTGTGAAATTCCATTAAAGGGAGGTAGGACTATTCTCCACAAACAACTTTTTGTGGCTGTTTATCAGTCAGTCCATTCAATGCTGTTAGGGATAGTTCAAGAAATTTTATGGGGTTCTCAGTATGCCACCCTGGGCAAACTAGTGTTACTGATAATAGGGGAGGCCATGATCAAGGGGTATTAATTTTAAATGTCTCTCTTAACCACTAGTTTCAAATTCTTATTAGAGGATGCTTCTTGCATATCAGACACTGGATAACTATCAGTTGGGGCAAAATGCTAGTGTAGATGATAGTTAATATTGCGTGTTTAGGCCACTGAGAAACTATTTTGTTCTTGGTGTAGACCATGTCAACCATTGATTTCTACAAATACCTTCATTCTCGCATCTTATTTAAATTGAAAGTAAGCTTTTTTCTGCTAGGGCTTGTGCCAGTCAGGGACTTAAGTTAGGGAGGGGCTGACTGGGGTTTAAGTGATGTGCTTGGGATAAGAGATGGAAGTTGGTGCTCTAAATCTAGAAAGGCATCTTGAATCCTTCCTGAACATCCCTGGTTACCTGAATTGGAGTAAGATAAATAAACAGATACAACCTTCCGATTAAACACCCATTTTTTTTTCTTGTTAATGACTCTCATATTTCTCTCAAGGTAAGCATCTTGTTTTGTTAGACCAGCAATGGATTTCTAATAGGTTCTGAGCTCAGCACCCAACCTAGTGAACTTGGTAACAGCATGAGGCTACCTGCAGTCCCCTTCCTCAGGGGATCAGGTGGGAAAAAATAACAGTCGAGAGGAATATGAAGTATTCCTGGCTTCATGTGTTGTGAGTAGGCTGGAACTGAAGGCATAAGCCTGCATCACACAAGAAGTAAGTTCCTCATGGATTTGCTCCATATTGTGTGGTCAGTGCGTGGACCATCCTTAGGGTTGGGGTTTAATTCTTCCAAAGTACACAAATATTAGGTTAACAGGTATGAAAGTCAGGAGAACTCGCATTCTTGAGAATTATGTGGAACTGTAGGTCTCTATTATCTCTTCAAGCACAGAAGGTATTTGGAAGAAAACTAAAAGGTGACTTTAAATTTAGGTTTTCATCTATTCAGAATGAGCAATAAATTCAGAAATGCCACCAGTATGTCTCAATTGCTGCACTTAGGAATCAAAATGCATTATTGTTTATCTGTTTTATATATTAAATTTGAACTTAGTTTTGACATGAAACTAGAGAGAATTTTAAGTTCTTTTAGAGTCTCTTGATATTTCAAAGGATCAATTAAATTCTTCCTTAGAAGGGAGGAATGGTTGCAAGGATGACTCCTCATTTAACGTTTTCACACAAAAATGAACATTAAATGTGGCTGGTAGGTTACTTAGGAATTAAGAATTTGTGCTTCTGAGAAATTCCACACAACCTACGTAAGGCAGAGTTATGTTGATGATAGCGGAGAAGTACTAGCTGTCTTGGTATAAGCCATTCTTAGAGCAGTACAGAGCTGCTTGCTCAAAATCATCTTTTATCTCTGGGCTGTTTATTACTACGTTGGATTTGTTCTGGCTGATACCAACAAAACAACTGAAAAGCCAGCATATGTTCTCTCCTCTGTATAAATTGTACAGTTTAAAAGTATTTAATAAGACAGTATCTTCACGGCATTCAACCTAATCTAATAGCATGTGCTTGTAAATATGTTTAATATCTCCTCCTTTAGCATGTGGTGAAGGGGATATAGTTACATTATTGGTTAAATGTATCTGGGAGGGGTTTTGGCCATATGGTTCTAAATCTGTTTTAATGTAATTATCCCTATTAACTAAAAAAATAAAAAATATTCCCTCGGAGTTGATTGACATTTCTTCTCAGTAAAGCACCCTCATTGCTGATTAGAGGTGTGGAAATAGTAATTTGTTCTAGCATTTAGAAATTTGATTAGACCTCTCATGAAATGGAGCGCCTACACGCTGTCTAAATATTCTACCTGACACCAGCTGGATCTCGTCCAGCATGGAAGAACACTTGAAATGTTGCTTTACTACAATACGTTTTGTGTCTTGAAATCAGCTATGCTGCCTGCATGCAAACACCCACTAGCTGTTCAGCAAGCAGAGTGAACCTTGACCCTCTCTGGAAATAGGCATCAGGATTTGATTATTCCACTGAGCACTCATTGCCTTACTGCAATAATTAGCTTAGAGTTAGAAAATTAAGGCAACTGTTTACGTGGAAGCATCCATACTACTAACTCTGTAAGCTGGACTTAAGAGTGGATGTGCACATACACAGTAGGAAGTGTGTATGAACAGAAGCATGCTGTTCAAAAGGTGCACTAGTAGCGTAGTAATAAATGGATAACAACACACTATAAATGAAAATCTGAAGTTAAAGCATCACATTTCTCTCCCCGTTAGAAGCTGGCTTGTTCTTTTCTCTCCAAAGGCTGATTGGAACACCCAATGAGTGCCGTGGCAGCTGTTCTAGCAGCCGTGTTTTAAGTCCTCTTTAACTGAGTTGCAGCAGTTTTCACTCAAGAGTGCTGCTGCGAGAAAACTCTGAATTAGGACTCTTCGTTAGCATCCTGCAGTAGAAACTTCTAGTCCCTAGTGGTAGGAAATGCATTAAAACAACACTTGATGTGCATGGTGTTTGTTAGTCAACAGTTCGTTTTCACTGGTTAGCTTCTTCCTCTGAAATACAGAAGATAAGCTCTAATGTAACTGAATAGAATCATAGAGCCTCTGTCTTGTTCCTTGTATTTTTTTTATTATTATTCTGTTTCTCCGCCATATTTAATATTTTTACACTTTGTGGTCTCCATATTTAAAGAAATACAGTGGAAGTGTTGAACTAGAAGAACTCCAACTGTTAATACTAGCTGTATTAATGCTTCAGGAGACTTCAGAAATTTTTTTCCTCTTCTGTTCCTTCCAGAAACCCAAACTGTTCAATTACATTAGTAATTTAAGTTTTGCGTTACTGGGGCAAGATTGGACGAGGCAGTAACATAGGGATCATGCAGGTAGAACCTGCTTTGAGATAAGTGACTTTTACTCCAGCAATTTGAAACTTGTTGTCTCGCTTCAACGCTGGTGCTTCACAAGTAGTTAGAAGAAAAGGTGTGTTGGTTGAAAAGGTCAACTGTAGCGTAATTAAAGGCTGAAGGAGTCTACAGCCAGTATTGCAGTTCTTCATGGGAGAAGGAGCTTAGCACTTGTTACACCTGAGCGGAGGACGAGTGGAAAAAGAGCAGTCTGCACCAAGGGAAGGTGTGCTGGAGCCGTCTTTCACATATGGCTTAGAAAAGCAAAGTGGGAACAGAGGTGGAAGGAAGGTCTCCCTTCATGCCCCTGCTCCTAAGGTCACTTATGCAAAAGGTATTAGATAAAGCTGTAGTTACTTGACCTATTTATCCAACAGAAACTTGCAGTACAAGCAAAAGCAGTTTAACTATCCAGCGCTGTTGATGTTTTGTATGGGACACTCCTTTGGGTTAAGCTGTGCCTCATGAATACTTAGAGGCAGCATCCAGCCATCCAACATGAGTAATTGGTCTTTGGGAAGCCAGGTCTATGGCGTTGGTTCTTGTTTCCCAGAAAAGTTGGAGTACCCAGTGTATGGTCTAACTTCTGTCTGTACAGAGCTAAGCTAGGTGCAAAAAAAGTCTGTGAACGTGTCTCTTAGGAGTTGGGCTTGCTCTGATGCGAAAGTCTCAGTTTGGGTTTGGTGACTTCATTCAGAAAAAGGGCAAGTAGACTGGAACACAATGGAGGGTCTCATTAGGCAACGCGCATTAATCATTCTTCCGTAGCTACAGAAGTCTTTATTCAGGCCGAGTATAAAAAAAGTGGGTTTGTTATTTCTGTAGTACTTGCTGGTGATTTTTTTGTAGAGTCACTAAGTCACAAAAATGTAATCTAAATGTAGGCAGTAATCTGAGGAGACAGCAGCTCCTGTCACCTCTGAGGTTGGAGGTAAATCTGAAGTTCTGCCAATCTGCTGGCCTGGACAGCTGAAGAGAGCAGGAATAGCTGATCTGTCTCTGGACACGTCTCTGTATTTACATGCAATAAATCTTCTGTAACAGTTATGAGTCTTAGTTTTTGAAAATCAGCATCTCTTTTAAGCTCTGTCAGGAAAACACGTTTGTATCTTAGGTCTTTGCTGCCACCAGCTCAGCCACATTAAGTCAGCGTGTTTTGGAGATTGTATCTCAGTAATGACTCACTTCGGTAAGATGTAGCTTAAGATGTAAAATGTTCTTTTAAAAAAGGAGAAGAAGAAAGAGGAAGAAACTGCCTGACTGCAAGTATTGTTATGGTTGTTCCAGCAAGTCGGTGGCTTTCGGATGTGCTTCCGAGCTGAAGCCTTTCCTCTGTCGGTCTCTTGCCCAAACCTCTCCCAGACTAATCAAACGTAAAGCGGTTAGTGTGTCAGCTCCTTGCTCATTGTAAAACCATCTCCAGCCTTTGCAAACAAGACTCCTTGGAGAAATAATTTGCTCTAATTGGTGACTATTTCAGGATTTCCTATCAGGTGCAGAATCAAAAGGCCTCACCTGTGGTTTTCCATATGCAGCCCTAGCACCTATAAGATTTCTCTGGACTTATTTCAAGGAGACTGTGTAGGAAAATTTATTCCAGTAAACTCAGAGGCAAGGTGTAGATGCCACCTCCTTCTGAAAACTGCTTACGAGTCAACTAATCAAAAACGGCTTAAACTCCTGGCTTAGACAGCAAGGCGCTTGCTCTTGGAAATTGTACCTTTAGGCAAGAGGTATGAGCATGTTAGTCAGGCAGATTTTATTGTTCGTCTGGCACATTCTTTCTGTTTGAGTCATCAACCAAAGAAAGATGGCAAAAAAGGATGCTTCTTTTACAGCAAGAGGACATTGCTCTTTTTGGATATCCAGGGGGACTATCCCTTTCCAGGCAGAGCTGTGAGAATAGCACCAGCGTTCTTTACATTTTTTGAACTGTAACTGCTCAGTGGTCATCAATTGTACATGAACGTTCATCTGAGAAACTTGTGCCAAGGGGGCTTCTTTTTTTAAAAGCTTTTCAGTGGATTAACTTTTAAAATTTTAAGGAACGTTGGCCACAAGTTGCGTTCACATAAACTAGAAATCTTATGTCAGCCCCATGTTTTAATATTTTTATGTCTGCTTGAATTTCAACATGAACAGCTTAGCTGAAGTTCTTCATGGTGAGGTAACACAGCCAACATCTGCTTATATTCTTCCAGGTAGATACCGTGAGCCTAAACAAACATCATCTGACCATCAAGTGAGCAGGAAGGGTACATATTTATATTGTCATTGTTCATGTTTTAACTCTTCAGGGTTTTTTTTCTTAACCTTTTTCAGATCTACATTGATGTCACTTCTGATGAGGCACATTCAGAAAGGGGCAAAAAAGTAACATTTGCTTCCTAAAAACAGTATTAGTAAATAACTGAAGTGTAATGTACTCAAGATTACGAAGTAAATGATATGATACTGCCTGTGTGGAACAGACAGTGTAGGAATGAGCTTGCCCAGGCACTAAGGAGCTCCATAATGTGGTGGTGTGGTTTGGGCTGAGCTGGCCACTAAAACTAACAACAGATGGGCTGCATCTTTTAGACTGGGTTAGCAAAATGCTTGTTTCTACAATGGTCCAGTTCAGTTGAAACGTCTCTTTATTTGAGTGATGCCAATTCCTATCTATATTAGAAAATATATTTAATTTTTAATAGCATTTATAGAATAAATAGTATTCTTGAAATAATCTGCTGCAGATATATAATTATAACAGCATTAGAGCAGGTATAGTGGGTCAGATCAAAACTCGGTGTCCTGGTGTCTCTGATGGTAGCCAAAGGAAGGTATGTAAGGAAGGTGGACAAAGGAAGTTATGTAAGGAAGAGGACACAAAGTGGAACAAGCTCATTGTGACAGTGCCTCGGCACTGACTCCCCGTCTTCAAGTATTTGCAACTTGAAAACTTTCCTGAGCTGGAGGTGGTTTCTCCATATTTAATAACTGTTCTTGGATTTCTCTCCCATGAGCTCGAACAATTCACTTTTGAACACACACTGACTTCAGGTGTCTGCAGCATCTTAATGGCAAGGATTTCCACAGCTTAGTTCCACATTGTGGAAAAGGTTAAGTACCTCTGCTTGAGCTTGTCACCTGCTGGTTGGTTCCTAATCCTTTTATTGGAGGTGGTAAAAGCACACTATGCATGGACTGTGACAGCCAGGAGGCAATCAATTAAAATATCTTGACATGCTTGTGACAGCAAGCTCAGCAGTTCAGAGTAGCTTTCCAAGACTCAAGCTACTGTGTTTCNCAGTACTGAGCTGAGCACATTTCTTTCTTTTATCTGAGAGGATTTGTTTTTCTGAATTTTGGCAAGTTACTTCCATGGCTTTTAAGATAGTTCCTGCACACAGATTTAAAATAACTGCTATGATCATTTTGTATATAAAGTGTGTGGGAAAAGCAGTTTGAAAACCCATGCTTCTGCCATCTGCTTGACTTTCCTATGTCTCAGAATAGAATTTGGTTTTATATAGTACCTGGTAAGTGAAAGGTGCACGGGAGCATGTTTCTGTAGCAGCGTATTCTGGGACACTATTTATTTGCTCAGTAGGAGTTTTTCTTGAGCTGCAAACTTTACAAGGACACAGATTTATGAAAAGGGAGTGTTGGCAGGGACACGTGGTGAGTTTATTTCTGGAGTGAGGGGCTTCTGTGTTTTTACCTTTTCTTTGAGATGCCGCGAAGAAGCACCTGTGATAAGCTCCAGGCAACGAAATGCTCCTGTGCAGCACGTGTGCTGCCCTTCTGCTAAAATTCAGATTTTCCACTTAACCTAGTTTGATGGTTCTCACCATCAGCTGGCTGAACGGGGGAGCAGGCAGAGCACGTTTTAAGAGAACAGCTACAAGAAGTGAGAGCTGTAACCAAGCAGTGCCATTGCGTGGTGAAATATTTGGTGAAAAGTAGTGGAAGTGCCTGGGAAGCAGGGCTGTATGGTCTGAGATCTCATAGCTACAGGTCACAGCTTTTCACTTTGGAAAGATCCCCAACCTTTGCCTTCTTGAGTTGAACTCTCTGCTGGGTTTCCATACTTTGATAGTAAAGATTTTTCAGTGTTTGGTAGTTAGTAAACAGGTAGCGTTTGATAATAGTCACGAACATTGCTTGACTAACACTTCAGCCAGCAAAATGCCTTGTGTGGCCAGGACACCAGCGCAGCCTCGGTGCTCCTGACGTCATGTAAGTAGTTGAAGCTGGGAAGGAAACAATTTCAGCGAGTTGGTGCAGAGGTCAGAGCCCAGCTTCCTTCCCTGCAACTGCTGGAGGATTGAGATGCTAATCGGAGGAGGATATTGTTATTATTTTTCCCCTTGAAGTGCAAAGGTAGAGCTCCATACTTGCTGTGAGCAGACCTCTTTATGATACTATTCGGTCTGAACTTTCTGGCTGCATCATTTCAACTGAAAACTCAGCAGTGGCTGAATTAATGTTTGTCTGGTTTCTCAAGCAGGTTGTGCAGCTGAGCTCCATGTGCCTGCCTGACTTAGGAACTGTTAACCAAGGACTTCTCTAAAGCTACTGTTAGCCAGGGACTTCTTTAAAACTAGCTTTAAATATTTCTAGAAGAGCAGCAGTTGTGCTAGCAGCTGTGGTGCAGCCCTAACCTTAAGAGTCTAACCCTTGGTAAAAATGTAAGTCTTAATGTTTTGAGACACGCTGCACCTGAATTGTCTCTCTCTCTGCTCTTTGTCATAATGAATGTGACGGCAGTGCCAAAGAGGAAAGGTGAGAGAATGCAGCCTTCGTGCCAGTCCCTGGTTAAACAATTCTCCCAGTCTGCTTTTATAGTAACCTGCACTTAAGCGCATCTTCCTTTCTATAAGCCCTTGGTGAGCACGATCTCTGCTGGAATACTGTAGCACTTGAGGATGTTCCAGCATGAATTGCAATAGAGTCCGGTAAAGGTTTTCTTTAAAACATATTGTTGGAGTATTTTGCTGTGCGCTGCTCTTATATTAATCTAACGTTTTGAACATTTAGCATCTTTGAAATACTTTTCTCAAAAAAAACCCTAAGCCACTTTCTTCACAGTAGAAGGATGCCGTTATGCATTTGCAGTAGGCATGAATACCATTCAGTTTTGCTTGCTTACAAGGCATGTATTTTCAGACAATACTTCTATTGAAAATTCGGCAGAGCATTCTTGGGAGGCAGTTCTGCCAGAGATACATGACAAATTTACATTACCCTAGAAGTCTTTCTCTCTTTTTCTTTAATATCCACCAGTTATGCCTCTCCGACTGGCAGCATGCCCAATGAATCAAATGCATATGTATTTATGAATTGAAGTATTTAACCGTTCAATTACTGTATTGTAAAAAGGCTGTGCTATCAGTAGTTAACTTAGGTATTAATTCAGGCCTGTCAAAGCAGCTGCTGCTTTATCTGTACTTTCTATCAAACGTTTGTTCTACCTGTTGGCGGTGGTTTGCTGCATGGACCGAATGGGGAAGGTCTCTCTGTGGGAGGACAGAGCCCACATGCGTGACCACGGCTGCTGCCCTTACCCACGCTGAGCGTGCAGCCTCCAAAGCATGTGGGACCCTGCTGGCAGAGCAAAACCAGGCTGGGTTCGATGGGCTGTGCTCGGGCAGGACGAGGCAGCCCTGTGCATGGGAGGCGGTGGATTAAAGGATATGCCGTGCTGCTTCAGAGACTCTGCATTAGCAAGCAGCATTGCTGTCCTGGCTGATGATGAGGCAGATTAACTTGATACAGTTATGCCAATTTAGTGTCTAGAGGCTACGTTCCCCAAATGAGATAATATTGATCTGTCTCAGTATGTCAGACTTGGACTAAATCTGAAGGTGGAAGTGGGCCAAGGTACAGATAAAACAAGTCCCAGCTTAAACTGCTGAAGTTTTCCACTGTAACTTTTGCCCTTGATATCTGATGCTGCTGAAACACAGAAAATGCTCTTCTGCCGTGCTCATAGGATTTTGAGTCATCTTGATGATCACAAGATCTTCTGTCCTGAGGGCATTTCTTGGGGAGCACACAAACTCCACTGTTACCATTGGGTGTACAGGGAGGGAAGGAGGCGAGGTTCTCCACGGACTGATAAGAGGGAAGCTTTGTTCCTCTCTCTCTTTTTTTTTTTTTCCTTCTTCTTTTTTTAAAGGCTGAAGTAGACCAGAAAATCATTTCTTGTCTGCGGGTGGTATGTGTCTTGACTATCTTCAGATCACTGCGTTTGACCTGGTTAGCCATGGATTCCTCTTAGTCTATGGAGGAAAACGAGGCCTTTCCATGGCGCAATTGCTCTCATCCTGAGTTAGCATCACCTTTCTTTTTAAGTTGTAACCAGGGTCCAGCTGGCTAACTCTGATTTGAGTGTCTGTGTTTGGTCATTAGAGTTTCACCCTCGGTATCTGATAAGGATTGGGGCATGGATAAGAATTCAGATTTTGAGGTTTGGCTTAAATTAGGTGGAAGTGAATCTCTAGCAACAAGGAAGTAGAAGAAGTGACTGACTGTCTCTCATCCTTTTCATGTATTAGTAATCAATGTTTAGGTTCGACTGTTGACACCTGTAGTTGCACAAATCTTCTCATGAAGATCTTTCCATCCTCCCAGTCAAGACCCTTAGCCTTACTTTCTCATTTAGACGTACTCTGTACTTCAGTGACACCAACGTTAAGTTACAGGTGTGTCTTTTACTTGATATATTCAGATCTATTCTGACAAAAATACAAAACAGTTCAGGCTTCTTAAATAGGGAAGTGTTTTGCAGCATACCTGTTACTCTGACATTTGACTTGCAGTCCTTGCCTGTCTGCTTCCAGTTGCAGTTGAAGGTTGGTTTTGGTTAACAAAAATTGTCTCCTGGATAGGGAGCGTGATATGATTGAAGTAGGACTAAAAGAGGATGTAGATGTAGGCTTTCTTTAAGAAAAAAGGAGATAGGCTTTTCTGCCAGTCACTACGCGTTCACTTGAGTTTTTCTCCAGTAGGTTGAACGTACCAGATATCTTTCAAAGATTGAGGAACCACTGTTGGACTTCTGCTGCCTGGCCATCCATCTTGGGTTGGGTAGAAATTGCTGCCCTTTGGTTTCTAATTAGTGTGGATTGTGTTCTTAATAGCTGGTGGAGGGATGGGAACTTGGGATAGGCTTCCTTTTATTGTGTGAAATCCAAAAGGGCTGTAACCTGTTACCAAAGCAAAAGCTCCCCTCAATTGTACTGCACTGGCTCTCTTCCCGGCTCCTTGCAACACTTCATCAGCTGTTAGGCACAAAGATGCCAAATTCTTAATGTTAAAAGTGACTGGTTTAAGTATTTTGAAATGCTGTTCCATAAAAAAGATTTCCTACTGTTTGACTTCCTCTGCTAATTTTCATCTTTATCGCTTAGTTTGCATTTTTGGGAGTTGTACAGTCTGTTAAGAGGAAGAAGCCATTACAAAATCACTTGAAACACCCTTAACAAATGACTGTAGGCTAGAACTTTTGCTTTGTGAACTCTTAACATTTTGACATTGTTTGTTCTGAACACCTCTTTTATTGCTTCTGGAGATACGTCCTGGGTTTAATTATAGGAATGGGTCAGTCGTAAAGAGGAGTTCTGCACCGTCAGCAAATAAAGTGTCGTGCATCATTCAACTTAGTCCTCTTCACATTTTCTCTTTTTAATTTCATCTCTCCATCTCTATGGAAATTGTTTTGAAAAACAGGACACCAGAGTTTATCCCTCTAATGCATATCCAAATTTTTGACCTTGCAGCACAAACTTAATTAGAGATGAATTGCAGATATATTCTGAAGCTATAAAGCTCCCAATTTTATTACATTAGGTGACATAAACAGATTTTTTTCTTTAAAAAATATCTCAATAAGTGTTTGTAAATAAATTTCACAGTTTTGATGAATATACTTTTTTGTTCTTGTCAGTCAGAACCTCCCAGGAGTACTGGCATGTGAAGGCAAGTAAACTCTGTCTACTTGGTTTTCCTTTTAGTCAGCAAGATTATGTGTAGCTTTAATTATTATATTATTCCTGTATACATTTATGAAAAGTATTGAAGTTTCCACCTAAAATGAATGAGATGTGTCCTAAACTTCTGCCATGTTTCTAAACTGTTCTTCCTCTGACAAAGTTAGGTGAATACATTAAAATGCAACTTGGCATACGTAGGAATAAAAAAAAAAATCCATCCTGCATCCTAAGAAAGGGTTTGAATAATAGTAGAAGGTAAGATACAATCAATGTTCAGATAATTTTTTTTACGTGCTTTCTTTTGTCTTCAGTGAGCGTAGAATCAGCAGACGGTCCAGTATAATTGTAAAATTGTGTTAGGCATATAATAAAGCCCAGAGCATTTAGCTGTGATCAGAGCAAATGGAGGTGGACCTTGCTCTGGACCCAAGAACCAAGAGTGGAAATGTGTTCAGAAAGCAATAACTGGGGTAGGAGAAGCCAGTTTGTAGGCAGGGGTTTAACCAGCAGCAAATAACGCAAATGCCTTTGCCACGTGAACTAAAACACAAGGCATTTGTGTGTGCCAGACTGAAAACCAAAAGTGGGTTCTGTAGCATCAAGTCCATGAGATTGAACTGGCGTATTTTGAAGAACTGTTAAGATGAATCTGAGACTGGGATAAAATCGATCCGTTTGGGGAAATTCAGCCCCAGATTGGGAGTCCTAAACCCAGTTCACCGCTCCCACCCTCAGTCTCCAAACACCTGGGGCAGGTGGCAAAGCCCAGCAGATACCTGGCTCACCAGTCGCTAGGTTTGAGGGTAACCTAAACTGCACTCCCAGGTGCTGCAACCAGGGCCACGGTGCCCAGCTCCTGCATTAAGTACCATTTAGGATGCTTAAGGGTATTCAAGGCATCCATAGGGAGTGTCAGACACTATACCTACCAATGGGAAGCTCATTCCCTTCTGAGGCCGTGGTTGGATGCCAAGCAGGAGACTCCAGGGAGTCTTGAATGGCACTCAGCTCCTGTTTTTAGTGGCACTGCACCTTGCTCTCGCTTTCTGCTCGAGAAGAAGTTTAGACACCTCGTAGAAATAGAGAAGTCTCCGTGTTGGTGTCCTAGTGATGGGCTTGGCCCCAGATTATTGTTGCAGATGATAATGTATGTTATAAAGAGATAGACCACTGAATTTAATAACAAAGATCTTAGAAATGCTAGATAGCATTCCTACAAGCAAAATTGCTTGTAGATTACAATATAAGAAGAGGTATCATAAGTAAGAAATATATTTCTCCCCCCCAGAATTCCGGCTTGTTCAGGAAAAAGAGTTTGTTCCTCAGGAGAAGTTAATTTTGGGATGCCCTTAGGATTTATATTTGATCTAGTGTTGTTTATTATCCAGATGTCTTTATAGCGGTGGCAGTTTTTCTTGGGAGTGGAGGCTCTGAGGCCCTTTGTGGGTGTTTCCCAGCCACTTGCTCTGCTCTAGGAGTTCACAGGGACACGAGTGGCAGCGTTGCCATGACTCGCAAAATTCCCTCTTGAGGTGCAAAATGTTTCTTCCCAGTGATTTTTTTTTTTTTTCCCCACAGTTGCAGCATGACCACCTTGATGTTGAGTTCAGGATGAATTAGCTTTTATGTGCCACGGGTGTGAGAAGCCCCCATACACGTGCACCGGTGCGACCACTTGCTTCTCGCCTGTGCTTTCTGCATTCCTGGGCATTCAGAAGTACTTCCCAAACCAGCTGCTCAATCCGCCCCGCCGGCTAGTGGCTCCATTCTCAAATAAAACAGCCTCCTTTTGCAGCTTGCTAAAAATAGTCATTTCTTTAAAGCCTGAGGACATTGTGACTCGTGATAGTGAACAGGAAAAGGGGTTATTTCTTTTGCTTTAGGCTTTGGGAGGAGAGCCGCCGTGCTGCCTCAGCACCAGCCAGGTTTGTGCTTCCTCTCGCTTGGGTTTCACGGTTGTCTTGCCAGCCGGGTGGCCCTGGCATCCCTTCCTTTGCCGCAGCAGCCCAGCAGCTACTTGGGATGCAGGTGCCATGTCCCAGAGCCTGCGGCCTCTTGGCTCTGGAGGGAAGGTGCCCGCTCACTGCCACAACTAAAAATAAACCTGTGAGATGGCAAGCCACAGCTTTTGGCTCTGGGGGAGTTTGGGCAGAGCTCGCCCAAGGATGAAGGTGTTTCTTGTCCAAACCACGACAATTATAGCCGTGCAATGGGAAATGATTCCATTTCATCACTATTAGAATTCCTGGTATTTAGCTCACAACACCGTTCCAAGTGCAGCTTAAGGAGAGAAAGCAAGTCACAGATACAGCTTGGTTAGGCCTGTTTTTTCAGGAATTCCTGCAGCAGCTCTCCTGTGGTCTGCAGAGGTCTCCTCCTGCCATCCAACGCCTCAGCGTGCTACTGCGAAACCTGCTTCTAGGCTCTGGCTTGCAGTTGCCCCTCTCCCGGGAACCTGCCCAGGCTCAGTTTTCTCTGCTTATCTCTGGAGCTCTTCATCATCTTTCTCCTTCTGAAGAAGCAGCCCGAAAAAAGGCTCTGTTTTTGACGTAAGTGGAATTGGTTGCAAACCATTAAAGATAACTTATTCAGGTACTCCAGCATTTCAGGAGGAACATGAAGCAGAAAATGGCTGGTATACATGCGTATGGCATTTTGGTTGCTGAGCAACCTGTTTCTTGCTTCAGCCACTTAGCATAAGAATCCGGTTTCAAGTAAGATACTAGGGACTCCGGCTGACTTAGCAATAGCTACGGTAACCTGCAAAGACCAGTTGGACAGGAAAATGAACCCACTTTCTTGGGAAACGAGAAGCTTTGCAAGAACTTTCACCGTAAAGGACCATGTATCTGCAGTGTTGCTTTTTAATTCCCATACGTAGTTTTTGATGTTTGGGTTCTTGGGTAGACCTTAAATCACTACTTTAGATAAAGCATGCCCAGAAGCAGTGGTTCTTATCTACAGTTTGACAAAGCCAATGTTATCTTTCTTGATGCTTGTAAACTTCCCATGTTTTTATTAATAGCATCCTGAGAACTTGTGCAAGCAGATGATGATTGCTCCTTTTCTTCTGACAACCTTGTTTTAACCAGTTTCAATAAAATAAAAGCCTTGACATGAAGGCAAAGTAATCTTCCGTGTTGATGGAAGGAAAGAGTATACACTTCAAATATAGAAAATAAACCCAGATCCCTGAAAGTGTGCTGTGATTAGATTTACCAACTTGAATTATCATGTTTGGGCTTTTGTTTTTTTGTTCTTGCTTTGGTTGGTTGACTGATTTTTTCCAGGCTTGTGTTTCTTGGAACTGCCACCACCCAAAAGGAGCTGGGTTTTGTCCTTTTTGTAGTATATTTAGCACACCTTGTTTTCTGCGTCTGACAATCTCTTTGGCTTTCTCTCATCGCTCACAGGAATTAATTGGAGATACTTGCTTATGTTCATGCACCCAAGTACCCTCTACTCCCGTCCTTCTCAGCAGTAGCTTATCTGCAGGGTCAAAGGAGTAATAGCAGTCACACTGAATGGGGAAACAGGGGAACAGAGCTCAGATCCTGCTAGAAGCAGCATAGGCATTTTTTTGCCCTGGTCTGGCCTCAAGGACCAGCTTTGAGAGCCTGAAGAAGGAGTGTACAGGTCAGAGAGCAAGCTGGAGAAGGCAATGGTTCAGCTCCGGTTTAGACCTGTGCTCGAGCCAGAGCTGACACTTGCAGCTATCCAAGTTGTCCCACTCACACAAGCTGCTTCCTCCAGATTATTCTGTATGAAATGAAGGTTTTAAACTCTAACATCCAGATAATCTTCATAAAACAAGTGAAATGCAACCTTAATAGCAATCTTGGAAAGCATTTCTTTTTTTAACATTGGCAGAAATGACTGGCTGCTAGCAAGGTTGTGTATTTAAAGCTGGGAGATGTCTTTCTGTGCCTTGTGGAGCTGTGCGAGGAAGGGGTTGCATGTGCAGATACCCGGTCTCTCTACACCCTTTCTTCTTATTTTAGGCTGAGTACATTTGATTCATAAGAAGAATTTTATGGGATTTTAAGGCTGTGGCAGCAGGCGGCAGTTGCAGTAAGTTGTCTCCCATCTGCTGGGCTTCACACAGTAGATCCAGTTTATTTCTGCATCTTCTGGCAGCTAATTATTCCAAAGTTACAAATCTAATTGTCATGAGAGAGTTTGCTTTGGAACATCTTTCCTGAATAATCGCCGCTGATTTTTGCATGTTTTCTCATAATCTAATTTAGAAAGGACAGGATGTTTTTAAGGAGCAGGACAATAGTTATGCAGCTCCAGTGGCTTCATTTTCCTGTGTGGAAATCGGTGGCACACTCCTTCTGGGACCAGCGCTGCTGTTTGTGCACGTGGCAGTTAAGCTTAAGCCCCCCTGGTGGAGGTATTTAAGGGTCATTTGTTATGGAAAACCTTGGACTTTTATGTTAAGGGCACGAAATATTTAGTATGCAAATCCCATATGGCTGTTGATGGATAACTTATTAAGGGTCACCAACTGCTGCAGTGCAATCAGGGACTTGAGAAAGTGTGCAGCCATAGTTTCCAGATAGCTGGAATAGAACCATAAAGAGGAAAAAAAGAAAAGACAAGAAGCAACGGCTTTAAATTACTGTAAGGGAAATTCAGGGTAGACTTCAGGAAAATTTTCTAAAGATCTGAGGAACTAAATGACCTGGAGAGACGGAGGAACCTCCGGGAGGGTCATTAAGAGGAAGTTGGACCAACATTGGTCAGGAATGATGTGGGCAGTGCTGGTCCTGCCCCTGGTGACCCAGAGGAGCAGGCAGCCTCCCCAGGGTCCCTTCACCTCGCTGTCTGTCAGCAGCCACACTGTGAAACCCTCCACAGTTTATCTTAGTTCAATTTCTTCTCCCTATTCGATCAAAGAAGTCCTGTGGCTCTTGCTGAGCTATCATCCTGCTCTGTACTAAATACATCATCCTCAAGGGGCGTTTCGTGACTTCTAGTTGAGGTTTGCACACCAAGGCTTGTACTGCGTGTGGTGGTCTCCTCCGGGCTCGGCAGCTGAGCAAGACGGCCCTTCCATCGGGTTTCTAGAATGAATCTTTAATTGGGTCTTGCTGGTTTGCGTGGACTGTGCTTTTCTTGCCAATATTTGACACACAAAGTGCTTCTCAACACTGAGGCTCTCATTAGATGCTGATACTGAAGAAAACAGCATCTTGCTTATAATTTCCCGAGTGTGGCTTTTTTTCCCCTCTGCTTTCCGAACTTCCATTCAATCCAGTAAATGGCTAATTTTACCATCCTGCCAAATGTTTTATTACTGTTGTCTTTGTATCTTCAAGCTGGTCTATAGACCAATTGGGATTAGATTTTGGTGGGTTTTTTCTGTCTTAATCCCTTGCCAAAATTGGTGCCGTTCATTCGTGCAAAGTTGATCTAACCAACGTGGTGTGGTGGCTTCACCTCCTCAGTGGGCTGTAAAACACACAGGTGGCCTTGAGAAGAGAACCGAATCCAGGCCTTGAAGATCTCATCTTGTGAGAGACAGTGAGTCAATCTGATATTCCTGACGCTGACCCAATTATGTGACTGTTTTGCAGGAAAAAAGAGTACAAGTCTCCCCACCGTTGACAAGAGGACCAAGTGCCTTTATACCAGAGAACGAAGTAAGTCTGCAGTTAGCTGGGCTGGGCGGGTGGTAGTTTTTAAAATGGAAATACTGGAGGACAGTTTTACCATGCTGCTTGTCCCATGGTACCCAGAGGAGCTCCTTTGCGAGCAAAAGCGATGGTTTCTGTGGAGCAGTGGGTAAGAACCACCCTGCTCTTTCACATGAGTGAAAAGATTTGACATCTTTTCAGTCGCCAGCGCTCCCGGAGGCAGCCATCAGTGCTGCTCTGCTCTTCTCGTGGGGGGTGATCACTTACTACCCTTAATGCCAGGCCTAAGGGGAGGCCTATCCAGTACTGCAGCGGTATGATTATATAGCTCTCAGAGCAGCGTCTGACCTTCAGTTTGAGAGAACCGAAAAATATGACTAACTCCTTAGACCGTAATTGTGACTCTTGAGAGGATTTATGGTTGAAAGTTACTGTTTGACTTCAAACTCAAGATTTCTGCCCATGATTTAATGTTCAGCTTAAGCCTTGATTTGCAGCTTGCTGCAGTAAGTAGAAACTTTGCTATGATGTTCTCCTGTGATCTCAGTCTTCACAGAGTATTATTTATTGATCAATTAATTATTTGGGATGGCTGACTATAAAACCAGGACCTTTTCTATGGTTTTGTTTTAGATAGTTGCTAAAGGCAGATAATTCACGTGCTAGAAGGGCCAAAAAGACATTTTGAAAGATGAGATAGATCCTGCTCTCTGAGTCTCTCTCCATTTGTACACTTGGCAAGGTTTGAATTTAAAAACAAACAGAGTGTAAAGGCTGGCAACAAAAAAATGTAATGAAGGAAAAAGGAAGAGAGGGGGAAAAGAGTCTTTTAGACTTGGGAAGAGGGAAGCAGAATGAGTTCCAGCCAGACAAACTTGTGAAAAGGACTTCCCTTTCATATGAAATATGAGATGAAATTGAGAAGCCAAACTTCGTAAGGACTTAATTTTTCTTGTAAAGTCAATAATTGTATAAAAAGTAGAAAAATGAATGTATTTTAAATTATAACATATTTTGTGATAATTGTTAATTAATGTATTTCACAGCTGATAACACCTGGTAAAGGTGCTAGACAAGGGTGCAGGAGGAATCACCGCGTAGCTCTCAGAAAGGAGTAACCGCAGTACAAGCAGGAAACCTCCACCTGCATGGATAAAACAGCTATTCAGTATCACGAACAAATGTTAAATATTGTTTGTTAAGCAAACAACTACCTTTTTGCCCTGTTCCTTGGCATGAAATAATACAGTGGATAGGAAGGACGAAGTTAGAGATTAGTGATACACTGAATGTCTCACAAATCTTCATAATAACACTGCTCATGTCAAAGCCTGCTTTATTGTCGTAAGGGAAGGAATATGGACGGAGCAATAGCAACTTAATTGTAAAGGTTCCTGTTAAAGTGCCGTAAGACTTTACAAGCAGAGTAAAAAAACATGTTTGTGGATCCATGGATGGTAATAAATCAGGATGAAGTACATATACAGTAAGAAGAACATAGTAATATAGGTGGAGATAAATCTCAGAAGCAATAATGCAGCATATTGCTATGCCTAACATAGCAGCAGTGCAGTCCTATAGGATTATATTTCAATTTTGTCAGCAGAATTTCTTCGCCATAACTTACACTGTTACAAAGAAAACTCCTGACAAGCTGGAGATTAGAAACCTTACCAGAGACATTAAACGTATGATTTCCCCAAGAAACTACTAACTGAGACAAAGATCTCTTAAAGACATGGGAGATACACTTGCTGAAGAATAAGGGGGACTCCTTGCAGTGGAGCAAGGGTTGTACAGTAAAAAGTGAGATAAAATGATCTCTAAATGTGTGAGTAAACTTCCGATGGTAAAAACATTCTTAAGGAAAACTGAGGAGGCATCATTTTGGGTATAAAACACAGAAAAGCTGCCATAGTGAAGAGCTACACATGTAAAAATGATGGAGCTGCCTAGCTGCTTCTTCCTTTTCTTTCTGGGATGGCAAATTAAAACACGGAAGTACAGTGAAAACTTAGTAAGTTGTTTGTGGTTTTTTGTACGTCACTTCTATATAAGATTTGATGGGAAAGTATTTGAGACACAGCCCATTCACCAGCCCATCATAAAGAAGGAAAATGTATTTTGAATGGAATATTTCAGCAAAAGCATTGTGTCGTCTTGATTTTAGGCACTTTCTATCTTGATGTGCAGTAAACCAGCTAAAATGTTTTCTCATTTCATGGTGTTTGCAATAGTAAGCTGGCTGGTGCAATACTGTTCATTTTCAGAAGAAATACTGGGTATTCTAGCCTTGTGCTTGTAACTTCAGAGGTGAGCATGCTGAGAATGGCTGTTCTTGGTGATAAACACTGAGTAATAGCCCTAAATACTGTGTCAGGGCTTGCAATGCAAGAGCTACTTACTCTTTTGCTGTTTTATTTCATCTTGTGCCCAAGGTTTGGATTGGTTGGAATAATTAAAGAACAGCTGTTGTTTAAAGAAAGCATTAAATTCCTATTCTAAATAATACTTGAACGTTATGGACAAATTAGCATTTGATCTCCTCTTCAATTATACAAGCACAGAAGGGGTGGATTGCCAGGCTGTTTCTGTAATTTGGTTACATAACCCAGTTCCTCTCTATTAATTTTGAAATTTGTTTTAGGGCTGAATGTGCTCGGGTGGTGTGTGTCTATACAGGCAGACTTCCATAAAGGCTTTACTTTCCATTTAGCTCGTGCTTCCTTCCAGCTCTCTGTACAGGCTTGACTTTAAGCATCTGCGAGTTCAGCCGTTTTGGAAAGGTCGAGAGAAAAATGGTTTGGGTTTTCATAGGAACATATTAAAATAACAGAGATAGAGTGTAAAGTGCTCTTCAGTTCTCAGCACACAAGTAGCATCTGTATGTGTGTATTTGCACGCATGCAAGCGTGTATATTTACAAACACACGTCCGGATCTCCTTTAAGTTTGTACACGAGCAAACCTTTCATACCACAGTATGTTTCTCTCCAGGGCTAAAGCTAGAGAAAATCTCTTCTCTGTTAAGTTTGTCCCTCTTATTTTACAGGTTATGCAAGCAAATGGTTTGGATGAACGTACCAATCTTCTTGTGGAAGAATACTCTACGTCTGGTCGCCTGGACAACATCACGCAGGTTATGAGTATCCATACTCAGTACCTGGAGTCTTTCCTCCGCAGCCAGTTCTATATGCTGCGCATGGATGGGCCCCTTCCTTTGCCCTATAGGCACTACATTGCTATAATGGTATGTACCAACAGGCTATGTTATTTACTCCTTTGACCTTGACTTGTGTATTTAAAAAAGAAGAAAAAAGGAAGACTTTAGAAAGGAGAGACTAGTGTGATATTTTGACAGGGGGTAAATTTTTGTTGTTGATTTTCATCAGAATAAAGCATGCCTAGCCAAAAGTTTTCAGTGAGAAGGGAGAATTAGCAATGTATATGTTTCCCTGTTTCCCCACAGTGATAGACTTCTCACACGCCCATGAGAGTGAGGTGTTACAGACAGCAGTTAAAACTGCGTAGCCTTATTTCTGGATGTTTAGCTATCAGTGTGTGGCAGTAGCATGAGATGCAATTGACTCAAGTCACAACAAATTCCAGGTGGACACTAGGAAAACAATTTTTACCATGAGGATGTTGAGACATTGCCACAGGGGCCAAGAGAGGTTGTGTGATCTCTAGGGATGGAGATCTTGTCTGGATAAGGCTCCAGGCAGCCTGATCTAAGTCAGTCCTACTGTGAGCAGGGGGCTGGACCACGTCTCCTCTAGAGATCTCTTCCAACCTAAATTAGATTCTGCGATTAGGAGTAAAGTAATTGAACGTATTTTTATTGGAGAATCCCCCATACTGTATAGAAATGCATTGCAATATAAAATATGGCCCTTCGGAATGAAATTGTATTTTTGTTCTGTGTTAGTCACCTGTCTTCCACCTGCAGCAAAATCCAGTTACATGGTAATGTGCTGCCCTTTTCCCTCTGTGTTTAATTATTCCAGGCTGCTGCCAGACATCAGTGTTCCTACCTAATAAATATGCACGTTGATGAGTTTTTGAAGACCGGCGGGATTGCGGAGTGGTTGAATGGTTTAGAATACATTCCCCAAAGACTGAAAAATCTGAACGAAATAAACAAACTCCTTGCACACCGGCCCTGGTTAATCACGAAAGAGCACATCCAGGTACCTGTTAAGTCGTACCCTCAAATAGCAGTAAATGTCCGGTAATAAGAACTGCTAAGAACTACGCAAGTGTCTGGTTAGGCTTCATTACCTTGAGTTAAAGAATTCAGGGAAGTACTAGAGCATTAAATAAGCCGATAAATTCTTTCTGTGTGACAAAGCCAACAAGATTTGCTTTTTAGGAATAGCATTGGCTAAAATAACCCTGAAAGAAAGGAGGTAATGTGTTCAGTGTCTCTTTTTTTACCCAGTGAGAGTTTGTGTGCAAGAGGAATATGGTATTATTGGAAGAAAGGAATTGATCACTTTTTTAAAATATGTAGTGTTTTATAAAAAAGCTGGGAGCCAAAGGAAATCTTATGTTTACACTTTTTTTTATTCTCATTTCAGAAACTTGTCAAGACTGGGGAAAATAATTGGTCTCTTCCTGAACTGGTGCATGCTGTTGTCCTGTTGGCACATTATCATGCCTTGGCAAGTTTTGTATTTGGTAGTGGCATTAATCCAGAGAGAGATCCGGATACATCTAATGGAGTCAGACTTATAGCAGTCAACAACTTCTGTGTCTGTGATCTTGCCAATGACAACAACATAGAAAATGCATCCCTCACAAGTAGCAACTTTGGGGTTAGTGTTGCAAGAAGATTCTTTTGCTTGCCTCTGTTTTGCATTAGAAAACTTTCTTCCATTCTTTCCTGTTTAAATTTCAGGGTAGTTTGAACGTTTTTGTCTACTTTACTGGAATGCTTGAGTCCAGTAGCTCTTATGTTTGCTCTAGCAGTTTTCAGTGTAATCTATTGAAAACCACATTTTAATGGTTGATGGTAGTCAGAGCAATGTAATTCTGATAATTAAATCTCACAACCCATTGGGCAAAACTAAAACTTTGCTTTCAGCTGAAAGCTTGAAGTCCCAGTTTCTTCAGATAGTGTGTCACTGACTGGAGTATTATGTCATTCATGTTCCTAACATGCAGAATCAAAAAAGAAATGAAAAAAAAAGCCCCAAAAGTCGTAATAATGACAATAATTCTGACTTCAAGGCTTCAAATCACAAAACAGATCAGTTCTGCCACACTTCCACGTAGATGGGAGGAAATGTCTGAAATAAAATTACTTAATTCTTCACAGTGGTGTTACAGTCTTGAATCAAGCAACAGAGATCTTTGATTACTAGTTAATTAACTTAAATGTAGACTTTTTTTTCTGAAAGTGGCTCTGTAATGCTTTGAAGACATGTCCTTGAATTAATGCCGATTGATGAATTAGCCTCATTGCCTTTGAGTCACTAGGTGTATCTTTCAAAATTAGCAGTACAATGTGACCACGTGATCAGTCAGTTCAATTGCTGTATCTTCAATTTCTGGGCTGTAAGACATGCTAGTTCAAATCACTGGGGTGTCTTATTTCCCGTTTGTAGTGGGCAAAGGGCTGCTGCTGACTCTGTGCTGCTTGTTAAGCGGTGAGTAGCATACTAAAAACCAGTTATAGCTATGGGCAGAAGAACAGAATCAAAAGGAAAAGATGGAAAAGAAAAACCAAACAATTTATCTTATGAAAAATCTGAGTGATAAGTACAGTTCACAAAACCCCAAACTTTGATGTATTTCTAGTAGAGAGGCCTGTTTTCTTCACAAAGGCAAGGAAAAGGGTCAACATCATGGTTATTTTGATCACATGTAATGAAAAAAACCACCCTGATTTGTTGTCTCAGGTTGTGTTCCTGTGTTGCAGTGGTGCACTGTATCTCTACAGAAACTTACCTTGCATTACCAGTAGACTGAAAAAAGTTACCTTAATATTAAAAGCTGTTTTCTGATACAGGTAGGGCACACGGGTGGCTTTTCCTGAGCCACATACGTGGAGGAACAGATCCTATAAGCGACTATGGTTTCCACATTCAAACACCATCTCTTCCGCTGTTAATCCTGCTGCAGTAGATTACTGTGATAGGTTAGATTCACACTTCCCAGCTCCCTTCTCCCTGTCTGAAACCTGTTTGTCTACCGCTCTATGTGACAAAATGCATTCTGGCTTGAGGTTTTGTGTTTGCTGCTGCTATCTGTTTTTGAGAACGTTTGTTGTCGAGCATGAAATCTGAAGATGACACACGTTGTCTATCTTCTAATTTTGCAGAATGTCATGGTGTTTTTGCAGATTGCAGATTCTTTAAGTGAGCTGGAGGCCTTAATGGAAAGGATGAAGAGGCTACAAGAAGATAAAGAGGACGAGGAAGCCTCTCAGGAAGAAATGGCAACTCGCTTTGAAAAGGAGAAGAAGGAGAGTCTGCTAGTAATTAGTGGAGGTATTTATGCTTTTCCAGTTCCCTTTTGTTTGTGCTTTGTAAGAACTAAACACTTGAGGCCACTTCAGTGACTGCAACTTTTTCTGTCCATTTCTTTATTCTGGTTCTTGGTCTAGTAGGAGTGTGGTAAGGGTGGTCCTGTCACTTGCTTCATCTGCTTAAGATTTCCTGATTGGCAAATAACACCATCCTTTTTGCTACTTGAAATTTAGCTGTTCTATATTAAAAAAAAATAAAAAGGCCTGTAGGGTTCTTTAAAAAGTTGGGTGTAAATTTCTCTTTCTTTATATGCTCTACGTCTTCAAAATAATCCGTTCATGTAAATATTCAATACTATTTCACAGATTTAGGTTCTGCAGTGCTTAGAACTTCAATAACACTCATAAGTAGCCTTCAGATAGGACATTTAGTTCAAGAAATAGATTGGGGTGAGACTCAACTTTTTTGCTGTTTACTGCCCCACCTAACTTGCTGTTCAGAGTGATCATACCGCTGTGCTGTTCCACTGCCTTGTGTTATGATAGAGATTCTTAGCATTTTTGTTATTCTTAAATAACATTCAAAATTCTGAGCTAAAAGCCTCTTTTCCAATGTTCTTCATGTGCTCTGGAGGTCTTCATCTCTAACAAACCATACAAAGAAATCTGTTTCCTTTAGACAGGGAAGTGGGGTATTTTTTTCCAAAGAAAGTGTTCGGAGAAAGAATACTATTAAGAAGATCAGAATCTCCAACCATTTCCTCATAGTGGAGGCTACTTGAAGATAATAGCTTGTGTCTTTTTTTAAGAAGTGACCCATAAAATGCTTCACATTTTACTGACACTGTTCTTTGTGAATTTAGATCTCGGTAGCTTCAGACCAAACATTTTTGAAGGTATCATAAGTTTTTGTGCGCTGAGCCCAAAAGGGAGGAAGAATGTATTGTGGACCAGCAGAGACGTTGTTTTGTGGCTCTCTGGGAACATGCAAAATCTCTGAAAGAAGATACATCCAGCAATGTCATGGCTGGGTTTTAGGAAATGGACATTGTCCATTCTTGCTCTATTTTCCTTTAGTAAGACAGCATCAACAGTGCAGATAAACTGACGCCTATTGCAGTTTCATTATCAAATTAAGACTTCCGTGAGTCCCTGCAACTGAAGGCGTATAAGGACGAGGTGTTTTGTGGACAAAAGGGGTTTTTTTATGTGGTTGCTGATATTTTTTTGGGCTTCCCTCCCTCTTTGCCTTGTGCTGTTTTAAGTTGAGAGTCTGTAAGCATTGGGCCTTTACCCTTTCATGAAATTCAGTCCTTGTTAGGGGACAGGAGTCTATGTGCACAGGTTTTTATTCTTCGCTGAGGATTTGCTGTAGCAGATGCTCTGTGAGCTTCTTCCTGTGCAGTTATGTTTTGATTGTTTAATGAGGCAAAGAGGAGATAAAGCACTTCTGCAATTCTTAGATTAACTGACTTTTCAAGGTGCTAACAGTGGACATATGGCAACTGTTCTGTCAATGCATGTGGAAGCGAGCCAGGATTTTAACATCAGGGTCACATGCAGTCAGCTATGCGGTAGTCAACCTCTGCAGAGGTAGTTACACAATCGAGCCACCTGTTTATTTGGGAGAGAAAGATTGATTCCTGATAGAGAACCTGCGTTTGCTTAGTGACACGTTTTGGAGCTCTTTGAAGATGCTTAGTTACTAGAGCTTCTGGCAGAATTTCAGCCTGATGTACTGTAGAGCTCTTTGCTTTCATATAATCTTCAACTGCTGTTTACAAGTGGAGTGTTGCATTGCTTTCTGGTTACTCATACTCCGGGTTATAGAACAGAGCTGGTGTAATTCCTGACACCGTACCTGCTCAGTGTAGCAGTCCTCTTGTCAAGGGTACATCTTCTGTTTCTTACCCTAGCACAATGACTTTCCTAACGGGATTCATCTTGCTGATTTAAAATACCTAGCCTCCCTCAGAAGTCAACACAGAGAAAAGCACACCTACAGACAGAACTTTAGTTCATCTTTTCCCGTTTTGTAGAAGCATGTTAGATGTCTGGTATAGGCTGATATTTAGTTGGCTCCATGAAAGGGATGGATCCCATACAAGCAGGCTGGGATTGAAATGTTTCTTTCCTTTATACAGCTCTCTTCCTTTACACAACTTCTAAAATTGTTCTCTAGTCCTGTAGTAGAGTGATAGTTGGAAGTCAGCACTAACTCATGTGCTTGGCTAAAGTGAAGATTTTGCTGTTTTATTCACAGCATTTGATGATGAAATAGTTTCTACAGATGTCTCCCGCTATATTGAAGATCCTGGGTTTGGGTACAAAGACTTTGCGAGGCGAGGAGAAGATCATCTGCCAACATTCAGAGCTCAGGTACCATCTCTTCAAAGAACATTCATTCAAAGAACGTTTGTATATCTCATTACAGGGCAAATAGCGTAAAGCGATTGTAGTGGGGCATGTTTGTTGCGTGCTCCTTTTCTTGTCCTGGTCCATTAAATAACTCACAAGTTTCCATGAGATGAGTTTTTTTACTATTCGTAAATCTCAGACAAGGGAATACTTAGCTTCCAGTCTCATTCCAATTATTACCAGAATTAATGTTTGAAAACTGTAAAGCATCTCACTAAATCTGGAATAAAAGTGAAAGGTAGAAAAGAGAGAATTCCCTTTCCGTCCCTCCAAATGTTGTAGAAAAAATCCCCTGGAAGAACTCCTTATTTCTGCCATTTTATCAAGTCTTGTCTGTCCAATGGTTATCAATACATAGATGTATATATGTCTGTGAGAGCAGTTTGTTGAGTGTTGTCCTCATATATCCACCAAATCACTGGATTTTGAATTTCAGAAAAGAAAAGGAATTCTTGAATATGATTACTGAAGTTTTGAGCTATATCTGAATATATTTTTTAGTGCTGTTGAAGGAACAGCATGTACATTTTACCTGTACCTTGTCTTACATACTGGCATCTTCTTCCGTGGCCCAACACATGAACTTCTTCATGGTATATATAACAGGAGGGACATTCTTGGTGGTTCTGTTCCAGCTTATAGAGTAGATTAATCAGTAGTCTAGTAATAGATTTTAAGCAATAGAAGAAATCTTAAACCAAATCAGAGAACTTCAATTAAAAAAACAGTGGGTACAGGAAAACTTCATGGTCAGAACATGTATCTAAGACTGTAAAATAAAGAATCCATGATCACTCTCAGGAAATGTATTTAGCTATATAGCAGTGTCTGCTGATCTGGATAATTTACTCTGCGGTCTTTATATGAGCCTAAAGTAGGTAGATATTGCCAAAAAGAAGACGACAGAGTCAGTGCCTGTAAATCAAACATTCTGCTTAACTACTTTTAGGAGCAGCAGGCTCCCATGGAAAAAAAGCTCTACAGAAGTTGAAATTGGAACTAAAACATCTTAACTCTTAAATAAATAGGACAGCTTCTGGCCTACATTCAAAGGAGTCACGTTGATAATTTAACTTTATTAGTAGGCCCTACTCTTAAGCAGTTAGATGTATATACCCACAGCCTTCCAAATGCTCTGCGATTAACGCTATCTAAATCGCAGTAGCATCCCAAAGCCCTGCAACAAATCCAGTCCTTGTTCTGATAAAACAAGACTGCCTTTATCTCTGTGGGTTTAAATTTAGTAATAGGAAAAGGTGTTCCATACACAGCAGAATGTCTTTAAATTTATTTTTTTCTCTGTTTCGTTGTTAGTATGGATTAACTGCTCTTAGTAAACAGTTTTCAGAGGCTTTTGTGATGCCCCAGGTGTCCTGGACACCTTTACAGTGCTGGAAGGTACAGCATATTTCTCACAAGCCTTACGGTCTTTTGGACCGGCAGCTGGAGGCCCAGTGTGATGTTGTGGTGCGTTTCAGATGTCACTGAATGCCTCTGTTAGGCAGCTGAATACCATCCTGCATACTCTTCCCCACTATCCTGATCAGGAGGCCAGTCCAGTAGACGTGCCCTAAAGTGCCTGGGTGAGGACCCTTGCTCAACAGTACCTTTTGAAAACAGCCAGACACAGGAAAGACACGGAGATGATGCCCTCGATTGTAAAGGTGGCATCAGTGATTGAATGATTGAGCCCTTGCCAAGGATGTGGGCAAACTAACATGTTCTGTATAACCACAGGGTGGAGGGTGGTTGCACGCTGCTCCGAAGCAGGGTCATTCTCTGCTGCTGATGCCGTGCCGCTACTCTGCAAAGACTTCCCATTCCTGATATGAGCAGACAAGCTTTTATCCTTGCAATCCAGGTGCTTGTCTAAGACCAAAGCAGCCTGGATTTTATTAGTTTGTTCAAGGACAGTTCAGCACTTTACCCAATGAGTGTACATCCTAGGTGGAAGTAAATACTCCGTCTCTGCTGAGAACTAAGCATCAAAGCCACCAAGGGGAACAAGTTTTTAAAATTACAGGCTTATCCCACGTAGTATGTCACTGGTCAGAGTGGCACAGCAGAGAGCAGAAAATTGCCTGAACACTTCAAGAGAAGCTTGGGGTTTTTCCTCCTGTAGACTAATGATATCCAGCTGGAGGTGGGGTGCTGTGATACGATATTCGTTGCCAGGAAGCCTGGGGGAATGGAGCAGGTGACAGGGATGAAGGATTCAAAATGCAAACTTTTGGAAGAGAATAAAATTATAACTAGCAGACAACAAAAACTATTGAGCCTGTAGAGAGGATCAGGTAGGGACTTCACTTCATTTGTACATTTATGTATTTCCTTCTCTTCCTGCAGGACTATACTTGGGAAAATCATGGCTTTTCCCTTGTAAACAGGCTTTATTCTGATATCGGGCATCTCCTTGATGAGAAGTTTCGGATGGTATATAACCTCACGTATAACACTATGGCAACACATGAAGATGTTGATACAACTACGCTAAGAAGAGCTTTATTTAACTATGTTCACTGTATGTATGGAATCAGGTATGGATGAAAATCCCCTGGCTTAGGAGTGCATTTTAAACTGTGCAAACAGAATCAAAAATGAACCATGTGAAAAGCATAATTTTAGACTGCGGGTGTTAAAGTGGGGATAGTACCTCAGTCTGGAAGTTAGAGTGGTTTTGCTGGCGTATCAGTGTAACTTTTGCTTCCAGTGGAGAAAATGATTATGAATCAGGATGGAAATTATGACAAAAATGTCTTCTCTGAAGCCAGCCTGTATCCTTTGTTCAGAAAACACAGCATCCTAGTATTACACCTTTCAGATCCGCTGTTAGCAGGTGGTTTTCTAGTATGTGTTTTAAATGCTCCAATTCCCAAACTTAAGAATATAATGCTGCGTAAGACCATGCTTTTAAAAACTTAGATCCAACAGAGTGATTGCCTGTATTATTTAGGTATGATGACTATGATTATGGAGAAGTTAATCAGTTACTTGAACGCAGCCTGAAGGTTTACATAAAGACAGTGACCTGCTACCCAGAGAGAACTACCAAGCGCATGTACGATAGTTACTGGCGTCAGTTCAAGCACTCGGAGAAGGTACGTATTTCAAAGCCAAAACGGCTTCACAGAGACCCTATGCTGTTTAAAAATGGCAGTATCTGTCAAAAAATCTGTTTTTAATGAGAAAATAGATACCAGTTTTACAAAATTACTTCTTAGTGTTCTGGAAATACTGATTCTTTTTTTATTATTATCCTTATTATTATTATTTTGAGTGACTTCTCCATAAAATTGAACTGACAACTGTAAAAGAAAAGTGGATGAACTTGGGAATGCAGAAGTGGTCAGCCATGCCAATACTTGGGATCTGGGAATCATATACGTGCATACACACACACACACATATATATATGTGTGTGTGTGTGTGTGTTTATCATCTTCATGGTGTTCTTCATCAATAAAAATGTCAACGTGTCTTCAGATATACAAGTTAAATGCTTCCTAACAAGGCATCAGTGCTTGTGTGCCTCCTAGCCTGTCTGGCACATAAACTCTTCCTTATTCTATGCTCCCGCATAGCAGTTGCAGGTGGTAGTAAAGAAAACAAAATATAATTCATAAAGAACTGATACCGTTAAGATACAAAAATGGTTTTACTGGGACTCCTCAGATGGAAGACTGCTTACAGCAGCAGCTGAGGCTAGTTCCTCACAGTCCTAGGATGTTGTCTAGTGTTGGCATACAACACAGCTGTCTCAAGAGGAACTGGAGCCTTGCAGCAGGGTCCAGGGAGAAAGGACATAGTTTCTTGCAGCGATACTTTACTGAAGATCAGAAATTTTAGCCTAAATGGGTACACGATGTTGCATTCAGAGGTGAACTAAATGGCTGGTTTGATTTTTAACAGGTTCATGTCAATCTACTTCTAATGGAAGCTCGTATGCAAGCCGAACTTCTGTATGCCCTTCGTGCCATAACTCGTCACTTAACCTGAAGCATTCGCTGGGCTGGAGTAAAGGAGTTTTTACTGAGTATGTAAAGACCTTTTGAAATAGATACACACCAGAAGCTGTTTGTGATGTAGCATCAGGTTATTCAATTCTCTAGTGTCAAAGTTTAGCCGTGCTTCTTGGCGGCTGTAATGTGCAATGACGTGTTTTATTTTCTTGATGCTTAACATTACTAATGATAACAAAAGTAACACTGAGGAGCACTACTCTGCATTGTTTCCAGATGGATTTCTGTCCAGTGGTCAGGATCCTGAAACTGTTTTTATTATATCCAATCCTAGCGCTTTGTTCTTTAAGCACCAGAGTGAAGTGCTTAGAGACTTCTTTTTCCAAGCAATCATTTTTCAGATTAGTGGAGTCCAGCAGAAGATCGGTTCTGCCTGTCCTGAGAATGTACCACCATGTCGTGACTCGTGACAGAGACGCGCGGGCTGCGTTGCATCGGATTGCCCACTGGATTCTTCTGTGTCTCCTGGAGACTGCTTGCCAGTCGCCGTCTTACTACAGCAATTGAAGGTGATGCGAGATGTGGATGCAAACATTGAGCACACTGTAATGTGAAATTAATCGTGATAAATCCTACAGCATGCTACTGAAGTGCGAAATTCATCTGCTTTGTCGTGCCCCTTCCCAAGAGAAGAGGCCTCACGATTTGCCATTTCAGCCACACTTACCGTGTTCCGATCATGCATAACCTTGTTTTACTGACAGTCACCCTCAGTTGTCCTTACAATACCCATGCTCATCACATGTTGCGATTTGTTTAGTTGGCACCTATAAAGTTAATACACAGGCTGACCAAAAATAGGGTTGTGGGTTTTTTTGCACTCTCTCCTTTCTCAATGTTTTAACTAAGGAAAGTAAAGGAAGGCTAGCATATCTGTTCTTTCATATTGGATGTAGAGAAATTTATTTCCCATAACGTTTTCATAGCATGAAATTTTAATATTCAAAGTTTTAAAAGTTTCTATGCATTAGTGTGAGTGAACAAAAGAAAAGTGCAATATTTAAAAAGAAAGCAAGCTTTTTTCCCTGTCATGCCACTGCTAAAGTGTCCTTCTTATATAGCCATAAAGAAATTTTAAAACCAAATTTCTTTATTGTCTAAGGCCTAGCAGTTTTGCTTTAGCTTTTACGGCTTAAGACAACCTGATACTGAGATGCCAAAGCATCCCCAAAACAAAGCATTCTTGGACAACCGGTGATATTGGGGAAGGGAAGAAATAAGCTGCCAAAAATGTCACACTTTTGTGCTGTTTTCTGTTGCTTTTGACTGATTTTTAAGAGCACAAAATGTTGATATTTATAGCTTTATTTTGTATTGCATTAATGAACCAGTGAAGTGCCTAAAGAGATGCTTAAACTTACCCAGTAGGATGCAAGTTGTCACTGCTTCAACTTTTGTCTGTCGGTTTGGACTTTTCATATTTCTTTGAGGAGGGTGACCTTTATTTCTGTTGCATACATTCAAAAATAACTGGATAGGATTAATGTTCCATTGGATTGTAGACGTTTATACAGGATTTTTTTTTCCATTGTTGATTGCAGAATAGTTTTTAAAAATACTATCAGTCATATTTTAACACTTTTCATTGGCAAAATCATGGACCAGTACGCCACAAAAGTTAGTTTTCTCTCTTTTTTCCTTTTCCTGATACCTTGCCGTGACTTTGCATGTTGGTTTTTTCGCTGTATCTCTCTGTTCCGGATTGGAAAGCTAAATGATTGTACACTTTTCTGCACTTTCAGACTGCAGGCTCTGCATGTGAAAACCTTTTGAGGAAGAAATCGGTAATTTTTTTTTTTTTTAATGTAACGTTGGCTATTTAGAAAACGACCCAATAGACAGCATCGGACTCTCTTCTAGAGAGAGCGTTGGGTAAAACGTCAGATTTATTTATCTTTTATAGCTAACTGCAAGGATTTCTCAGAAGTTTTGAGATGCTCCTATGTATGAACTTAGATTAACTTTCTAAGTTGTTATGGTCCTTTTTGCTCCCTCTTGTGACTGTAGTGGCCATACCTAATGGCTTTTGTGCGTAGAACAGTTCTGCTGAGAGACATTTTCATGCAATACGTTTGCTTTTTTTCAAGCGATGGGAACTGTACAGTACTACTTTAAATTCCTTTGCTTTGAAAAGTCAAGTAGTTCTCAAGAAGCACAGCTGAGCTCTGGAAAGGAGGTGAAACTAGATTTGGGTAACTAATACAACGGCGTAGTTTCCCTTCAGAAGTGCAAAGAATCTTAGAGTAGGTTGAGTTTTACGTGTGGAAACATTGAGTGCCTTTACTTCTTTCCTTAGGAAATATACGTGCCAGCTCAAATGCCTTCTGAGCAAAGTACGTGAGCAGATTTGAAATATAGAAACCATAAATGGATTGCTTCATAAAATTTATAGTAAACCAGTGATTTCCTTTTCTGTCTTTTTTTTTTTTTTTAAGGTGCCATATCAAGTCACATATGGCCTGCAAGACATTCCACCGTAGGGAATGTCATTGTACAACTACTTTGTTATTTCTCTTTTTTGGTTTTTTGGTTTTTTTTTTTTTTTTAATATTAAATGCAAACTTGAAACTTCTGGAAATGTTTTCCACGTGGCATTTTTTTTTTCAAAGTATTGCATTTACAGTGTAACAAATTATAGCCTAGTTTTTATACTGAAATTTATGATTTTTAATAGGTGTTTGTTCAGAATAGGTGTTTAAAGTCAGACAACTCTACCATACACTTTACGCACGCTTTAGGCTCACACTGTGCCAAATTTTACTGTGCAAGTGTTCTTGGATTTCTTGCATTTTTAAAGCACTCATGAATGTGAATCTTCACACTTTCTTCATTAATTTTATTCCTAAGAGTACCGTAATTGTTGGAAGTGTAGATATTCTCCCTCTGTGTTCCTTTATTGGAACTGATATTTACCAGCATTAATTAGTCCACAAAATCCCAGCCATGACCAACATAAAAACAAAGCGTGCAGTCTCCCGTCTACTGAAGAGAAAGCTTGGTAGGTACAAATTAGCCAGTGAGCACAGGGAAAGCTGGAAGTAGGGAATGGAGCTTTTGAGCGCGGACAGCTTCTTAACATTGCCGAACCGCTTCAGAACGCGCGCTATGATAGAGTACATTCTGGCTGAAATTGCTCCATTTTTGTTTTGGTAACGAAGAGAAGTGAAAAAGGTGCCGATTGGAGAAAAGCATTTGCATTTCCCAGAACACTCTGCCTGCAGCAGAACATCACAAGAGTGCCATCACACAGGAGTCACCATCCCTAGAGGTGTTTAAGAAACGTCGAGATGTGGCACTTCAGGGCATGCTCTAGTGGCAGAGACTGTAGGTTGTCTGGTTGGACTCGATGATCTTAAAGGTCCTTTCCAACCATGAAGATTCTGTGATTCCGTACCGTTTGTGCAGATAGCTACTACAGCTAGAGCTGTGGTATCCTGGGAGAATTTTGGTGAGCTGTATTTTCATCTAGATGACTGAAACATATATTCTTTGTCCTAAAGCCTTCATTAAAATGAAAAGGATGTACTTTCAGCTTTAAGACTTCAAGAACTGCCAGTGTGATCTCTTCCTGTGTGTTAAAAACAACTTGAAGGACAGGAAAATCAGTGATTGTAAACGATTGTAAAGTCAGGTCTCTATAAATTTAGAACAGAGCAGAGCAGAACAAAGAGGAAAACATCTTGCTTCTCTGTTACTTGAGTGCAGAAGGTCAGAGGGCCACGTTCTTCAAAAGTATTTTTGTTTGTAGTGGTGCTGATAGATGTTTCCAAGGGATTTGGAAGAAGCGGCTAGTTGCCTAAATTTCCATGGGAATTTGAGCACCTAGACACTTGGCAAAATCCTACAAGGTGCCCACTTGCATTTTTGAGTCAGGTTTTCAAAGATACTTACTCACCTAAATTCAATAGAATAAAATCAGTTTCCATAGAGATAAAAGGAATAACGTGTAGCAGATCCGTGCGATATGCAGCGACTGTTAATGAAATGGATTGTTTTGGGGACTTAATATAGGCTTAGAGAAATCTTTCCCAAAGCAGTTAAACTGTAAGCTGCTGCTCTTGCAGAACAGGTTCTCGATGTTTCTCATGCGTGTGTGTTTTCCATGAACATAGGCATGCATTTCAGGCTCATGTTCCAGAGTTTGGACTCCCTTCTAGAGGAGCTGGATTATTTAACCTCTACTGGCAGAAGAGATTTATTGGTGGTAGCAAGTGGATAACTTGTGCCCGGACTAAAAAGTTTTGGCCACAAAGAAATACTCCAAGTCTTCTTGATTTCAAGTGATGTTCTTTCAGTTACTTTCCTTAGAGGTTTGGATCCTTCTCCCATAAATAAGGGGTGAGGTTGCACAAAATGGAGGGAGGGGGGAGTGGATTCATTGTAGATGAACTTTCCCAGAGCTGATCTGAATATAAAGCTGTAAGGACTGGTTTGTCGTTAGCGATCCCTCCAAGATGGACAAAAACGTCAGTTTTCACTATCTGAACTTCAGATTTATTTTCCCTGATGTCCCCCGGGACTATGTTTGTCTGAAGAGAGGCATCCACCAGCTTTTCCACATTTGGGAATTGTGAATGAAAATTTTTATCTCCAAATGAAAATGAACTTAGCATTTCATACCTACTGCATAGATCAGAGGTGTGGGAGATGGAGAGATCACAGTAGTACGAGGAAACTTTAGGAGCACCTTGGTCAGTATTAATTTATCCCTTTGGGCACGTTTCCTGGCATGCGGTCATGCTGCTGCTCCCCCAACACACATCAGGTCTCTCTTGCAGACGTTTAATCCTTCTGCTGCTCACCAGGGGCAAAAAAATTGTCGATTTCCAACCTGCCACCACCACCCCCCTGCATCAAGTGCTTCCTATCTATCTTGCTAACTCACAATCCCTAGCGGCCATGCAGGGACAACCTCCTAGCCTTAACCTTGTAAAACAACGCTAGGCTCCTCTGTCACCCTTCGCTGTTGGGTTCAGGGGGTCTTTCTCATGTTCAGAAACACTTAATTGCCGTAGTAGGTTATTTTCTGGACAGGAAAATTCTAAATCTGGTTCGAAAGGATGACACTCAGTACTTGCTTACAACGTTTAGGTAGCATTTGCCGGTAGCATGTCAGATCCCATCTCTGGAGGTACAGTGATAATCCAGTGGATCCGCTAAGCAAACGCTTTCTTTGGCAAAACTCCCCGTGCTTGAGCTGTTGAGCCGTGCAGGTTTCTTTGAGGGACATGTAATGGGGGATTTGAGGTCCTCTTGTGCCAGGCAGCCTTGCGGGGCCGTGGGGTTGGCAGCTCCTCGGGTGCCTTGCAGCCGGGCAGACCGTGGCCAGCCTCTGGAACAAGTGGATTTGGGTTTTTCATTTATCTATGGGTTAAATCCAAATGCACACCATGGAGCGGCTGTTGGAGACATAGGCAGGGTTGGGTGTTCCTGCAGGTATCATCAGGGCTTGTGGAGAATAGAAATCCGAATTCTGCTCTTGTTCCCAACAGTAGTTAGAGGTGGTATTGAAGATGCCAATTAATATACTAATTGTGGGGAGCAAGCCGCAGAAGCACCAGAAGGTACAGACCACAGGCGCTCTCGGGGGGACACAACCAGCCCAGGAGCTGACATGTTGGTCAGTTGAAGAAACTTGACCAGTGTGTCCAAGAGGTTCTTGTGTGTGTCTGTGTGTAGGGGAGATGCTGGGAGATGCCTTCTTCTGAGGTGTTCCAGAGGGCTCCTTGTAGGACAAGAGTTGGGACCCATTCCTTACTCCATGGATGGAGCAGGGGAAGGGAACCGTTCACTTCCGCCCGAGAAAAACGTGCCGCTGTGGAATTACATTTTCTTGCCCCCATCAGCCCTTGGAAGGGAGATTTCAGACAAAATGGGTGAATCACCAAACGTCTCCAGCCAAGGGGTCTAGGTGGGAGCGACAGCAGCAGGTCCAAACATGCACAGCCCAAAACCATTTCTCATTCCCCGCTTCACGCTCATGTCGTGCCACCGGACCCAACCTCATCCCTCCAGCCGGGCTGCCACGTCCCCGGGTGGCTGCAGGAGCAGCCCGCTCGGGGCAGTGGGAGACGTGGCTGCTTTTAGGGGAAAAATAATAATAATTAGGCTACAGCCCTTGGACTCTGCGAGGCAACGCGGTCAGAAATCTTTTTCACGACTGTGACCGGAACTGGATATAAACTGTAGCTTGAAAAAATAGGAATTTTGTAAACTTGAAATCTCTTTGGTTTTACCCTTTTCTCCTTTTGCTGGAAAGCCACATGATGAATGTATATGCTTTTATCTTTCTATCCGACATAACTGAAAATCAGACTGCCAACTCCTTGTTTTGTATTATCCTTTTTTTTTTTTTTTTAAAAAAAAAAAAAAAAAGAAAAGTTTGTGAGCAATATATGTAGCATGCTGTGAACGTCTGTTTTGATCTTTATAGTTACTCTTTAATCCATCAGTATTAACACCAGTTCTTTTTTTTGTGTTCCCCTTGGTACTTCGTATGCGGTGTAAGCAGAAGCTGTGATCGGCTTTGCAGTCCTGTGCCGTGTTACTGTAACTCCTTGATTTTTTAGGCAGCACCTGACTGTGGGCCACCCTGGGGCAGGCAGCGTGCCCGTACGCGACTGCCACTTTTCAGTCTCTTGTACTATGTATAGTTTTAAGTAGAATAAGCTTTTTAACCGAATATTGATGCGGTTTTATGAGTCACGCAGGCTGCAAGTGTCTGGTGTGTGAGAGTCTTTGTATTTATAGTTGTTGGGGGTTTGGTTTTCTTGTTTCGCTGTTGGTTTTGTTTTTGGTTTGTTTTTTTTTTAAATTCATAAAGTAGCAAACTTGATAAACATAGCCACTTTAAACTGCTCTTGCTAAACAGACCCTGCTGTAGATAAAATACCACTGTAGACAGAGGGAGGCCGGCAGACCTCTCTCGACCGTGGGTGAGCTGAGCTCCTCTCTGCGAAAAGCACGGTCTCAGCTGCGCGGCCGCCCTGCGTTTGGCCACGTTTGGACCCAAACGCAGGGAAAGCCAGGGCCCAGCGTGTGTTTCAGCCCCCCATGCCTATAAGCCTGCTGCTGGCTGACCCCCGCCGTCTGCTCGCCGGTGCAGGGGGCGCAAAACGTGAGTCTTGCCAGGGCGGGAGGGATGGACGGACCAGCTGCTGGACCGAAAACGCGGGCACGGTGTTTCTGCAGCCGACAAGCTTCCCAGCCTCTCGCGAGTGCAAAAATTAGCCCTTGATTTGCCGTCTGCAGAGCCCGGCGTGTCGGGGGTAAGGAGCGGCGCTGGCGGCCCGTGGGCGGCCGTGGGTCTGAGCCCCCTGGCAGGGCAGCGCCCGGGGGTGGTGTTCCACCGCATCTCCCACCTCTCGCCCTGCGCGGGGGGCCAGTTGTACCCAGCCCCAGCCTGGCGGCTCTCAGCTTCTCGCCTCCTCCCGCCACGGCTGCGCAGGTGATTCGGGATGGAGGATTAAGGACAAAGCTCTGATCCTGCTGCTCCCACCACCAGCACGGAACGGGACAGCGTGGTAGCTCTGTGGGTCCCACCGGCCCTGCAGCATCCCACGGGCGGGTGGCACTTCACCTGTCCTGCCTCCGGGGCCACCACCGGCCCCGAGCTCCAGAGATGCCACAGGCTCCATGCTTTCACAGGGGGTTTGCCTGCAAGGTTGAGGCAGCTGCTAGGAACTCACTGTGGGTTTCCGCAGCAGCTTTTACCAGTTATTTTTTATTGTTGTTGCTGGCTGGGGGGGAGGGGGTTGTTGGGGGTTTTTTTGGGTTTGTTTTTTTTTTTTGCAGAGGACAGACTGACCTAGTGGGATGGATTATTTTTTTTGTGTGTGTGTGTGACTTTTGTTAGTTTTTAAGTTACCCAACTTGAATTTCTCTGAACAGATGCAGAAGGAACTTTTTTTTTTTTTTTTTGGTGAGTTAAGAGACAAAAATGCATTTTTAAACAAAGGAATCATGTATTAACATTTTAACAGCAATTCATAAATCTGCACTTTTTATGAGGTTTTGAAAAATCTATTTATAGGTACGGAACAATGGGGTTTGTTTAAAACTGTATCGCATTTATACTTGCTGAAATTACTTTCATTGTTATCAGTAGGAATTTCATTGGTTAAATAAAATGGATAAAACCCGTCTCCTGCTCGATCCATCATTTGCCATGTGCTGGGGAACACGTTTCTGGAGCAGAGCATCCCGTGTTTTGTGGTGAGATCCAGTCCTGGGGAAGTGTCCTTCCCCTCCGTGCCTTTGTCCTGGTTTTTAATCTATGTATTATTTAACATATAGGTTATTTATATATAGGGAGATATAGATAATAATTCTATTAAATCTATGTGAACACAGATCCTGATAAATTCATAGCGCCTGCCGAAGGGGATGTCTTTTAAATAGGCAGTTGTCCGTGACAAGGGATGGGGCGATGGGCATCGTGATGTTCGCTGTTGGTACAGGACTCATCACCTTCCTTTTAGAAATTTGTGCTGTGAAAGCCACGGGCAGTGGGATGCACCCGCAGCTGCTCCCTCCCTCTTCCAGGGAGCCCTGAGCGAGCCCCGGAGCAGGCGTGGGTGAGAGCCACAAAACCATGAAGGCACCACACATGCCGAGGGCGCTGGCTCGGGGCAATGCCAAGCTTGTCTGCAGCCGGATTGTCCCTGACCCCTGCGGTCCTGCCATCCGCCTCATCCAGCTCTCGGGGAAGGGTGGCCAAAGGATCACCGAGGGGTTTGTCCTGGAAGGATGCTCATCTCATAGAATCCCAGAATGGTTTGGGTTGGAAGGGACCTTAAAGACCATCTAGTTCCAACCCCCCTGCCATGGGCAGGGACACCTCCCACCAGACCAGGCTGCTCAAAGCCCCATCCAGCCTGGCCTCGAACACTTCCAGGGATGGGGCATCACAGAAGCCTGGGGAGTTGTGGGTGTATCTTGTCCTCCAGCTGCTGGGTGCTCACTGGCCTGCCCTCACCTTGCCCTGCAATGGAAATAACCCCCCCAAAAAAACCCCTAAAAACCCATTTCTAGTTCTGTTAAGACATAGTGTGTGCCCCGAGGTGGGCTGTGACAGAGAGTTGTCCCAGCATGGCCATTACCTACTGGCATCTTCGGCTGGTTCAGCTTCATCCTGCCCTGAAAAATACACTTGTCACAATAAAAAAAAGTAGATCTGCAAATATATAAAGTGCTTATTTATTTGCTTTCAGTGGCAGTTTCAAAATACTGACGATATCTATCCTCTCGGGTCCAGGCAGAGAGCTTTCCGTCCCCGTACGGGCGCTGTGGCTGTCACCTCCAGGCACCAGTGCAGCCCCGGACTGGGGCGGGGGGCAACCATGTCACCAGCACCGTTGTGAAAAAGTTAAAAAACTTGCAATATTCCTCAAAACCCAAGGGCTGCTGTGGAGATCCTGCGTTACGTCCTAAAGGTCCCACAGAACGGGTGAGCGGCAGGGCAGGACGGTGCCCTCCTCAAGCGAGCCCAGCCCCGATGTTGGTCCCTGCCCCTTCACCCGGCGTGTTAGCGCTCGGGCGGGGGCACCCGGCGTGGGCAGAGGACACCCCCGCTCCCCGGCAACCCCGGGCTTGCCCTGCAGCCCGTCCTCGCCCCTGGCCGGCTCCCCCTGGAAAACCAAAGCCAAGACCATTTGTGTGGGTTGGTGATTGCCCAGACTTTCCCCTTGACCGTCCCCACCCTGGGCTACTATGGCTCAGTTGCCACCTGGCCACATGCTCACCACCTCCTGCTCCCGCACCGTCTCACCCCGAAACCAGCCCGTGGACGGAGAAACCCAGAGCCCCGCGGGTGGTGGCAGACCGGGGACCGTGTCACAGGGATGCTCAGATGCCCACACCGGGTGGCCGTGGGACGGTCTCCCTGCGGCCCATAGGTGACCCCGTGGGATGTCCCCCGGGATCTGGGAAAGGGCCATTCCCTGGGTAAGGGTGGGCAGCCAGCCCCGCACGGGTGGCATGTCCTTGGGGAGTCTCCCGAGCCCCCCCCCAGGCCCCTCCCCAGCCTCACGGAGCACGAGGAGACACCCCAATGTGCCCCAAGACCGGCACCAGCTGGGAGCGTGGGCCACCCCCAGCCTCCTGGATGGAGCCGAAAAGCCATGAGCACCATCAGGGTGGCCAGCAGCGGAGACCATGTGGCCACTCATGGCATGAGCAAGCCCACATCTCTAGGGTTGGATTTCAGCTTGTACTGATGTCTCCTTAGCCTCTTCCCAGCATCCCCTCAGGCTCCTCATGGCATGGCACTGGGAAGAAATGGTGACCACCCCCAGGCCCCCGTACAGGGCAACAGACGGATCCTCTCTGCCAAGCGTTTGCATTAATCGCTGCTGCCGTGCACCCACCAGCACATCACCTGATTTCGACGCTGCGCACTAAAATAGCCCAAATTACAACCTGCGTGGAAACATGCAAATTCCCCCCAATAGCTTCTAATTTGATCACGACGGAGCAATCTGGCGAGGCACCTGGACAGCCCGGCAGGGGCTCTACAAATCCAAGCTACAATTTTAGATGTTATAAATAACATCACTCATCACGCTAATGAGCTCGTGTAAGTACCAGTGATTTTTGTAAGCTTTTCAGAGTATAAAAGAAGATAATGCCTGGATTTGTATTTCCTGCTAAATTAAAACTTACCCCCTGTGTCTTCAGCATGTGCTTTTTGTCCTTGGAGCAAAACTTGAGTGTTTCCGACCTGCAGGAAAGTGCTTTTGCAGAAGGGAAGCTCTCCTTCTCCGCCTGCCCGGAGCTGGTGTTTAGAGCATCAACGTGCCCAGGGAACAAAATGTTTCCAAAAAACTGGATACCGGAAATACAACAAAACAAGCGATTTTGGTCAAAACCGAAGTGTTTTAGGTGCCATGACCTGCAACATTCAGTGTTGACTTGCCCACGAATGAGTTCCCCGGCAGTTCTCTGCCGCAGCTGCCGCGTCTCCCACGTTGTCCTCAGGGCCTGGTGCCCCTCGCGAGGCACCGAAAGCTCCAGCAGGAGAAGAGCTGGGCCGGGGAGACCACGCTGGTGGAATACTGACTTCTGATTTGTCTTGCTAAATTAACCTCGCTGAGCTCTCTTGGCTTCCTCTGCAACCGGTGGAGAGACTCCACCAGAGGGTGACATCTGCCCTGAATCGTCTCCCCGGGGGGGTCTGACGCGCCTCCTCCCTCCGCCGCCGCAGGGGAAGCAGGGTTGGGCTGCAGCCCTCAGCTCGCAGGAGACGGAACTCCAGCGCAGAACTGCCACACACCGAAAAGAGCGGCTGAAAACATTTTTTTTAGTAAAGTTAAGCTAACCCCTAGGCTTTTTTTTTTCCTTTCATTTTGCACGCTGAAAAAGACAAACAAACCAAGAAAAATGCAGTTTTGCAGAAAAGAGGAATAGAAGCTCAAGCTGGAGGCGTCCTTACCAGCTCTAATTAGTAGACCTGAGTGCAAATCCCCCCCACCACAGAGAGCCAGAGCCTTGGTGCTGTGTCCCCAGGCGTCCCAGCGGTGCCGGCAGGCCACCATGCGGGAATGTGCTCAGTGCCAAGCACCCGCATCTGCTCACAGCTGGGAGCAGGTGATGGAGAAAGAGCGAGACCCTGAATACGCTCCTGAGAGGAACAAAGGACAGATACCAGGTCCCCAGATACATCCCGCTCCATCAAACCCCGCTCTGATGGGGCTTGGGGGGATGAGCTGTGGCATTACAGGATGTGGGGATGGACAAAATTATCCTCCATTGCTGGATCCCAAGGAGCCCAAGCGCCTCTTCCCTAGTCCTTGATGACACCCGGCATCTGAGCAGCCACCCTTTTTCCTGAGCTGTCTACTGGTGGGACGATGACCCTCAGAGATCATGGACACCTCTCTCATTGTCACCATTCAAACCTCGTCTGCAGCCAGCAGGTCTGTGGTCTCACGCATCCTTGAGAAGACAGTCCCACATGAAATAACTCATCACAATTTTGTGGAGTGCAATGTTTTTTTCCGAGTGCAGGCTGTCACCTACCGTGCACAGGTGTACAGTCCCCCCCCATGGATGCCTGAGGGTGAAGGATGCACTCAGCCACCCCACAAATATGCACGTTTTCCACGAACTCAAAAAATTGTGGGCCAAGTTCTTTAAGGGATGGGATGACTCCACACAGGTCAGGCCAAATCGTAGGGTTTGAGGTGCACGCGGTGGTTAATGCCATCTGTTGCAGTAGGACCATGCACAAATCCCCACCACTGCCCAAACGTGGCTGCGAGCGCTGGGGGTCGTTTCCAGCAGCACACAGGAGGCATCAGCCCCTGGTATCATTCCTAGCTGCATGGAAGGACTTAGTGACCCAAACGTCTTCCAAGGGGCTGTAGGAAAGACCATCTCACCTGTACGATCATCTGGGTGACCTACATCAATGGCCTCCATGGGTGGGAAAAGCCCCATCAGCCACCAACCCCAGCTAAGCTTCATTGGCCCCAGCTTCAGGCATCCAGCTGAGGTGCCCAGGTGAAAGGCCAGGGAGATATTTATATTGAATGGAGAGACTCCAGTGCATGCAGAGAACAGATTTTACATGTCCACGCTTGGGTGGCATAAATCCAGGTAGTGATGTCTCCCTGGGTCTCTTGTATCACCCCTCTGGAGCTGCTCCACTCATCTCAGCAGCTTGTTGGTGTCAGGACCGAGCAGAGACCACTTCGCAGCCATTACCGCTCACTATTTAGCCACTTGGTTTGAAACTTCCCATCCATCTGCTGCTCTTCTCCTGCCACTGAGGAGCTCCCGTGGTTCCTCCCCTGCCCTCTAGCACCATCCTGCCCACCTGCTGCAGCTCCTGGCTTTGGTCCATAACCATCTTCCACCGGCAGACTCTGGGAGGTTTGGCAAAATCCACGATATCACAGCAGTAAACATGCAGTGACATCTGCTCCAAATGTCCGCTCTCCACCATGTAAAGTTAGTTTAAGGCATCAAGTTATTAATAAAGATGATACCTCGGGGGAATCTGAAGCCCCTGCTTCAGCTTTGCAGGTGATGCTGCTGGCTCAGTGGAAAACGGCTTCTGCCTCCCAGGAAAACGGTCACGGTTTCAGTGTTTTTGGAAAGGAAAAAGGGTTTTTTTCACCCTTAGAAATGGGAGAAGATGAGACATCAGCTAAGATGGGCCATGGCTACCAAGGCACTGGCCTTCCTCTGAGGTGGAGAGAGACACATTCCCGTGCCAGGCTTCGCAGCGAGTGCTGAATATCCACGTCAAAACCTCTAAACCAGACCACAGGCTGCTCTTGGATAATTCTGGTCCTTGTTTCAGCCTGGACCCAAAAAACTTTTTCCACTAAAAATGGCAAATTGCCATGAAAAAAAAAAAAAAAAAAAAACAAAAAACCAAACCACGACATTTGATAAATCACCCTGTTCTGACAGGATATATTTATTTCCTTGGAGATTTTCCAACCAGCTGTAACACTAACACCGCTGGAAAGTCTGTAGGCCTTTCTGCTTGGCTGGAAACACCAGTTCTGTGGAAATCAATGGCAGATGTTACCCAGTGTGAGATCCAGTCCCAAACCGGAGTAAGTCCAACAGCCTGGGAGACTGTGCAGCGAAGAGGAATCGTCCCGCAGGATCGCAGCCCTGCTAACACGCAAACCCCAGACACGCTCCTTGCTCCCGGGAAATCCTTCCCAGCCGAACAAGATACACTGGTATTTATTTTACAACACCTTTTCCGTTTTCTCTTTTCCTTTTCCACGACTAAGAGATAACCCGTGAACAAGCATGGCTCAATTCCCTTCCGAAGCTCCCTGGCCGGAGAGAGGTGCCGAGCTGGTGATGGAGCTCTACGCAGAGGTGAGCAGCTCTGAAACGTGCAACGGCAGCCAAAGTGTGACCCAGAGGACGCAGCCCAGGCTGTGACCGAGGGGCCACGCTGAGTCCCTCTGCCACTGGCCATGCCCAGCCCCAGGGTGGATGCAGCAGACACAAGGATCATCTCGAGTTGCACAGAGACCCCTGGGTAGAAGGGCTGGGTGATCTGGATGAGGGAAGGACACCTCCCACTAGACCAGGTTGCCCAAAGCCCCATCCAACCTGACCTCGACCACTTCCAGGGATGGGGCATCCACAGCTTCTCTGGGCAACCTGTGCCAGTGCCTCACCAGTTGCTGCAGACCCGAGAGGAATGCAGACCCCACTGGATGGATTCAGAGGCAGATTAACAGAGGTACCTGCAAAACGCAGGTGCCAACATCTGGTTTATTCATCCCAGGATCTCTGTACTGTCAGTGGAGGGAAATGGCCACTTTTAGGGACTGCTTGTTCTCCTTCTAAAGAGGATAAAACCAGTCAAGGGAGCGGCATCGCACAAGAGGGAGTTTCTCCCTGTCAGGTGCAAAGAATCACCTGGCCGTGATGTGATTTTTCTGTAGCCAAACCGGCCATCGTGCTGCACCCCAGGTGCATTTCACCACATCCCACAAGAATAAAAGATCCCCTCTCCCTCTCGCTCTCTGTTCTGGCACACACAGAGCTAAATCCGCCTGCAACCCCCCAGCTTTTACCTACGGGTTCCCCAGCTTAGTGAATTGACTCTTGTAAAGTGCTTTGAGAGAAGAAAGGTGTTTTAAAAGCACAAAAGGGCCATTAATATCAGATGTCAAACCATAACAAAGAACAACTGTGCTGCTGGTGCTTTCTTGATTAGCCAGGGCACCCCGGGCTGCATTATCTCCTTTGCAACGGTGACAGAAACACGATACCAGCCCCTCTCTGGAAAAGTAACTTTTATTTTGTTGAAGCCATACGTTTCCAAGGACCGAGCAAAGCTCACAAGCCATAAATCATGCCCACATAAGACTAATCTCAAACAGTAATTAGTTTGCAGCAGGATGTTGCTTGTTCTGTGATAACTGCTGAGCGTTCGAGGCAGATTTCCCATCGCCCGCTCAGACACGCAGCACTGAAGACCAATGCCCCGTGCCGGTTGCGGTCCTTAGCGTTTGAAATCTGAGCACGTTAAGACAATTTTTAATAATACCGCTCCACATCTGCCCAAATCCCTCAGTGCCGCAGCCCCTTAGATTTCAAGGTCTCTCCACTTGCGGTCGGAAGACACGGTCACAGCACAGGGACCTGCTGGCCTGACCCGAGCTAGGCTGGGTAGGGATGGTGGTGGACCTCCCGAGGTGTCTCAGCTTTGCTGCCTCTCGGTACACGAGCCCCCAGGTCACTGCAGCCGGGGGGTGCACTGGTGGAGCTGGGATGCGGGGGCTGCTGGGTGAAGGTGTGGGGAAGCTGCTGGGGGTGCAGGACCCCCGAGAAGTGCCTCACTGTCTGCTCAGGTGGGTCAGAGACAAGGCCACGCAGAAGGCACGAGATGGGCAGCTCGGGGGGGCAGCTGCCTTCTCCTCAATGCTCGGGCTGCCACATGTGCCTTCAGAGGCTGCTGGGGACCCTGGGTCCACCCAGGCTGGTGCCCCTGTCACTGCACCCTGGCAGCTCCTGGGGCCTGAGCTGGCTGCTCTCATGCCTTGACAGCCTAAGAGGAGTACTGGGGTTGCGAGAGGAGCAAGGACCCAATTCCCCATCCGGCTCTGCAGGGGGGAAGGCATATTTGAGTAGGAAAAGATGCAAAGTTTGGTTTGGAGAGCATCCGCAGGCTGCTCTCTGCCTGCTGGGAGCTGTGACCTGGACCTTGCCTCTTGCACCCAAAATCCCCGTACCAACAGCTCCAAGGCAAAGGAGGGATTTGCAAAACGCTGCTGACTTCACCCAATTAGACTCCTATTGGCACACAAAAGCTGCCTTTCCTTTTGAACCAAGCCGGCGCCGCTTCCTGGGTGGCCTCTTTCTCCATGAACCAGCCATGGCCCACAAAGGGTGAGATGAGTTGTCCTCTGTCCCTGCTCAGCCCACCACCCCCCCACTTCATCCCCACTGTTGGCATCCTCACCAATGCCATTAGCGTGGTTGCCGAACGGGATGCCACCTGGCCAGGGATGTGCAGGCACAGCTGGTTGCGTTGAATGCAGCCCCTAAGCTATGGAAACAGCCCTCCGTCGCCGCCATGAAACAGATGAACCTTATGTACCCCCCCAAAGCCATCTCCCCCCAGCTCAGCCCCACCATCAGCCGTGTGAGGCAGAAAAGCTGCTGCATGGAGTAATTGGGCTTTCTTCAACCCAGGACTGGCCCCCAGCAACACAGCACCACTGGGTCTCCAAAGGGGTGGCAGCACCTGGGACTCTTTCTGCTATGGCAGATCAAGGGTCCACAGCCAACCTGGCACTGGAGGGAGGGACAGAGGTGGGGGTGAAGGACACGATCCATCCTTGTAGGACTCCCAAATGCCTCTGGGAGTCCAGCCACAGCAAACGCTGCTGACACTACGAACCTTCCTCCTGCTGGCAGCTGAACCAAGAGCTCCAAAGCCCCTCATGAGTCGAGCCCCGTGGAAGGGCAGCACCCCTGTGCCCTCCTCCAGCAGTGGCGGGTGTCCCTGTGCCCCTCGTCCAGCTGCAAACTCCTGATGGTTCCCTGCAAAGCTCCTGCGTGCACCCCGCCGGCTCCAGTGTGCCAGATGTTGTGGGTCCTGGCTCACGCTGGTGAGGAGAAGGGGTGAAGAAGAGCGAGCAGGGAGGACGAGCGGTGCAGAAGAGGGGTTGGGTCCCCTTCCCACAGAAGCGTGTCTGGTACCGCACCGGCTCACCAGCTGGGTATTTACACAGCAAAATGAACGCTGTGCCTCAGATCATCCCTCCGCCTCTCACCCCGCCTGGCAGCCCATAGTCCCCACAGGAGAAAGGGGGAACGCAACCGCTTTTTCCCCCCTCCATGTTTCTGAAATTGGCTAAGGAAGGGAAATGCCCAGCAAAAGCCTTTGCTGTTAGGGCTCATGTTGAGCTTGGCCATGCTGGTCCCTGCAGCTGCAACAGCCACGCGGACCTCTCCTCCTCTCCCGGCAGCAGAGGCCCCTGCCGTGAGTTCTGCCAGGACCTCCAAGTGTAAGCAACTCACCACAAGTGTCCTATTCCCTCTGCCTCTTCCATCGCGTTTGCAGGACTCCATTCCTTGACATCCCTCTGGCCAGCTTCACTGCCAGCACAGCACCGAGGGGAAGCTGCTGCCCTGCCCGGGGCTGGCTCCAGCCCCACTCTGGCCCTACCACTGCGAACGGGCTATGAAAACACCAAATCACCTCACGCAAAGGCAGCAAAATCCCCCTGTTCCCCATGCATCTCCTGTCCCGTAAGGACACCCTGTAAGTATGTCCCTGCCGCTGACCCAGACCGGTGGGAAGGGCAGAGCTGCTTTTCTTTTGTCCTAGAGGGAAATCCAGGGGGATAATGTTCCCCCTGTGAGCTGGGCTTTCAAAACAAGCCCCAGAAGGACAGTTGTGGTGCTACCCATCCCCAGCCTGGGCACCGTCTCGTGGAGACCCCAGGCTCGTCAATACCGCTGCGTGCTTGGGGAACTGTTGGCTCTCAAGGGAAGCAGGGCGGGTGGCAGCAGATTCAAAGCCAAAAGCGTGACTCCCGGGCACTGCTGGGCTTCAGAGCAGGCACAAGGGCTTCAGGGCTGAGACCTTCAGGGGCTTAGACCATCATGGAATGCCACATCTTGAAGCTTCAGGGCTTAGACTTTCAGTGGTTACCAAAGAGCATGGAAGGGCTGGGGGAAGATGACTTTCGTATGGCTAAAGGAAAATCTTTTCCCACCATGAGAAAGAACAGGCAGCAGGTCTTTCCTCACAACAAGATCCATGTGATTTCAGCTGCCTGGAAAGGCCTGAGGACTATGAGGTACACCAGGTCACATCCCCTCCACTAGGTCACATCCCCTCCACAATGAGCACTGAAACCAACAGTAGGACTTCATCCCCATCCCTCCTTGTTCCCCATCATTTCCCAGCCCCAAATCCTTGCACCCTCACTTCCTTCTCTGTAACTAAAATCCTGCCCCGACCGTCACCTCCTCTCCAGCAGGGATGGGCTTCTGTGGAGCTCTCTGACAGTGCGTGGATCTCAGTTTTACCTTTGCTGGAAAGAAATAACCCCATACCACATTTACCACGTGTCTTCCAGAGGAAGCATCTCGACATCTGCAAATCACAGGAACTTTGTGGCTTGCACCAGTAAAACCCGAACACTTTACAACAGCAGAACTGGTGGCATCCCCCGGCAACATTACCTCAGCCTTCTCTGTTACTCCCCCGTCAGTTCATTATTATTAATGTCACTACAATAAATACCAGAACAAAATTGACAGCGTTTGGCCACGTATCTTAAAGCATCGCCCCACTCCTCCTTCCCTCCGTGTCTTTGCAGCCTTGGTTTCCATCCCTATCAGTCATCAGAGGAGCCTTTAGGGACAAACCGTTTGACTATGTGACCAGCCAAGTAATAAAAGCCATGCAGAAGTGCAGCTGTGGCATCGATGATGAGCGAGAAGGTGCCCCCAATCCCGGTGGCCACGTCTTTGAGGACGGAGGGAATGGCACAGATGGAGTGGTAAGGGAAAGCAGCGAGGTGAAGGACAAACCCCACAGGGATGCGCAGAATCCTGTAGGTGAGGGATGCCACATCTTGAACAATTTCCAGGAAGCCCAGGAAGATGTTGACGATGACCCTCCCCACATCATAGGGGATGCTGATGAGCACCATGCTGATGGCTTTAAGGTAGGATACCACCCCGTTCCACAGGCTGTAGACTCCATCCAGAACTGCACCACCAACCCGCTTGATAACAAGCCACAGAAAATAAAACACAAATTTCACCAGCTCCACAAACACATAGATGAGGAGTTCCAGAAGTTTGATGAAAGGGGTAGCAATGATGCCAGCCACTTTCCTCACCAAGCCACTGTCTTTGGCCTCCTGGTTGTCACTTGTTTCTACTTGCTCTCCAGAGCGGATCTGACTGACAGCCTGCAGTATTGCTTCTGTTTTCTCCTGGCTTTGGTTGTCTTCCCCACAGCTGCCCTTAAACAAGTGAACTCCTGCTAGAAGCTGCTTCTCCAGCTCTCCCACCGTGAGGTCTGCTAAGCTGTTTTCATCATTCATTTTTTTCACCAGTCCCAGGGACCATCCCTCCGGAGCATCACAGCAGGCTGCCAGCCAGAGGCTCTCTGGCACTGACACCTTGCCTTTAACTCGGACACTGGAAGGAATTGCGCCTGCAAGGAGATACAGATGATCCTTCTTGGAGCAGTGAGGGACCAGAGCTTGTTCCACTACCCTCCCAATGTCTCTGTGCCAGCTTTTGCTCAGAGATGGGCTCAGAGGGACGGCGTTCGTCAGCGTGTAAGTGGCCCTCTGGAAATCCTCCTCATGGAGCAAGCTGGGATTGAGCAGCCCTCTCTCGTAACCGGAGCCCACGTAGTCTGAGGTCAGGGCTTGATTTGCACCAAGGCTGGCCACAGTGCCAATGACATCAGCTTCATGCACCATCTCATGCAGGTCATTTTCTGGATCGTCTATCTGAAATAGTAGAGAGGAGAGTTACTGGATGCAATTTCCCTTTCTAGAAGGCAACACGTAAAATGGGCCTTGAACTGTATTTGCCATTACGACTGCTACTACACGCTGTGCCTCAGACCACATCCTGCACTCCCTCCTTATTTTCCTTGCAGTGCTTCAGAGCAGTGTATGCTCTACTGAGCTGCCTGGCCAAACACATCAGTTTAGGCTGCAAGGGATGCTTGCAGCTCTCCAGTTTGGTCCGCAGCACAACACAGCCTCCAGAATCTCAGCAGCCACCCTGCACCAAGCCTCACACTTGTGCTTTTTTTCTAGAAGAGATTTTTTTAAGACCAATAGATGGCTTGATTTAGGGCCTTGTTCTCACCTCCTATGGTGGTGGTACCTCCAGTTCACTCAAGCAGCTACCATGGCACCTTAATTCAGTCCCTCTGAACCATCAAATTCAAGCCATGAAGACAAAAAACCCCATGGTATCTAAGATGCCTAGAGGAGGCATTTACCTCTCACCGACCGTGTAAGAAGGCAGAATGAAGCCAGGCACCATGGCAGGTGACCTGAATTTCCTTGCCTTGAACACAGACACGGCACTGAGCTCCTAGGGCTGTCTCAGGGCTGGTCATTAGTAGTTTGAACCTCATGTCGTTAATAGTCTGAACCTCATCCTTAATGACTGCACAGCTCCTGGCATAACACGGGAGAGGATGGCATCACCACAGGTCCTCAATGGAATCTGTGTTACCTGCTCATGTCTGCTGCAATGGGAATACATCCTGGGGCCACGCACAGAGCCACGCATGGGGAGGTAACGAGCAGTGGGAGCAGGAGCACTGAATGTCAGGGCATGCTCAGGTCTTTCTCAGGTGGCCGCAGCTCTGTCTGCTCCTTAGTCACTCCTACCGTCACTGCCTACAGCCGCTCTGGGGGGGTTGCCAGATTGTCATTTTCCTCCCCAAATTAGAGGGTGAGCATGTTGGTAGAAGCTCGGGGGCGGCAGACAGTCTCCGGCAGTCGCTGCCTCCTGCAGTCTCTGTTTCAGAGGCTGTGGCCTCAGCTCCCAGCACTGTGCTGGCCCAATTAAACCTGCTGTCTTTGCTCCTGGCCTATAGGCTGTTTACTGCACTGTATAATACGTACTTTGGAGACATTTATGGCAGACAGTTCATAGTCTACCTTGAGTCACTCCCCAGTCGTCCTTTTCTTGTCCCTTGGCCATCCTGCCATGCACTTGGACAGATGTACAACTACGTCTTTGCAGCCTTAGAGTTGGCATGCTCTTCGTGCCACATCCCCTCGCTTGCAGTGCTGCATCTACCTGCGCTAAGACACGGGGTGAAAGTGCCATCAGCAGTGAGTGTCAGCAGCTATCCATCACCCTCGCCATAGGAACTGAGCTCTGGCCAGCCTCCTGCATCAACCAGGCCCCTGTGGTCCAGGCTCAGGGCTCCCTCTGCACCAAGGCTGGTCACAGTGCCAACGCTGGCGGTTGCGGAGAGCTGCATTACCCCCATCTCCTGCTACGAGGTTTCTTGCACTTTGTTTTGAAGCATCTGATGGTTATTGCTTCAGGACCAAAAGGAGCACAGTGAGTCCTACATACTTACGCACAAGTCGTAGCTTTTTCTAAATACACCACTTAAAAAAGACTTATCCTGCACTTCTGCTGCTGCCTTCTGCTCCTCTTGCTCAGACACCCCAAACTCAAGGGCTGCAGTCCACAAAATCACTGTCCCGTCCTGCTCCCCCCAGCTCATTCTCCTTGTCCTAACGCAATGACGGTGTTGTGCCATGGGACAAGGGACGCACCCAGTGCGTTTAATCCCGCAGTACAGGTGAGGAGGGAGCGGGTAGGCGGGCAAGGCTGTGCCTGGGAACTGCCCCCCATGGTATGGCCCTTTTGAGCCTGACACCCTCGCAGAGACAGTCATCCCCTCTCATTCCCATGGCAGCGCTGCCGTACGACAAGGACACGTAGACCCAAGACGGGTCAGCTCTGTCTCTTGGCAGAGATTCCCAGCCTACATGAAGCAGACAGTATAAACTTAATTTTCTCTCCTTACGAGCCGAGGCACGCGAACCTTGAAGTGGCTATCAAGAAAATATGTCTCTGGTTACCTGTTCAGCTGCAGGCTTTTGCACATACCACTGGGATTGTTTAGGTGCAATTAAAAAAGAACATGATAAAAATGCGGCCGTGTGCTGTTCATGCGTAAGGTTCTGACATCACTGAGTTATGCTTATAATACCTCATAATATGGTTTGTAATAACTCATGTGTAACTGAGGTTTTCATGCCTCCTCCAGCTCAGCCCCAACGGCAAGCTGTCTCCAGCACTGCATCTAATCTGCATTGCAAGCTGCCTTTCCTCACTCCTTCAAAAAGCTTTTGGTTTGCGTCACCGCCAAAGCATATCTGCATCCACGGAGCCAGCCACGAAGCCATCTGTCCAAACAACCTGGAATATCTGAGGGCAAGATCCAAGCAGACAGGTAAACACCTCACTCAGAGGATGGGGATTTAAAAATGAATTATGCATCTGAACACCTGTATGGATGTGAACACCTAAAAATACTTCTATGTTTCATAAAGTGGGAGTTGTAGTTTCACAGAAGGGGCGGAGGCAGAGGGGGATTAAAAGTGTGGCAACACACAGCTATTAGAGCCGGCAGCTTCCACCAGGTTTGGCCATTTAACAGTGTAGGACACTGTCACCTCCCACCTTCCCCACCCCAGCACCATCCCAGCCGAACTTCAGCATCCCACTCCCCTCGCTGCTGCCCCAGGCAGGCTCATGCCTTTGATTGCAGTGGAAATATTTTGTCCAACCTTAGTGTGAGACTCGTTTCTCAGGGAGGAGGCATGCTGCGTCTTACACCAAGGTTTCTGTCGTAGGATGGTCACATGAGTGGCTCTAGAAGTACCTGTTTCTCTTGACTGTCTAGCAAGAGAGGAGGCAAGGCCAGCTCAGAGGAGGCTATAGCTGGGTGATGCAAACCCCACCTTGGTCACCTGGCTGGTGGTAGTCATCAACCAAATGAAAAGACAAGGTGATTCATCCAGTCTGTCATACGTTAGGACAGAAAAAGCAACTCCAGAGTTTTCCATCTCTGTCTAAGCTATAGAGACAAATCCATAGATTTTCAGACCACTGAAACAAGAGGAGGTGAAAGCCACCTACGTAACTTGCTCTCAACCCTTAGACAACCTATGGCAGAGCATGTTTCCAGACCTGAGCCTGGGGGAGTCCCACCAGGACCCTGCTCATCAGCCTACCCTTCCTGCTGTCTCATTTTTCACTAATTGCTGAATTAATTCGCTGTTTCCAGCTGCCAATCGGCAGTGGGTGGCACTGACATTCCTCGCACTTCTCACCCAATTACTGCCTCTGTGCTATACTTGGCACTTGTTTCTCGGGCAGACATTCCTGAGGAGGTTAGGCATGCAGGGAGTGAGAGGGTGCCCTCACCACTTACATCATTACCCAAAAAAAAAGGCATGTGACAACCCTGAGGGCAGAGAGCGTTTTTATAGTGATTCCTTTCTGCTTGCTGTGTCTCTGCATGTGCGTCTGCATGCACACGGGCGTAAGCACATGCCACTGTGCAGCTGACCCTGCTCATACCCTGTCTTGGTGAGGAAATTACCCAGAAGATAGGCAAGATACAACCTCATGGGGCTACGCTGCAGAGCAGGTATTGCTAAGGGTTCCCTTCAGCAGACGTCCGACCTTTCCTAACCATCTGACCTAGCCTTGATAGGAACACGCATAATGTGTATGACATCTCTTCCCCATTTTCTTCTCTCAGATCCAGCGTGGTGGTGCTTATTTCTTGAGTTACAGAATTTTTTTATTTCTTCACCTTACAGATTCTTCTGCCAGTTTTTTTCCCTAGTATTTTCCTGTCTCGGACTGAGTTTCCTCCAGTGAACTGCAGAGCTGCTACCTCCCACCTCCGAGACACCTGCATTTTAGCAGGGGACTCATCAGTGTAAACTAAGAAAAGATACACAGCAATCTATGGGGATGCTCTGGAGAACCAGAACAGCTAAAGGTAGCACCTGGCCGATTATTTCTGGGGCTGCGGTACAGTTTGGAGGCAGGAGACACAAGGTTTGGGGGCTCTGGAGTGCTGGCAGGGGTGATGACAAGGTGAGGGGCGAAGAGGCACGGAGCAGGGAAAGTAGGAGAGCCAGCTGGAGGGAGGTGCTCCAAAGCTGCTGTTGAGGGGCTGCCTGCTGCTCCATGGCAGGAATGGCTTTCGAGCCTGCCTGGGCAGGTCTTGGTGAGTCAGACCACAAGGAACAGGAAGAGATGTGGTGGCTAGAAGTGATGAAGAGCATCAGCGGCTGAGGGAAATGGGAAAGGATCTCATCTCTGCCGCTTTGCCTCCGTGGCACTGACAGCAGATGCTCACTCTCCTAGATTCTCTTTGTGCTTTAAAAATTCATAACCCTTCCTCAATACCGTAACGGCAGAGTCTGTAAAAAGCTTCCCTCTGTTTTAAAAGGGCAGGCAGACACTTCCCACAGCCATTTGTGAAGTGGAAGGAGGGCAGATCAAAGGGCCCTTGGGAACTTCTGCAACTCAAAACCCAGCCCAGAGATCAGGCAGACAGTCCGAGGTGAGGACAGGGACGTAGGATCTCCCGTCTTCACTGCCTGTTACCTTGTGGCCTTAGTATCTCATTGCCCCACACGAGGAAAATTAACACGGCAGCCACTCTCCTGGGACAGGGGTGAGCTTTGATTCTGGCTCCGGCACCCGAGGGCCCTGGTCCCACTACACTGCGCGGATGCTGCAGCCATTCCTGACCTGACGAAGCACCCTTGCACCCTGCCAATCTCTCCTCAGCTCAAGAGTCGGGGGTAGCTCGGTGTTTGCTACAAAATTCACCATGATTACTCCTGAAAAATCTGAAGCACGGGCGGGGGGGAAGAAAAAAAAGAGGTAAAGAGTACTTGTTTTCTTAGGGCACCGGCAATTTTTTAAGGATTTCCTTTAAATATAATAGCCTGAAGGACTTGCTTAAACATGCCAAGTGTCAAGGGAGACACAAACCACTGAGACTCTGGCAAAATTCATTTTACACTACGCACTTCTGACCCAACTGAAACCCACACGCTCCAGAACACGGCGACTCATTTCCCTACTGGCGGCTGCAACACGGACACAACAAAAAGCTGCAGGAGCCAACTTGGTGAACCGCAAAGGGATGTTTTATCCCTGCGCAGCGAAGCTGACGAGTTTTTATCAACACGGCGATCACGCTGGCCACAGAACAAACTTCAACTTGACACCGCGGTGTTTAACCCTGCAACCCCCCCGTCAGTGCTCCCCGCCCGCGAGAGCCGGCTGGGCAGGGCGGATGCATCAGCGGGTGTCAAAGATGACTTTTTCTCCTCTCCGAGCTTTCATTAATAAGCCCCACCGGGACAAGGAAATATTTGTTTGCTCGGTTGCAAGCACAAAAGTAAGTTCGGCTTGTGCTAAATTGATAACCGAAGAAGTTCAACAAGCTCCTGCCTCCTTTAGAAAATCCTATCCCCACCTTCCTCCCAGAGGAAACGTTCTCCAGGAACATGTGCTTTACAGTTGAAGGAAAGGCTGACTTACCTGCGGTTCGACCAGCCAGCTCTCCTCCTCGTTTTGGGCTGGCTTTGTATACTTAAAAGCTGAATAAAGCGGGATTTTGTCCTTAGTACTGTAGAGGGTTGCAAAGCGTGGCTCTTTGTTGTACTGCTGACAGATTTTCACGTGGAAAGGCTCCGTAAACCCTTCGGGTGGAACTTGTCCAGGGAAGAACACATTACACTCAGCAAAACCAGTTTCATCCTCTCCAACAACTCTGCCCTGGGAAAAGCCTGGGAAAACTGAGATGCAAAGCAAAAATACAATTGACGTCTTCATGGTCCACTCCCTGGAGCTGAGGGAAGCCCCGTCTGCCTCCGCTGGGTCCGGCAAAGGACCTGTGCTCTGAGTCCATGCAGCAGCGAAGCCAGAAAGCGTCTGGAATTTGGGTGTAGCGTGCGAGGGAAATGAAACACGAAACCACAGCCGATCCCTTCGGGGAGCCAGCGCGGTCCGCAGGCAGCGCCTTGAGAGACCGAACGTGCGCCGGGCTGCAGCGACACAGGCTGCGGACGCCAGCTGCCCGCAGGAGATAATGCCAAGCAACCTGGAATCATCAGGGCTCGTTGGGAAGAGGAGGAGGAGGAGGAGGAGGGAAGCCTAGGGCGGTGCGGGGCTGGAGCTGAGCAGCATCGGCTGCCCAGGCTGGGGCTCAGCGCTGGCGGGGGTGTGGTGTGCTGCATTGCAGCAGAGTCCCCGGCAGGAATTTGGGCTGACGCAGCCAGAAATCTTCCTGGGGCTGCCAGGGGGGATGCTGCAAAGTCAGATTCAGCACACCGAAGAAGGTGTTAGCTCTCCTGTCCAGCTGCGAGCCTGGCCGAGGGAGAAGAAGAAGAGAGGTGGCAGGATATTGGAACTGCTGGGAACCCACTTTGCCCCTTTTTAGGGGGTCTGTCACCACTGGTGCTGTCAGCCACGTGCTGCTAAAGTGCCTGGGAAAGGCATTCTCCTCCCATCTCTCTCGGAGTATAATGGGCATCCAAAACCCTGCTGTGGAGCAGTATCACCTCACCTTGGCAGACTCTTCCTCAGGAGAGACTGACAAGAGGCAGAAGGATGAAGACCCTGGGATCACACACCCCTAATTAACTCCCACTTCTGAATATTTTGACCAAACCTATAGAACTGGCCAAAAAAAAATAACAATAATAATGAAAAAAATCTAGCTAAAGGGAATGCAACTGCTCCTCTGAGTTTATGATCAGCAGAGCGACGATCTGTCTGGTGAACAGTCGGCTATGATGTCCCAGCTACTGCTGGGTAAACGGCTGTGTTCTTTCAGTGCTTAGGAAAATTAATGTTTTCAGAAGAGAGGGGAAGGAAAGGAGACTACAGCACAGTTCCTCAGACTCAAGAAAATGTGCATGTTCCCGCCCAAGAAGTTAGATATGATCAGCTGTGTTGCCAAAAACTGAAAAAAATCCGGGGTGCCAGTAAACCACAGGTCCCTTTTATAATTTCCAAGGAAAAAACTCCAAGTGCCACCAACTTACAAATGCTTTGCAGACGAGGTAGGAGTAGTCTATATTGCAAATGATGAAATGGGACAGCGGGTGGGTAAAGGTCAGAGAAGTAGCCTGTAAAAGCACTAAAAATAGACTGGACTCTAAGACGATCGTTCCTCTACGCAGGGATGACTTGTAGAAGTAGCAAGGCAAGGAAATACCTCAGCACCTCTTGGTGGGGTGTTATGAACTGGGGGAGACAGAAGCAGGCTGGCCAGGCTGGGGAACAACAGGAAATGTAATAAATGGACTTGGTTTGGGTCCAGGCAGCTGCCTGGTCGCCCAGCCCTGCCAGAAAGAGTTAGTCACGTTCAGGAAAAATTATGGAAATTAAAGCATAGATACGGCATGACCTGAAGACAGCAGCTCCAAAAGACAGGCTTAAAATTTCATTTTCCTGGATGTAAAAAGGCTCCTGGGAAATTGAGAACCGAAGCTAAACCTTAGCTATTAGATATTTGTCTGATCCTAGGCTTGCAATTACCTGGGCAGCAGAGGAAAGTATTTTCACAAGCGTGGTAAGCCCTGGTCCCCAGGCCAACCTAGGCCAGGTGATGCCTTTAAAGACCCCACTCCAAGACTGACCCGCATTACCCCAGGATAGGCATGGTCCCAATCCAACATAAAGGCAGCACGAGGTCTCTTAAGATGGGCATGACAGTGACCAGCACGCTGAGCAGATCGATGACTTCTACCAGGAAACACGGACATCCTGCCTCTGCCCTGGACCTGCACATCAACCTCCTACAGCACCTCTGTCTCACTGGGACACACAGACCCAAGCTGTCTTCTGAGCCTCACAGGCTTCTTATCTGTTTTTTGGGAACTCTGAGCAGCTCTTTCCTTTCAGGCTGTGAGGCTGGGATCTGCCTGCCTATTCACCTCTGTTTTTACCAGCAAATGGATAACCCTTGACTCAACCTGAAGAGCAAGAGCCTCAGGTTCTCATCTCCCATGAAGAGCATCAGTGTGAAAGCCACCAAGGAGCTCCGCTCCCTTACGCCCAATCCCATTTTCTTTCCATGCAAGGCCCCTCTCCAGTTTCTATCTGATTTAAGATAGCTGTTGCAATCCTTGAACTTGGAGCTGTATATTTTTTTCTGTTCTTGCTAACATCATTATTACTAAAGAGGCTAGTGCCATCATCATGGTGTGGCACTCGCTGTGCTGAGAAGATAAAGGCCAAAGGACTGCCCTGCCCTGGGAAGATCACGCTCTCAGCCAACGGATCACAGACAGACAGAAGAGTCAAACCCAGTGAGACGGAGTTGGTCAGAGGTTTTGAAAACTCAGTGCTGCAGTAGCACAAGTATGCAGTAGCATGAGCTGGCAGTGGCAGGGTGGCCTCGCAGGAACCAGGGCTGCCTCCTCCAAACCCACCGAGGGGTGAGAGGGCAGCAAGCCCAGCCATGCCAGCAGTGCAGGCAAGGACCTGATATTGGACATAATGGAGGAGACGGCGCCCAGGGAAAATGCAAAGAGGCAGGCGATGTGGTCAAAGGGACACATAAAAAAAGTCATCTCTCAGTGGGAGGCAGAGGTGGGTGGGTGGACAGGAGAGGATGTAGGCAAGAGAGTGTATGGACACAGACTTTGCAAGGCATACAAGAAATAGAGCGCGTTGGGAAAAACAGATTAAAGACAGAGAGATTGGAGAGAGAAAAGAACAAGAAAAGAGGTAAGGATCTAGAAAATGGTACTGACCAGGATGAAAAGGAGGAGATTAGGGCAAAAATTAGAGCTGAGGGGGGATCTGCATTCCTTCAAAACTGGGGTGTTAAGGAAAGGTTAAGAAGGAAAATGAATGGAAACAGGTGTGAGGAAAGTCAGGGTCAAGTGAAGAGATGAGAGCGAGCTGAGGAAAGCTGTCTCCTTCTGTGATCAGAAAATGAGCATAAAAGATGATGAGGAGGAAAGAGCAAGGAGAATGAAAGCAGGTTTTCATCCACCTTCATGGACACACCGTGGATGACCAGTCCTCCTCTTCTTCAAGGGTCAAAAGCACCACGACAAGACCAATATCTCAAAGAAAAGAATACCTCCCTGCAAACCAACCTGAAAAGCATACCAGCATCCAAACCCTGTAGCCAGGAGAAGCTGCTGGGCTTGTTTGCTTGCTTTCCCACACTGTGCTTCCAGCCCTGTCTCGCTGTTCACACGGCTGACACTGGATTTGCTACAAATAGCAATTCTTTCTCCTCGCATGCCTGACCCCTCTAGTTTAGTCTTTCAAAACATTCTTGACTCCAAATATTTTTCCAGGCCGGATCTCCTGCCTCCTACCACAACCTCAGAGTGGGACCCCAGTGCAGTATGTGACTGTCCCATTCTTCTGAGAAGGAAAGGAAAAAGAAAGTGTCTCTAAGGGCAAGCAGTCCCAATGGAGAGACACCATCTGATTCAGTGGAGATACCAAAGTCTGAGCTTGGAGCACGGCAGTGCCAGCAAACACGCCATGGCATGTCAGAAAGCACATCTGCCTCCTCACTGTCTCATGGGGAAAGAGTTTCTTTTTAAAATTAGCTTAAAAAGTTGGTCTGGGAAAGGAGCCCAGTGCTGAGCTAGGGAGAAAAGCAAGAGTGAAACAATTTTCCTGCTGAAACAAAGAGATTCAAGGGCCGGGAGGGCAGAAAGAAAATAAACTTTTCAGGGAAGAGCTTAGCAACATGCACTGGGATTTTGATTCCCACCTTAAACCAGGTCTTCCTGCCAGTCTACTGCCTGCTTGTTAGGTGGTTACACATATGTCTTCACACATTCCCCATGGTGCCCCTCAATGCTGGTGAGGAATGGCCCACCATTGATGATACTGGTCCATTGCTCACCTTCTGCCGTGATGCTCACAGGCAAGGGTGGGCCAGCAAGAGGCCACTAACCACCTCAAACTGCCAGAGATGCTCATCTGGGTCCTCTCCTTCCTCACTTGCGTTTCCTCCTGGCACTCGCAGTGTCCAAACACAGCAACCAGTGGGTGCCTCTGGGAGGTGTCACAGCTGAAATCAGAGGAAAAAAAGATGGGGAGGATTAAGAATGGACAGTGACATAAAATGATGGAGGAGGTTGTCTGTGGTGCACAATTAGAGGCAGAGGGTGATGACTGTGAATGGTAAAGCACCCAAACATACTGCTCCCTGGGCAATAACACCATTAGGACAGGGAGTGGTTCTGGGTTTGTACAAAAACTTGCACAGTGGAAATCTGACAGGGACCTTGTAAACCAGAAAGTACAAATGCATTGCATAAATACTGAATTAAATTAATAAAACCCAGAGGTTACAGCCTTTGCTACTTTATCACAGCCTTCAGATTCAAGGGATCTCTGATAATCTTCAGGCTGTTAGAAACAAGCACAACAGCAGCAGAAGTAGGAGAGATTCAGAATAGCGGTACATGGCAATGTTTTTAATAGTGCAAATGATTATCAGAATGAGTTATTTAGAGATGTGCTGAAAGCTCCAACACTTTCATTCTTTAAATCAAGACACGCTTTTTAACACGATTACAACTATGATAAAAGACCTGATACTTCAAATGTAATGGCCTTTGTTTTACAGATTGTCTGTTGGTCAAAGCCACAACAGTTCTCAGAGAATCATAGATTCATAGAACAGTGAATGGGAGCACCTGGCTAAACCAGTTTCAGAACACAAAAGGTGAGATGCAGGGAGTTGTCATTCAACTCAGCTCCATCTCGCCTCGGCAGATGCTTATTGATCCCTATCTATGCAGAGATAACTTGGGGGGAGCTGTGGAAATGGCTCAGGCCGGGGTGGTCTCAGCACTGCATTACAATAAGAACTGAAACCCGAATGGTGCCTTTAACAAACAAAATGCCCTGGGTCAAGTCCCACCACTATTCAGTGAGTGTGAGACCAGACATCACAAAATAAACATTGCTATCTGAGGGGCCATCAAACCACCGGAGATAACCATCCCAGATAGTGTAATCCATTCAAGCACAGTCCCAAAAAAGGATATTTAAGTCCAAAGTTTTGGGGAGAAAATCTTCCAAAGGTACAGCTGGCCTGTAGGAGATTCTGGCCACCCTTGTCCTGGACCCTGTGCAAGGTAACTTCCCGCGATTGAGTGGCCTTACCTGAGAGAGAGAGAGAAAGTGATTTAATAACGTACGTATGATGTCTAGCATGCTCTAAGATAGTTATTTGTGCACTCGTTTAAGGTATTCATATCTAGCACGCTGGTGGTTTGTGTTGTTACTTTTCAGGATCACTTGTTAAGTGGTAATGGCGTATTCTGTGAATTGTTTTGTTCTTTTCCCCTTAAATTGCAATAGTGTATTCTTCCGTTGTATCCATAAGAACTTTCGATAGTGACGTATTGGACCTGTGAGTGAAGTCCAAATAAATTCTTAATTTGAACCTCTCAGTGAAGTCTTTTTCTCCCCGTCACAAACAGTTTGGGTTGGAAGGGACCTTGAAAAGTCATCCAGTCCAACTCCCCTGCTGTAAGCAGGGACGTCTTCAACTAGATCAGGTTGCTCAGAGCCCCATCCAACCTGACCTGGAATGTTTCCAGGGATGGGGCATCTACCACCTCTCTGGGCAACCTGTGCCAGTGTTTCACCACCCTCATCATAAAACATTATTCCTTATATCTAGTCTGAATCTCCCCTCTTTTAGTTAAAACCATTACCCCTTGTCCTACCGCAACAGGCCCTATTAAAAAGTTTGTCCCCATCTTTCCTGTAGGCCCCCTTTAAGCACTGAAAGGCCGCAATAAGGTCTCCCTGCAGCCTTCTCTTCTCCAGGCTGAAGAACCCCGGCTCTGTCAACCTTTCCTCACAGGAGAGGTGTTCCAGCCCTCTGGTCATCCTCACAGCCTTCCTCTGGACCCAATCCAACAAGTCAATGTCTTTCCTGTGCTGAGGACTCCCGAGCTGGATGCAGAACTCCAGGTGGGCTCTCACCAGAGCGGCATAGGGGGCAGAATCACCTCCCTCCACCTGCTGGCGACTCTTGATGCAGCCCAGAACATGGTTGGCCTTCTGGGCTGTGAGTGCACATTGCCAGCTCATGTCCAGCTTTTCATCCACCAGTACACCCAAATCCTTCTTGGCAGGGCTGCTCTCAATCCCTTCATCCCCCAGCCTGTATTGATACTGGGGGTTGCCATGACCCAGGTGCAGGACTCTGCACTTGGCCTTGTTGAACCTCATGAGGTTCACATGGGCCCACTTCTTGAGCTTGTCCAAGTCCCTCTGGATGACATCCCATCCCTCAGGGCTGTCAACCACACCACTCAGCTTGGTGTTGTCAGCAGACTTGCTAAGGGTGCAGTGGATCCCACTGTCTGTCTCATTGATGAAGACATTGAACAGTAGTGGTTCCACTACAGACCCCTGAGGGACACCACTTGTCACTGATCTCCATCTGGACATTGAGCTGTTGACCACCACCCTCTGGGTGCGACCATCCAACCGATTCCTCATCCACCAAACAGTCCACTCATCAAATGTATGCCTCTCCAATTTAAAGAGAAGGATGTTGGGGGGGTGTCGTGTCAAAGGCCTTAAAAAGTTCTTTCACACTTCAAATCTGTTTTGGACAGGAAAGTTACCCACTTGCATGCTTTTCCTCTAGGCATTATTACTGAATTTTTTTTATTTGTTTGTTACATTTTGTTTTTTCAAAATTGTGCTGTAGTTTAGGAAAATGCTGAGAGCTCACCCTGCTAGGTGCTGTTTGGAAACAAGGTGTGAGACAGCTCCTGACAGCCTGCATTGATAGAAGACTGATGGGTGGGAACAAAATTAGAGGTACAGACTTGTTAGGCTTGCATCATCTCAGAAAATGGAATGGGAAAGCCATAATCCTTGAGAAAGCTAAACCTGCTGGCAACATCAGAAGCTTTAATCAAGAGGCAAGATAGCAGCCACACCCAGGACTGCCTGTCTCCAGTAACACCACTGTGTTTTGGAACTAAGGAGTGGGAGGAGGAATGAGATGTTCTGCATTAAAGGTTTGGCCAGACCCGGTAGATGGAGGTGAGGTTCCAACCATGCCCCCTGGCTCCAACACCCTTCATGTCACTCGGATCATCAGTGGAGATACGCACATGGATCCCAGTCGTACCAACAGCCAAAGCAGAGAAGCAGGCACCGCGAGAGTGTGACTCACATCATCCTACATGGCCAGCGGAGGATGAGATGGCATCCTCCAGACATCCTTCTGTCTCTGCACTGGCGGTAAAGTGAGCCCAGGGTGTCCACAGCTGGTCAGACAAACCTTGGGCAGGGCCTAACCTACTCCTGCCACCACAGGGATTTAGCCCTTGAAAAACAGAATGTGCTGGCTGTGCAAGGGAAGAGTGAGCAGGTCTTTCTCCATGCTCTTTTCAGGCCTTGGCTTTGTTTGTGAAATAAATATTGCAACTGCTGCTAGGCGTAAATGTAATACCAGGTTTTCCAAGTACGTTGCTTCTTGGCCAGTACTGCCTGGGGAAAGGTTCCAATGTGGAAAACACAATCACCAGTCCCGGGATCCCGTTGCTGCCATGAGTACAGCGCACAGCTTCTGCCCTCCGAGTTCACACGATAGCATCGGTGTACAACAGCCAGGACAAAGTATTTCCTCTAGAAAACAAAAGCAGCATTGCCTTTAGTCACACTAACTGACAGCAGGGTGGAAAGAAGTTCTGCCCTGAAACTGGTGCTTTAAATAAAGGGGTGGCTGGTTGGGACTGCAGGCTAAATTACAAGTGCGAAACCCAAAGTATCTGGAGAGCAGACCTGGGAGCCTCCTGATTTTGAAAACAGCTCAGAAGAGGAGACAAGTCGGACTTTACCATGTCTCTGCTGGGATCTGTTGCATAACTGAGATGGGAGATGGTATTAACTTGTTTGTGGCTGTGTAACACTTGTCATATACTGGGGTGAGGACCATCCAGTCCCCAAACACGTGGTTCATCAAGTGATATTCAGGTGCACTCAGCTTCAGTGCTGTAGTGTCTCATGTCTACATCTTCCCCACAGTAAATCTCAAGATCTCAAGGTAGCCTTTACAGCTCCCCAGAGGATGCAGCGGAAGAATAGAATCCATTGAAGGCAGCACATTGCACAGGGACCTCATAAGCTACGCAGGAACTAATGACAAAATACAAGGCTTCAGCTCTGCTTTGCAAAGAGAATTAAAAGACTGCATAGCCTCAAGATCTGTAGCCATGAATCCTCTCCTGGCTGCAGGCAGCCAAGGAAAGGTAACTTTGTTCTCTCTCTCTTAAGCTCAGTATCAACATCTAGGAGATGGAGGTTTTAGTCTTACCTCCATCAGGAGGCAGGAGAGGTTTGAGGTCAACTGTCTCACTCTCATAACAGTGCTCCGGTCCCTGTCCTGCTGCCCTGAGTTGTTGCTATTGGACTTTGCACAAATATTCACCTATTCACAAAGTCAGAAGGCAAAACACCTCCTGCCCTTTAGTTCTGCAGCAAAAGCACATGAGCGAGAGACTTGTGGTCCAGCCTGGACCATGTTGCTCACGGTCCCTCTGAGCAGCAGCCCCTGTGCCTGTGCCACACCACGATGCTCTCAATCTCCTCTGTGCAGCACGCAAATGAACAGGAACCCCCTGAGGCCCCCTACTTTTCCCCCAGCACAAGGCAGTGCATAACCACTCCACGTGTTTCCAGCTGAACATCCTCACACCTGATGGGGAAGCCTGCCTAGCGCAGATTGTAGAGCTCATAGCTGATGAAGACTGTAGTTGGAGTTGTTGGAATAGGCAGGCTCCAACGCAATGAAAACTTGAAGGGGGAAGAGATGTGAAAAGAGCAAAAAGTGCATTCATTGCACGCCAAACATTCCTGTGCAAGCCCTACCCCCGCGGGCACCAGCTCCATCGGCGCTTCCCTCTGCAGCTGCTCATCCAACCTCTGTGCTGTGGTGGGACTCCCCACTAGAGGGGCACAGCGCCTTGTGCAGGACCAGGGCTCCTCCGTCTATTCTGGCTTAAAATTTTACCTGCGAGGATGGCAAAACGAAGTTCCAAAGGGCTCGCTAAGGTAGTACGGGATAGGAATGATGAGGTCAAGCTGTTTCATGAGCGTTTTTTTGCATGTGGGCAGCATGAGCTGCAGGGACAGATGTGAGATGTGGCTGCTTGTACCGTGCTTATGGCAGGCAACAGGCCAGGGAACACAGGAAAGGGAGGGAGGGAGGGAGAGAGGCAGGGAGGGAGGGGGATGAAAAGTTCGGTTTCAGTTACTAATCCTCAGCAGTGATGGTACAGAAACAGGCAGAGTCTTGCCAAGACGAGGCACGTCTGCAGACGCGTTTGCAGCCCACACCTTCTGGCTGTGTCCTGAGTCTGCAGGGGAGCACGCAACACCCTGTTCAGAAGACCTCCTGCTTCTGCAGGTAGGGCTTTGCTCACGCCTGCTGTGAAGCTCCACATTCAGCTGCAGGCACCATCCACCACAAATCCTGAACCAACCAACTCTGCTAATTTGGTTTCAGTACTCCTAACCAGCACAAACAGCTTAAACTTCAGCTGAACACCTCCTGCCCCTCTGCCCAAACCCCGAAGCACAAAAATAAACAGGAAGGAAACAAATTTTGGCAGGCTCAGCTCAGACAGGAAAGGCTTCAGTCATGGTTAATAACTGATCTTATAGGAGAAACCTGCCCCATCCCTAGTCTGTGCCCCACAGCGGACTCTGTGTACAAGTCTAGCTCAAACAGAAGTGATGGTTTGATGGTAAAATTACATGGCAAAGCCCCCTGGGCTTCATAATACAGGAAATCAAATTTTGCTCCCTGCTTTTACATGGGATATTGCATCTACACATCACAGGGCAAAAGCCTTTGGTCCATTATCGGTGGTTTTATAAAGAAAGAAACGCGCAGGACATGGGGAGAGGAGGTTACTTTTTCAAGGTCCCCAGGCTAGTGGCAGTGCTCGGAAGAAAATACCTGAGCGCCAGCCCTCTGCACTGACACAGCCCCACGTCAGCAAAAGGTTCCCTTGAAGCCTCAGCAGCTAAAATACCATGAATTTGCAATCAAGAGCTAAGGGGGAATCAACCTGGTTGATCTCACTTGTGTGTCAAGAGTTCATTACTTTCCAAGCCGTTGTTCTTTGTTTTCGTCTGAATCAGAGTAAACTTGCTTCTGCCCACATCTGAAGGAAACAATGCGAATGGTTAAGACTCTTCCAAAGCCAGCATTGCCTTGCTACTTGGCAAACCCTTTGCACAGTGTGCTAGTTCAGTAACTAAAGGATAACTAAAGGTTACTAAGGATAAACCATCTAAAGGATAACTAAGAATAACCAAAGGTTATCACAGTGGTTGGGAGCACACCGCTGGCTGGTACCAGCCAGAATCCTCTTAGGCAGGAAAACACGATATATTCATATGGCACCTTTGCAGGAGGTGGGGACTGATCCCAAGATTGACCTTCTTTTCCATGAGTTTGAGGACTCCCAAGATGTTGCTGGAATGGAACCCGAGTTAGGCTTAAACTTGGTCAGGATGCTGCTTAGCTGGTTTACTCTTCTTAGGAACTCTTTCTTGTATTCCTGGTTTGGAGGCTCGAGATGACTTAGGAGAGTCTGTGTTTTCACACTGTCTGCTCTACTCCTTACAGCCTCATTTATAAAAAGTACTTAGCTGCATCTTGAAGTTTTCAGCAACAAAAATGTTAAATCCAGATGGATCTCATCTAACCCAATCTCATCTTTGGAACAAATCTGCTTATATTGTTTTACCTTGTAACCTCAATACCTTCAGCCTGCCTTTGTAACGTACTAAAGAAATACAGGGCAGGACTTTCTGAGATTGCCCAAGACAAGTGAGTGAGTCACCTCCTAGATGAACCTGTCAATGTCCACTGAACAGAAATGGAGCCTTAAAGATTTGCCTAGAGTAGATACCTCATTTACCTGGAGCCCTGTGAGAATAATCCTAAAGTTAAGGGAGAGCAGAACATAAACTGAGGACTGACTCAGACAGAAAATGTTGACAAAGAGCTAAAAGAGAGAAAAAATTTGTAGATCAGTATAGGTACCAGCTCCTGATGCTATTGCTAAAAGTTTCAGCTGCAGTTGGCTCTTACAGAGACAAGTGCATCTCCACTCCATCCCAACCAATAAGCTCACTGGTTTCTTTGTTCTACATCTGCACAAAGACAGGGGGAAAACAAGTCCAAAGTCAGAGCTGCTGTGGTGTGTGAACATCCGGCCCTTCCTGCCATATAATGCCGTTTTTTCAGAGTCTGGCCACTGTACTACTGAGACTCCTCCCAGCCAGACTGAGTCATCGTCAGCCAGCATTAAGAAAAGGATAAAATTAGCTTAGCTATTAGTAGAAATGCTTGGCTAATAAATAAAACAGTAGGACACTTTTGCTTAACAGTGGATGCAAACATAGACAGAGGTATGTCCTGGCTGCTTGCCTGGATGTAAATACTGCATGGTTAAAATTATTTGCTTTGTCCAAGCTCAAAAAAAAAGCAATTTGGTAGAAACAAGAGAGCCTCCATGGAGCTGAGCATGCATCCAAGCCAGGAAGCGTGAGCTGTGTGCGTCCTGGGGCGTCACTCGTTCCTCCAGCACCCTCCCTCCTCGTGTCCCCGAGTGCCTTTCAGTTGACATCACGTCATCTCACGTTGAAAGAGCACTGGGATCTCAGCAGAGCTGCGTGCATGGGGAAGCAGACAGTGAAAGACACAGTAAACAGAACATGCATTCAAAACCAGTATGTCGGACCTGCAGCACTGGTCCAGCCCGTTCAATGGCTGGCAAAGGAACTGCAGTCTGCGGTGTCTGATGAAGGTCATCACTGCCTCGGGCAGGATCCAGATCAGGTCCTCGTCCTGTGCCTTTTCTTCCAGGGAAGTCCTGCTGAGTCCTGGGATTTTCCCTCTATTGTGAATAGGTTACAAGGTCTCTCCCTTGCTGCAAAGCAGGAGTTCACGTCCACTAAATCCATCCAGCACTGAAGGCATGAAGGGAGACAGCAGCTCAGGGATGAGATGGAAACAGAAGCAGAAAGTTGGAGAGAGGGTGCAGTGGGAGGCAGCAGGGAAGAGGTTAAAGGCCAGGGCGACTTTTGTGAGCAGGGAGAAGGAGCAGCACAAGGTTTTTACTGCCCCATGGGTGTGACTGGAGCTAAACAGTGGGGATGGCCTCATGGAAAGCAGCCCCAGGCTGACTCACCGGCTGAGTCACAGCCCTGCCCAGCCTCTATTCTTTTCCCAATCAAGGAAACAGCAAATTCCCACAACCTTCTTTTAAGGCTGCCGTTCGGACGCTGAGCATTCCTGCACCAAGCCTCTACTCTTGACAATCCCCTGCGCCCTTCCCTGTCGGTAACACAGCGTGAGGCATGATCCTTCAAAGCACATGGTGTCCTGAGGGAGGAAATGTGCTGCAGACTCTCCTAAGCAGGAACGGGATTTACTGCTGCTTGACCCATGCAAGCTGTGTCCTGGACGGCAAAAGACAAGGTCTTGCAGGAAGGGAAGAAAGGGGAAAATTCGAGCTGAGAGATTTCCATTCTGGCACTGAGCCTCTGCCCTGCTCAAGGAAAATGATCATATTCACGGTACCACACTGCTTTGAAAGAGGAGATTGCACGCCCTGGTGCTGTACTTTAAGGGTGAGCAGAAGATAGCCCCGGAGTCTACAGAGGGAAACCCAAAAATTCAGGAAAGAAAATTGCCTTGACTACATTCCCATCTGGATTTAGAAGAAATCCGTGAAAAACAACAATTAAGAGTAAAGTTACAGGTGGGAGAAAGGGGAACCAGAGAGCAAAGAGCATACAGGAGAAATTTTAAAGAACAGAAAAATGACAGAGGAAACCGAGGGAAAAATCACTGCATTGGCAAGGCTAAGAGGAAGTTTTTGAAGTTAATTAGGAACATAAGCAATCTTCATAATGCTACAGGCCAAGAAGTAGATGAGAAAAAACATTAACAAGGTTCTAGACAGGCACAAGGTTTCTATAAATGTTTCTGTTTTCCTTCAGGATGCGATGCCTTTTGCAGTGCTGCAATAATCTCAGAGAAAGATCGGTACTTAGGAGAGACCTGCATCCTATAGAATATTAAGACCTAAGTATATTGGCCTCCTGGTGTGATCCACAAGCAAATATAAAATTGCACTGAGAATGTATACAAGTACCATAAAGAATTCGGGATGATAACTAAGAGGCCATGCCAGCGACACCAGCGAGAGATTTCTTTTCAAGACAGATGCCTTTAACACAGCCAAACATGTTTATTCATCTCAGCTCAAAGACTACATGGAATTTTCTAATCCAGAAAGCAACAACCCCGAGAAGGATTCAAGAGTCAGTGTGGACATGCACCTGGACTCAAGCACCCAGTGTAGTGCTGTGGGTGAAAAGGCCAGTGTGATCCTCAGATAGATAAACAACCATGTAGAAAGTTGGCAGAGGCAAGTGATTTTACCTCTCTGGTTCACATTAGTGGAGCTGATGCTGAAACAGTTCTTATGTTTTTGATGTTGTTAAATTGGACACAGAGCAAGAAAAAGCCCTCTAATAATTGGTGGGAGGAAGGAAACATATTCTAAGAGACTAGAAGAACCCAGTCTGCTTAACTTAACCAAAGGCAATTGCAAGAATAGATTACAAAGTATAATATCTGTTGAGAAAACAGGCTTTTAAAATTACCGGAGAAAGGCACAACAGGCACCCGTGTTTGGGAATAAAGCCAACTGAAATAAAAAATAAGGTGCAGTTTTAAACTGTGGGGATAATTAACCACTGGAGGAAATGATCAAGGGAAGTGGTGACTTCTCCTGCTTTTCATGTTTTCCACGCAGTAGACAATACCTTCCTAAGGGCTGCCACAGCCAAATTGCTCAGCAGAGGAATAACTGAGGGTGAATCCTTGGTGCCAATTACTGTGTGCAAAGAGATCCAAGGCTTACTGCACCACAGGAAGAAAGAAGTCTTCAGCCGTGAGCTGGTTTGTGATTAGAGCAGCCATAGGAAGGGGGAAGACCTGCAGTTTTGTCACTGCCTGGTTGCTTACGTTACCTGATGACATTTTAATGCATAATCGTGGAATCCAGGAATACCCACTTGCCGCCCATACCATTGAACTTGACTGCTGCTTCCTTCTACTTACATGGACTCTTTCTCAATGAATCTTAAATTCCTTCCCTTACGCTCAGCTTGTCAGCTTCAAAAACAGAGGGAGAACATCCGTAAATACCAAAGCAGCCTAGAGCTGCCTGACTGATGGGTCAATGATTTTCTAAATGTGAGGTCAGCCCTGCTTGGGAAAGAACTACAGGATGTTCCCTGAGGGGGCCAAGAGGCTGATCACAATATCCATGAGCCCTGGAGATGCTCTGAGGATAATTGTTGGATGAAAACTCTCTGAAGTCTTGAGCTTGGGGATTTATCAATTAGGCCCCAGTAAGAACATGATGCTAAATGGTTTAGACCTAAACTGAGTCTAAACAAGTTCAAGACTGGGCAAAACTCTGTATGTTTAGAGATCTTTAAACCCAAAAGTTGTGCAACTGTGAAGGTTAGGTGCCTCTGCAACAAGATCGAATAGGGATTTTCGTGAGTCTGGACTCGGGCACCTCCGCTCCACCAATACCCTTCTTTAGTGTCATAGAATCACAGAATGGTTTGGGTTGGAAGGGACCTTAAAGACCATCTAGTTCCAACACCCCTGCCATGGGCAGGGACACCTCCCACTAGACCAGGCTGCTCAAAGCCCCATGCAGCCTGGCCTTGAATACTTGGGGCATCCACAGCCTCCCTTGGCAACCTGTTCCACTGCCTCACTACCCTCACAGTAAAGAATTTTTTCCTAATATCTCATCTAAATCTACACCCCTTCAGTTTGAAACCATTAATCCTCATCCTATCATTACACTCACTGATAAAGAGTCCCTCCCCGTCCTTCCTGTAGGCCCCCTTTAGGTACTGGAAGGCTGCTATAAGGTCTCCCTGGAGCTTTCTCTTCTCCAGGCTGAACAATCCCAACTCTCAGCCTGCCTTCACAGGAGAGGTGCTCCAGCCCTCTGATCATCTTTGTGGCCCTCCTCTGGACCTGCTCCAACAGGTCCATGTCCCTCTTGTGCTGAGGACTCCAGAGCCACACGCAGTACTCGAGGTAGAGTCTTACCAGAGTGGAGTAGAGGGGTAGAATCATCTCTCCTGGCCTGCTGGTCACGCATCTTTTGATGTAGCCCAGGATACGGTTGGCTTTCTGGGCTGCAAGTGAACATTGCCAGCTCATGTTGAACTTCTCATCCACCAGCACCACCAAGTCCTTCTCCTCAGGGCTGCTCTCAACCCATTCTCCGCCCAGCCTGTATCTGTGCCTCGGATTGCCGTGACCCAAGTGCAGGACCTTGCACTTGGCCTGGTTGAACTTCATAAGGTTTGCACAGGCTCACCTCTCAAGCCTGTCAAGGTCCCTCTGGATGGCATCCCTTCCCTCCAGCATGTTGACTGCGACACACAGCTTGGTGTCATTTGCAAACTTGCTGAAGGTGCACTCAATCCTACTGCCCATATCGCTGACAAAGATGTTAAACAGCACCTGTCCCAGGACTGACCCCTGAGGAACTCCACTCGTCACTGGTTTCCACTTGGACATTGAGCTGTTGACCACAACCCCTTGAGTGTGGCCATCTAGTCAGTTCCTTATCCACCGAGTGGTCCAAGTCTTCTAAGGAATCCAAACCTTTGACCATAAAACATGTACGTAGCTATTTGTACTTCACATTGATACATACAAGCTGGGGGAAGGGAAGCACCTGGGGTTGTAGGGAACAATTTTGGCCAAAGACACTAAGCCATTATTTGAAGAATTGATATATCTGTTCAGAGCAGGCACTGTGCTAGTTTTTTACCTCTCATCTTCAAGTAATCCTCCACACAGGGAATACTTGCCATTTACTCTAATGCAACAGCAGAAGTCTCTTTACAAGACTTGATACCTTCTGTCAGATGGATATTACAACTGAACAATTTCACTGCCCTCAGGACAGGTTACTGAGCAAAACCACAACATTCTGCTGCACCACGACAGTCAAATTAGCATAACAGATCCTCCTGATTTAAAGTCCACAGATTTATCATCTATGACTAACACCCACCATCACAGGATGATGCACTGATTTCAGGCTGCAGTGATCTGTAGCCCAACAATACTGAATTCCCAACCGACCAGCTGGGAAGCCAGACTCCTCTGAGAGGTTTGATCTTGCATCTAAACTGCCTGTAATTATTGTTACTATTTACCTGATTTCTGAGTGACGCTTAACATTTATGGCGAGTTGCTTAAAATAACCGGTTTCTTTGTATATTAAGGGCCCACCTTCCAAGGGCTTTCTCTGATGGTTTAGCTGACCCAAAGGGTCTAATTTACATTGTTGCTAGAGCTCTCTGGATAGCAGTATCTTTGGGGACCTCTTGTGGGCTCTCTTCTAAACTGCATGCCCAGGAAAACGTTTCCGTCTTAATTTGAAGATACATCAAAGAACTTTTTATTTCATGTGGATTCACAAAAGTTTGATGAGATGCATCTGAAATCAAAAGCAAACACAAGTGAGAAACTGCATTTTAAGAGGGGGAATTTAATGCCCGAGTGATGCTCATTTACACTTTGGCTTATTTACAGAGATAGCAATGAATATACATCATGTAAAGGAATTCTTTGTAAGGGGCGAGGAGGGGGGGGTTGCTGACTGACAGTTGGGCTTGGGCTAGTATTGCTAATACACACCTCTGAGCAAAGAGAATGACTGAGAGCTACTCCCTCTCTCCTGCTGCTCTCTTTCTGTCCTTTCCCATCTTCCCCCATGAGGATCCCAACCCTATCTCCTTAATCCCTTCCCTCTTCCATGGCTGCTCCCTCATCATTCCAGCCTGCCTTGCATTGACACCCGGGGTGAGCACTTTAAAGCCATGAAGTGCTGTTTCACACTGCTCTTTTCCAAGCCTCCTATGTCAAGCGAGCAGCCTCTGGGCAGAATCCTCTGAGATACACAACTTGCAAGTCTATTTGTGAGAGAAGATCCAACAGTGTCTCAGCAGTAGGTGCCAGTTACACTTGCGATATGTCCTGAGGCCTTCTCTCTCTGCCTACCTGCCCCCTGGTTTCCCCCCACCACTTGGGCGAGAGCCCCACGGCCTGCACAGGCTGCTGAGGGGAGGCCTTGCCTGAGTGGAACCAGTGCAGGGCCACGGCCTGGTAGCGCCTCAGGGCAAGGCCCCCCTCCGGGGCAACCCTGGGCCCGCAGGACAGATGCCTCCCCTGTTCTGAGCTGGGCTCACCCGACCCTGGTATGAGGAGGAGGAAGAGGAGAAGGAGTCGGCTGCCATTACTAGGCAGGCAACACCACCACCACAGCGCCCACTTCCGCCTCGGTAGCCATCATGGCGGACAGCCTCACCTCCCCCACGTGACAGTCCTGCCCGTCCTCTCTATGGTAAGTCCTCCTGTGGCGCCGCTTTTCGCCGCGCTGTGTCTATGGTCGCCCGCGGTGCCTTGTGGGCTCGTGGCGGAATTATGGCGGCGGCTTAGGGCCTGGTTGCGCAGGGTGAGGGGAGGCTGCGGTGTAAGTACTGGGGGTCGGCGGAGGTGTCCGGGAAGGCTGTAGTGGGCTCCCTGAGAGTGAAAAAGGCGGCCCTAGGGCAGGGAGTGCCGGAGGGGTGCCTGTGTGTGGCCGGGGCACGAAGGGAGCCCTAGGGGAAGCGGGGGCGGGAGCGCTTCTGAGGAGGACAGCGGCCGGCGGTGGGGTTGGGGAGTGAGGGGGCGGCCGGCGGTGGGGCTGGGGGTAAGGGGGCGGCCGGCGGGCCTCAGGGCGGAGCTTCAGGTGTGAGGGAGCCGACCGGGGGCCCCAGCCCTGCTCCCGCCGCCAGTCCGGGTTTCCGCGGGTGATGCCAGGGCCGGGCCCGGTGCTCGAGGTCGGGGTACCCCGTGGAGGCGGTCGGGAGGGGTGCAGAGGCGATGTGCAGCGCTGCGTGGTGGGGGCAGCTCAGCTCCAGGCCGAGCCCAGTCACTTTCTCGTGGCTAAAACCCCCCGTCTTCGCGTAGTGCTGAAGGGGCTTCTCCAGGGCTATATATCTGAAACTTAGAGGTCAGTGTGACAGTCTCTGAGTGGTTTCAGATTGAATTTGGGCTCTTGTACTTGGGTCCAAGCCTTATACTGATGTAAAAAAGAAACAGGAATGGTTTCCAGGGGATTTGTTAACTATGCAGCCACATTGGATCTGGTTCTTCACCTGAATTCATGGATCCCCTCACTATGTATAATCAGCATAGATAAGTTCTAGGAGCAAGTGTCTCTCTTGGATCATGGATTTGGCAGAGTCGGTGCCAAGACAGAGCTAAAATGTCGTGCTGAGCTCCAGCTGACTTGCAGTGTCCCTGAAAAGCATCAGCAATCCTTGGTCAACAAGCTAAGGCTAGTTACTGTCTCACTTCTTTTTAAAGGTGTTTCTGTGTATGGACTCTGTTTTCTGAGTATTAGTTCAGTGGCAGTAACTCTGTTCTACCTGGTGGGATGTTACTTTGAGCAGCCAATCTATTTTATTATTTTAACACCCGAGTCGTGTGTTTTGTGATCTTATTAAAAATGAAACAATAACAAATAATGGAAGCAAAGCATAAATAGATAGCTTTCATTTGTGATATTACAGAAGCATATGAAACAATATAACATTTTTTCCACTGGTTTTTAATATGCTTTAAAATGTTTCCCTGTCATCCTTTAACATCCAACTTTCTGATTGGTAGCGCTGATGCCTTTATGTGTCTCTGCAGATGTATCTCCGTTGTGCCTTCCATATCTTTAGTCTGTGGTTAATGGATGCGTGTGTCTTGGTGAAGCAGGAAGGAGCATAGTTTCACCTTTAAGATGGTGCTGTTCGATTGTTCAGGGTTTTTTGACATTGGTTGACGATCTGAAACTCTTGGCATGGTGGTTTGGGATTGCAGGGTGTGCAGCTCCTCCCTGGCAGCGCTGAGCACAGTGCATGCTTACACGGTGTCTGCATGACTGAGGCTGGTTGGAGTCTGTTTCATGTCTTTGCCACAGAAGGATTGATTGTAGCAATTTTGGGCATCAGCTAGTTAATTTTTTGGACATGCTGGTGGTATGCAGTTTCTAAATGAGAGCTGGTGAAAATGTCTGCATTTGTCCAAGCTTTTTTAATTGTACTTTGTTTGCATAAGGGTAAAGCTGTCAGGCTTGTGCTACTGGGGAAACATTAACTGTAACCTTTCAGAAGGTTTTGCTGGCCATCTGGAGCTCTGCGCAGGTCAGTCCCAAAGGACTGTGCTGCAGTATTAATGACAGTGCTGTGCCTGTACTAGGTAACTGAATAGGGCCATGACAAGGGCTGGAGAGTTCAAGTTGCGTGATCTTCATTAGTATTTAATTATGAATACCATCCTAGACATGGTGTGGTCTGTGTCAACCAGCGTTTCTGGTGATGGTACCTAGATGTGATTTGGGGAATAATGGAGGGGTCATTCCCAGGAGGCAGTCATTTTTGGCTGTCATTTTTCAGGAGGGGAAAGAGTTTAGTTGCAAGACTGTACCACTCACCTTAAGGATAGGAGAGCAGCTCCTGGATGGTTTTATTTACTTTATAAACTTAGCTTCATATTCCTGTTAGAGGCTGTGTATCATCTTTCAAACATGTTAGAATAGACTTTCTTTTGAAAATCTGCATAGAATCTGTCAAGTCTGTCAACAAAAAGCTCCTTCAATTTTGAGGATCATGTGGCAAATGATACCTGGTGTTACGTAGTGGGACTTGACATTGCCACTACAATTCCAGGAACAAAGTAGCTTCAGGTGAATGTCTTTCATTGTAAGTTTTAGTAACAACTGTTTTTTATCCTTTTTTCTGTAGTAGTTTAAAATGACGACAGCAGCGAGGCCAACGTTTGAACCTGCAAGAGGAGGAAGAGGAAAAGGTGAAGGAGACTTAAGTCAGCTATCCAAACAGTACTCCAGCAGAGACCTTCCTTCCCATACTAAAATCAAATACAGGTTAGTATTGGCTTTTTTTGTCTTACGGCAAAACAGGGACGGGAATGATTTTTTTGTTATGAGCAGTACTCTGAAATTTTTCACAGTAGATGTTCACGCACTTGACACTGAGGAGACACCACAGACTATACAGTGGTGCTGAATGAGTGGGCTAAAAGTGTAAGTCTCAAAAGCAGAGTCTCAAAAAAAAAAAAAAAATCAAACGCATTGCACATAACTGGAGAGGTTTAATTTTAGTGGTATTTATTACTGCTGCCGATGGAAGTGAATTGTCAGAAGAAGGTCAGCTTTGGAGACCAAGCATTTCAGGCAATGGAGTGGAAAGAAAGTTGTCATTGGGTACAGCAGGAGCTGACTGAGCCACGGAGGGTGCTGTCACTTCCAGAGCAAGATGGGATAAGAGGAGCGAAACTGAGCATGTCTTCAAAGCAGGAAAAATACATCATGTATTTGGCAGAGGACCACTGGGGAAGGGCATTAAGAGGAGGCATGGAAATCGTGGAATAGCACTCAGGGAGTAGTACATGCTGGAAGAGCTGATGTTAAACACTGCAGGTGGTTCATGCAGGTCCTGGGAAAGGACATTGCTTTAATCAATGAGAAAGATAATGGGATCTTAGGAATATTTTCCTCTGTTTAAAATGCATAATAAATCTTCGTTATGCTTTTGAAAGATAAAGTGAAATCTGGAGTCAATATGATATGGGTACCTAGAATTTAAATGAAATGTTTCAACCTAAAAATGTGGTTGTTTTTTTTTTTTTCATCTAACTGATGTTACTCTTGTCAGTGATATTACTGTTGAAGTTTTGTGTTTCCACCTTTTTGTGCAGAAGCTCACCCTTTCAGTTCTTCTCTCCTGCCTCTTTGGTTTTGAAGAATACCTATGCATAAGGGAGTTGGAGTGTTTTGGAGAATAACCAAAATCAACAGCACAAGAAGTGCTGTCAAATGGATTTTGTTGTTATGGGAAAATTGCTGGTGGTTTGTTTCTTTAAACAAAATGGGGTCTCTTTCTCTGGGGTCTGTTGTTTGCAACCAGTCTGTTACTTTGAAAGAAATAAGTGGGGAGAAATATGTACAGGAATATACAGTGTATGATCGAACAAATCCCACCATGTGTGTGAGAGAGAGAGATGGGGAGGGCATTAAGTGTCTTCTGTTCTTTCTCCCAAATACTTAATACAAAGTTGTCTTTGTTAAACTGCCAGGACTGCATCATTGCAGGAAAAGTTCAGTGTTTCACTTCCACTCATGTTCGCTTGAGTGACACAGGGCTTGGGGGGATTTTGCAGCTATATCAGGAATTCCAAGTTCAGTTTTTTAATTACAAAAGCAAATGAAATACTTCATCAAAAAGACAGGCTGTGCACACAATGTATTTATAATGGCTTAAGTCTGGGTTTCTTCCAGGCACTCTTATTTCCATCACTGGGTTCACAGAAAGGTGAAAGGAATTGCTGCTTGGTTTTATTCATTAGTTCTTTTCAAGATTTCCACAGAAAATTCGATGCTCTCTAGGTGGAACTTAGTGTGACTCAAATATAAATAGTCTGTTGCCTTTGGACAACACGTGTTACAAGAAAGAGGCAAAAACATGTATTTGCAATATGTTTCACTAAAGCTAGTGTTTTGCCTGTTCTCACAACTCTTTTTTTTTAATGGTCATGGGAGATTGTCTCCTATGACTCTGGGAGGGAAAAAGGTTTATGAAAAGTATATTCTAGTCTTGGTCTTGTCTGTAAGCCTTAGAGACTGTGTTTGCAGCAGCAATTGGGGATAATAAAGTGGTGAGGAAAGTTGAGTGCAGTGCTGGTGGATGTCTGCTAGGACACTGGGCTTGGGCTGCTGGAGAAAAGGAGATTTAGACATAGCTAAAAGAGGTAGATGTCGTTCTGTATTTGTAGGAGTTTATGTAAGTTCTTTTAATTCATTTGCGGGCCGCTGGAAGGAACGTGTGTGTGGCATTGCATGCCTGTGTGTGTAATGCATACAGAGAAGGAGGCTGATGAAGAAACTTATATCTACATGGTGCCCAGTTCCTATTCTCTACACTTACCTGTTCACCCCAGGATTTACTTGCCTCCTTGACAAAATTGCTCCTGGATGCAGACTTGTCAACTTCAGCTTTTTTTCCCCTCCCCTCATGTTGTTTTAGACAGACCACTCAGGATGCTCCTGAAGAGGTGCGTAACCGTGATTTCAGAAGGGAGCTGGAGGAGAGAGAACGGGTTGCTGCAAGAGAAAAGAATAGAGACAGACCAACCAGAGGTAAAAAAAAAAACCCAACAACTTTGCATGGCATTGCTCTTGCACAGGACTTGGTGTTGTAGGAAGTTTGGAGGTTGCAGACAGCATGTCATGAGAGTAGAATTTAGGGTATTGGTCTGATAGTTCAGAGCTGTTGACCTGCAAGGGAATGTCTGCTGGCTTTCACACTGGCTTCATACTAGCAAAGAATCTAGGCCAGCCAGTAGAAAAGCATAGGCTATCATGCAGGCCAGTTGGTATGATGTGATTGTAATGAATTGGCAACAAGTGTGTACAGCTAATAAAGGGCTTTTTCTGTACTTGGACAAGCAAGACAGGAAGAAGGGGAATGACTCATCTTGTAGTGTTGCAGCACCAGTGTAACAATAAGTCTGGTTTTCAGAGTAAGCGATTAATTTTAGATATAGTGAAGTGATAATTAAAATGAGTCAAAGGTGTGTTTTTTGAGAAACAGTCACTTACAATATCAGCCTTGACAGAATTTAGGTACTTCAGGTTTAGATGTGAAATGTACAGAGTTACATTGTGGGGCTTTGAAGTTCACAGACCAAAGCAGATGTGGTTCGGACCAACAGTAATGCTTTGGGGTGGTCTCCAATGGGAACCTTCCACTTGGATACATAAACTAAGGATATTTCTGCACAGATTTTTCTCTTGCTATTCTTTCTTCTTGAAATAATTACCTCAAAAACTTTTTGAGGTCAAATTTTAAATCTGGGGATGTTATTGCTTCCCTTGAGGGATACCTAAAGGGGAGTAATAAACATGCTCATTAAGATTGAGTGATGAAAAAGTAAGCATAAGCTTTTATCTCTTACTCTAATGCAATCTTTGTGACAATTTTTGCTTTCTGACATTAGAAGCTGTTAAATGAAGTCTTAGTCACTTTTTTTTTTTTTTTTTAAATCTTATGCCATAGAACACACAACATCATCTTCTGTGTCTAAGAAGCCTCGGCTAGACCAGATTCCTGCAGCAAATCTTGATGCAGATGATCCGCTTACTGATGTATGTATCTCTTTCCTGTCTTTTTCCTTTCATTGTCCTGGTTCAGGATTTTGGTGTTAATGGAGTATATACTTTTAGATCTGCTAAAGGCTTAAGACGGCTTCCAACATATCTTCCTTTTACAGTTACTCTGCTGTGGTGGAAGTCCAGAGTCGTTCAGAGGATTCTGGTCCATGCTGTAATGGTGTTCTTGGAAAGCCCACAACAACTAGGGAACTGAAAATACCACTCAAAGTATGGGGAATGAGTGACTTTTTAGACTTAGCCAACTACTGGGTTAGAATTCCCCTAAGGTTGAGGTACGCTGACTGTCTGTATGAGGAATGGATTCTTCCTCTTGGCTCCTCTCCTCATGCTGATGTCTAGGAGTTAGGTCTAAGGCTTGACAGTAGTTCTGAGGGTTTTTTAAACCTGCCGTATTTGGTCCCAACGATATTGGATAGGGTATTCGGGCACACTGTTATAATGACTTCTGTTACAATGATTAGAGAGTCATTGAGGACGGTCGTTCTCTAGAAATCTGCCAGCTACATAGCATTTGAATTATAAAAAATTAATTGCAGTCATCCAAAAAGCACAAACATGTTTTTGTCTTGACTTTACTGTACAAGAGCAACTAAACCATTTGTATTGTATTTGCTGCTGATACAAGCACCCAAGTACAAAATTAGCCATCAGCAAATTGGAGCCTTAGCCGGGCAGACCAGGACTGGTTTTATTAAATGAAATGAATGAGCTGCTTCTTGTTTCCATTTGTTGCTATTAGGAAGATGATGAAGATGAGGACTTGGAAGACAGTGATGATGATGACACTGCAGCTCTTCTGGCTGAACTGGAAAAAATCAAAAAAGAACGAGCTGAGGAACAGGCTCGAAAGGTAAAATCTCCCCCATCAAAAAGCATCTGTTTTTTGCAAACTGGTGTTTATTAAAACTAGTGTGCCTAAAGGACTTAGGATGAGCGAAAACTGGTAAACAAAGTGCCCTTCAAAACTCTTCTCAAGTAGAGTCCGATGGATTTGTTCTTCTTGTAGACTTCGTACCTCCCTATAATCTCTCTCGCTACAGATAGAATAGAAACACCATGTTCTGTCCTTGAAAGGGGAGGGAAGTCCCTGTAGTTAGAGATTGTTTTCCTGTGAGTGGGATCAAATCGTATGCTGTTGGTTCACACACCTCCTTGGTGTAAAAGAGGTTGTTGGGATGGAGTGCATTAGTGAAATTTTTTTGAGTAGGGATTGAATAATTTTAGTGCTTTTCAAAAATGTTGCATACTTCAGTTTGAATAGTTTTGTATGTTGTTATACATAGATTCTACATTAGTGTAAAAAACCCCAACAACCAAATAAACAAAACAAAAAACCAACTTTGTAATCTTTGTATAAGGTAATCTGAGATGTTTTTAGAACATGCTAAATAAACACATTAAATACTGATCGGGATCTTTGCTGCTGTGACAACTTAATGTTTTGGCGCCTCTGTACTAGTAGTAATCTTATCAGAGCTTAACACACATGCTTCTAATTTCATGTTTTTCACAATTGCTCTCCAGTAGTCAGCTGTCAGCGAACAGGATGTAGCATCTAGAAGATGCTAGGAACAACTAGGAGAAAATAATGCTTTAAACACCGTAGTGCTTGACCACTCTTGGCTAACAATATAGAAATTTCTCTTTAGAATCAACAAGGCCTGTAAAACCAATAAGCTCTGCAATTTTGGAGTTAAGTACTTTGGAAGGCTAAAAACTGTAGCATGCTGCTTCAGTGCAGAAATTTTGCTAGAGAAGACTGTTGATACTTGATTCTCCATCTGGCCTATGAGTGGTCTTTTACATTAAAGTGTGTCTGAAAGTGTTTCTCGTCTCTTTATCCAAGGCATTTGAAGCACATCACACAGCAGTGAAATTGTGTTCTGCAGTAATAACATAGTGAAAATACTTGAAAACGCTGGCAACAACTCTTCCATGTATTCCTGTGTGAAATGTACTACTACACCCACAAATTAAGGGTGACAATGTGTAGGAAAGGCTTCTACTTCAGCTGTTCTTGCACAAGTGCTTAAAATGAAAACTTAGATCTGTATGGATTTTTCACTCTGCCTGATAGTGGAAATTATGCATCTAGATTAAACAGTATATATAATTATACTGTCACATTTCAGTGTAAAAAAACTTGCATTCGGAAAATAATGGTAGTAAATTGCAGCATAGACAACCAAGTGTGTGCTTCTCTTCATGTGTAGAAAGCAGGAATGTTACAATCTCTATGAAATTCTTGTTTTGTCACTAGAGGGTGCTAAAAGCTATGAAGTGTTTAGTATATCTCTTGCTGTATTTTGCTGTCTCTTAACTGGTACTATTTTTTACCTTCATGGATGTTCTCCTTCTTCCAGAAGCAGGGTTTATAATGTCCAATGCTACGTGCATACTGAATACGTGAACGCTTATTGCAAATGTATAAATTAGTTTTAACTAGTAGTTCTTTATTTGCAATAGTGCACACTGTTTCATGTTCGCTACCTACTCTGTGCATACTTTCACTGATTGGTGGCTGATAGACTCTCTTAAAAATTAGCATCTTCAGTAAATAGTGGGTGCTTTACAGGTACTTGGAATTTTATTTTCTTGGGGTTTCTTGAGAGTAGGAAACTACAACTACATTGATGGAAAAAGTAAAAACCAGGGCTTGGAAGAGCCTTCAGGAGTAAGGGTCTTCTTAGGAAAGATCACTTAAGTATATTAGTTTTAGGGGTGCATTCTGTTTAGATTATACCTTGTTTTCCATGGCTTTGAAATAAGGTGTTACTGGGAAAGCGTTTTGTAGCCATTTTGTCTAAGTCCCTTTTCCCTTCAGATATGTGGGATTTCCTATTATTATGTATTGCAAACCGTAATTTAAACCTAATTTAGTAAGTAACCTTCTATTAGTCATCCAGATGACTTCAGAATAACATCTCATGTAAAGTCTCAATTGCGTAGTCACTATTAGTCCTAATCCACATACAGGGGTAGTTTATCTGCTGAGATGCTGCTGTTCCTAGTGGGTAAACCAGTGGCAAGGCACAGGGGAACTGCAGAGTGAATGCCTTTTCACTCTTCTGCACATCGTTCTCAAATCTCTTTGTTGTTATACAGACAGATTAACATGTCTCTGCATCTTCTTGAAACATGCCATGGTCTTAAAAGATGAAGTGGGTAAAATACAGTAATATATCCCAAATTTGTGCCATATGTAATTTTTTTCCTGATACGTTCGTTATTTTGATTGATTAAAAGGCTAGTCCAATTATTTCTGAGACTTTAAAGTGTATGTTTGTTAACTGCTTTGACTCATCGCTTTGGTGTCCAGTATTTAGGTTGCCATGAAAGAACAATGACTCCTTTAAAATGCATCTTTGGTGAGAGAGCAGTTAAAAACAAAAGAAGAGAATCTGTGGGTTTTCAGATCATTGTGCTCTCTATTAACTTCCCTTGTGTGGTAATGCCAATTTCCGTAGAAATCTTCTAATTTTGATAAATATTAGTGTTAAGAGGTTCTAACATCCTTCACACTGATACTTCCCTTTAATCTGTGAAGGAAATAGTTTGTCAACCAAATTAGCAATTGCTGTCAACGCTTGTTAACTTCTCAAAATGCTTAAATTTCCTTTAATTATGTAAAATCATTGAATAAATACTACAAATGTTTTGAAACCCTGATTGAGCGTGGGAGTCCTCCGGCCTTTTCTCACGCCCTCCACAATTTTTATCTCTCAGGTTTTTTCTAGTAGACACTAAGCTAACCAAGGAAATTTTAGTTTTGAAAGCCTTTTTCTGTGGAATAATTCTGGGTCTGTCTGAAACTACAAATGCTAGGTCTGCTGTCAGTGGGAACTATCCATGGATAGGTTTCATGGAAGCATTTCAGTGTTCCAAACCCAGCATGACAATGCTCTTGATTTTCAATTTTCAAGCACAACCTTAAAAGGTAAATTGAAATAATTAAAAACAAACTTCAATCCGGTGAGCAGCTGACTGCACGCATGCAGTTCCAGCAAAGCTATTTTAATACCCCGTAATTTTATGCTTATCTGAGAACAGACGTAAAGTTTTTGGTTTCTTTTCTTAACAGTTTTTATTTCGCCAAGTATTTCTCTATAACTGATTATGTTACTTTACCAATGGCCAAAATAGGTCTTAGCTCTGTCCTGTGTTTTAGCCGTGTCACAGAGTTTCATTAGAAAATGAATCTTGATAGGTATTAACCTTTTCACTCAAATTTTAAGAGTCTAGCTAAAACCAGAATATCAAATCAGTGATTAAGAAAGAGTTTAAGTAAAGAGGCAAAAGCAGATGGCAGAGTATGTTTCTTCATTAAATGTTTGAGACATGCTTGTAATACTTACCCTTGCCAAGAACTAATGATGATGTCCCCTCCCTTGTGGGTAAAATGACAACAAATCTGTGTATAGACACTGCAGTCGTGTTTACTCTATGCTCGTATTTTTTGATGTTTCAATCAGTTGAATCGCGGTGTTGCATGGAGTTAGTACTTTGCAAAGGATCAAATAACCGGGGTCGATCTCCGCATTAAGTTTTGTTCCCTGCTCCTAAAGGCAGTGCTGTCATAGTTTGTCATTCAAAAATTAGCATTTAAATAAGGTTATGTGATTATTTTTTTCAGCCTTCAATGAAGCATGAGCGTTTCAAGTTTTCCTTCAGCTACTCAACATCTATAAAAACTGAGTAGGATAACTTACTTTAATACAATGGAATCATTTCAAGAATTTCAGCACTTTCTGTAAAAGTAATCTTGCTCTGTGCTAAGGGTAGGAACTATAAAAAAAAAATATCCATGGTAACAATAATGTTTTTCTTTCCTTTGTGGTCAGAAACAAATATGCCAAGGGACTGTTAATCTTACAGCAAGATAAGGAATAATTGTTTAGTTGAGGTTAATATAGTTTTGTCCACGTTTTTTTCCCCCAGCTGTGATGGCACATGGTGAGTTCAGTTGTATGGTGGAGGCCTGCTTTGAGATCTAATTTATGTGGCAGTGTCTCCATCTGCTTCCTCGGGGTACAGGACGCCCTCTGCCAGTCCAGTCTTATTCCCCACGCTGTAATACTCCTGTTCTATTGCCTCTGCTTCTAATCTAATGCGGTGGTTACAACATGGTTGACTTCCGATTCATCACTGCAGATAGTTGGTGCAACACGCTGCCGTTGAAAAGCACAACGCTGCTGTCTGTAGTCATGAAATAATCTGTAGCTTTTTTTTTTTTTTTTTCTGCTAAAATGTCTTAGAGTTGTATGTCTCGTCTTTCTGAGCAGAAAGGCAGGCAAAGAGGCATTATTTTAGAAAAGGTGGAGTGACTAGCGAAATATTTTTTCCCCCCTTAGGTTTTTCTTCTGTTGTGGGTTTGTTGTATCCATAGTCTTTTAGCTTAATAAGCCTTTGTTCCGCCACACGAAAGAACAATGTAGGCTTTGGAGCAACCTGAGATGCTTATTTTGTGAACAGCTGTGCTTGATCGTGCCTCAGAGGTGTGAAGCTCAGACAGCGATGAAGGTTATGTCTGGTCTGTTTGATTTGATACAACCCATGCTCCATCGCCTGGAGCGTCCCGGCTTTCAGTGGAGGAGTGGGCAATGGAAGATTTATGTGGAAAATTCTGAGACATAATGAAAACCTCATTTGGCTGGAGATGAGGGATTCTGCAGCTCTGGCCAAAATGTATAACTTAGCTTAAGCTTAAATGTCAACTTTACAGCACTGTGAATTACACCTAGTGTTTCCTCCATGTCGTGTCTCTAAGCTACAAAACTTATTATACTAATTACCTTTTTTTTTTTTTTTAAAACTTGAATACCTCCTTTGGAAAGTTTTAATGAAGCTAAATACTGCAAAAAAATCTTCAAGGCCAATATTCAGAATTAGCCTGCTTCCTAAAATCCCGTAGCAAATACGTTGAAATGTCATTCAGCCTAGAACAGCTTTGAGGGACTGTATTCCATAAATAAATTACCATGTGTGCCAGGTCTTCTTTGTGAAGTGACTAAAACTGGCAATGCCTTACTCAACAGATCTGTTCCCTGCTTGCTCTCAGACTCTAATCTGTTGATCTTTGTCACTAAAGATAAGCTTATGCAGTTCATAACTACTCCTAGTTGTGCTGCCCCTGCAGGTCTGAAAAACAGCAGAGTTCTGTTTGGGAGCAGAGCCAAGAAACAGCCAACGGCCGCACAAGTGCCCAGGGGCTCTGCAGCATCTCTGACAGGCGGTAGGGAAAAATCAAGCTTTGTAAGTAAGATTCATGGATGTTTTCTGTAACTGCTGTCACTATAAAAGAATGTTTGACAGCTTCTGTTAGTGCTGTGTTTATACTTGTTTTTAATAATTTAATAGGTGCAAAAGTAAAATACAATCATTTGAAATTCCCAAGATGGTCCCTACTATTTCTTTTGATTACAGTGCAATTTTTACTACCTTCCAGTCCTCTGGAATTGGAGTTGATTTGTGTCAATGTTGCTTTTTGTTAGCAATTGGCAGTTTTAAACAGAATTCAGTTGAGCTTGAAATGCCAAGTTGCTGGCGTCAGTGTACAGGTTCTGTATCCCAGCTTCCGTGGAGTGGAGGTCGGTCAGCAGAGAGGGCCTGGAGGTGGCTGGTCTCTGGTGTGCATAATTTAGCGTGAGCAGAGCAGAAGAGCTGTCTTGCCTCTTTCATTTATTCTCTAGATCTCTGCTGATATGTGAGCTCAGATGCCCACAAGCAGATATCTAGATGTAGGTGTCTTAATCTGGAGCTGAATCCTGCTCTTAGTCTTATACGACAGCTTCTAGTGTAGTGCTTCTTAAAAATGTTATTTAGTTTTGATTTTCCTTTTTTCTTTTTTCTTATCACCGCATTTTAACACTTCAGTTTGATACCGCTTTTTCATATCAGAAGGTGAACTGTGGCAGGCTAATTGAGGCTGAAGGATATGACAGGGGTTAAAAGTTAGGATGATGCCTAACATGCCTTTTTAAAACCTTATTATAGAAAAGTTAAATGTGCAGTAGTTACTGCCATGTGCATATTTTTTTTAATGATTCCTAATACTGACTTTATCATCTTCTAGTAATTTGAGTGACTGAGTGCTTTTCACTTCTCTTCATGCATGGTAGAGAATGCTGAACAATCAGCTTTTTAGGAGCTGTTGAGATTAAATCTGAAACGGGGGAAGAGAGGGGAGAACTGTAATTCCTCCCCAAAAAAGCTGCTGACTGATTCCAGCGGACTTTTGACCATCAAATAAACCCTGTGTGTTGGCATTTGTCAGTGGTGTGTGGATGCATTTTCATGCTTCGCTAAAAAACAGCATAAGATACGTATGTGTCCCCCAGATGGAGCGGTGCGTGATGCACAGGTTCAGTAACTTTGGATCATGGCCGAGGTTAATGTCTTAGAAATCTGAGGGTGAGACCGTGCCATGCTCCGCGTGCCACCTTGAGAAGAGCTTCCCTGCAGTTCAGCTCTAAAAGGGAAAACTGCCGGGTCTGTTTGCGTATGTAGAACATGGAAGAAGTTCTCGCTACAGTAGCATTTGGCAACTGGGGAGTATTGATTTCTTACAATGCTCTTATTAGTGCTACCTTCTCTTGAGTATGGTCCAGTATGAATTTTTGGTTTGTAGCATTTTTATTTGCTTTTAAGATTTGTCCCAGACCGCTTGCATTTTCGAAGTCTCACTTTTAATGGAGCATCAGAGATTAAATTAATGAGGCAGAGCCCACCTCACTTTGCACAACACAGAGAGCACATCACATGCTTGCATCCTGTTGTAAATTTGCCTAATGGGCTTAAACAGAATCTGATCACCTCTCGGGAGGTACCTGAAAATCAGTACTGATTTATTTTTTTTGGCTTGTACTGGTATCTTAGATTTTGCTTAGTGTAAAATTAGTGTTTTGCATGCATGTGATGAGAGAGGTAGACTGAGAGCTGCTTGACTTCTGGTGGGAACGCGACCCAGACTGCAGTAAATGAGATTTCACTGCTTTTGGCTTCTTCACGTTATGGGGAAAGAAGACGGTAAATCAGAGGCTGGCATACTGTACAGAAGAAGCTGCATACATTTCTTGTGTGTAATTCACAGAGGAAAGAAATGTATAATTTGAATTTGTATTTCTAATATGAGGGAAATCGCTGTTCCATATCAAATATTTTTGCTCTCTGTGTTTCCTTATTTACTGGGGTGGTAATGACAACTGAAGTTGGAATGCAAACGCTGGATTTAGGGCTGTGTTTGAAAATGCAAAACTTTAGTTTATTTGTGTTGATAACTTTTAACTGCTGCGGTTTGTGTTAAAGCTCCATGGATACAGCAGCAAGGGCAAGTTTTGCCTGCGCACATATTTTAATAAGGGCATTACAGGCCTGTGCCGTGCTTTTAAGCAATGTGCCCTTTTGAGGAGCTTTTCCCGTGCCACTGTCAATTAATTGCAGCTGGTTGTAAATTTTATTTATGAAAAGCAGTGTAATGGCAGGTGTTTAACTAAAACTTGGGTCGATTTTGGAAGATAAAATATTCACTAGTGATCCTGAATTACCTGGTGTTCATATGTCTGTTAAGTTGGTATTGTTCTTAAGAGGGTTGGCGTGTTTTATAGGAATAGTCCACATACCTAATCAGTCCAATTAAAAAGCATTGTAAATTGTGGATAGCTTTAGTAATATATCACTTAGTATTGATTAAATGTTTGAAGCTAGAGAACTCTGGCTAGCATCAGCGTTCAAGTTTAGCACTTAAACTTTGTAAACGCTGTCATCAAGAAAAACATTTCCTCTTTTGGGATTCTATAGCAGCCCTTAGCCATGAATTTTCTGCAGTTTGGAAAAAAAAAAAAAACAAAACAACAAAACAACCAAACAAAACATCCAACCTGGTGATCTCTTTGTCTCTAGTTTATATCATTTCTAAAAGCCGTGGTTTGAGTCTCCTGCATTGCTAATGAGACTTCAGTGCATTTTTTAAGTAGAATGTCTTCAGACCACCCTTCAGCATACAGGGAGCGGGAAACCTAGTTAGTCACCCAAATTAAAGATTTTTTATTATTTTTTTTTTTTTTTTTTTTCCTTCTGGTACTTCCATCAAAGAGCAGTCCATGTAATACATTTGAAAGGTTGTGGAAAAATATGTTGATGTAAAATGAGTATTACGTATTCATTTTGAAGTCTGTGAACATTTAAGTCACTAAATATGTTAATACAGCTTGGAAGCGTGGGCAGTGAAATCTACTTTGTGTTGCCCGTAGTGCAGTGCTTCACTTAGGCTTGAGTTACATGCTTTTGACAGTGCAAGCAGAAGAAATTTTTTTCTGCTCCTTAATATTGGAAATCTTAAATAGTCTTATGACATCCCCTGCTCAGTTTCACCTTAAATTCCCCAATATTCTTTTTAATTGGTCCCTAGGGAAGTTGTAGTTGTAAAACCTAAGCAGATTGAAGACAGAGAAGTTTCAACATGCTGTAAGATTTCTTCCACCTGATGAATATTGTATAATGTGCTCTTTTTTCTCATGAGGATAAAGAAAATCTTTTAATCTGTATAGAATTTTTAATATAATAAATATGTAAATGGTAAAGCTAGAATTTAACTGAATATTTGATGGAACATCAGAGGTAAGTAGAGCAGATATGAGTGTTGCTAGAGTGACAGTTTATCAGCAATGTTAAGCTCTTTAGAGTATCTCTGCTTCTATCCTTATTCTACTCGTACACAAGTGTCAAATGCTCTGAAAAGTCTCAGCTAGGAATTAAAGCTCTGTCTGTGTGGGTGATCGCAGCTAAATAATGTTTGTCTCTACCACCTGGATGAGAAAAATGGCCCGGAAAAGTAATGTTATCCATTTCTGATTCTCAGGAACAAGAGCAAAAGGCTGAAGAAGAAAGAATTCGGATGGAGAACATTCTGAGTGGTAACCCGCTGCTGAACCTCACTGGCCCAGCACAGCCTCAAGCAAACTTCAAAGTGAAGAGGAGGTACCGTGCCCTCTGTACTCTGATATCCATCCCCTTGCGCCCTTTTGTTACTCAGCGTCTGAAAATGTCATCACTGCCCTTGGGTTTTATTTCCTTCCTCGGATCTTGTCACAAGCAGTGTAATGTAGAATTGGGACATGGACGCACATAGTGATTGTCTTGTGCATTTCTCTAGAACAAATCATCCTGCTATTTTGTGTTTAAAAAAGAGAGAGGAAGATTGAGAATTGTGTTTGTCTGGCATTGTTAGTAAGGATAAAAAAAGTAACAGGACCAAAGTTGCTCAAGAAATTTGATGTTTTGCTCCCCTTTAAAACCTAGCTGGTTTGTTTATTTCTTTTTTTAGTGTAACTAGAATTGATAAATAACAGCCTTTTCTCAATACCGTTCTTGTTTGTGACTATTACAATTACTGTTGTGCTTAGGGCCGTTACACTCAAGGTTTTTTCTGCTCTGTTCAAATGGTTGTTATTTTCTGTAGAGATAAAATAACCTTTAATCTACTGATACTCATCTCGCTTCTAACTTGGAAGCATGTAGGAGATGGCTTGGATTAGAAAAATACATCTTTTTTTTCCTAAAGATTAAGTTCTTAATACATTTAAATAGGAGAGCCAAACTTCACTTATATATTTTCTGTAAATTGCACCTGACTTTCATGCAAGCTTACTGAAGTTAAAACCTTTTCTTTTCAGATGGGATGATGATGTTGTCTTCAAGAATTGTGCCAAGGGGTTAGACGAAACAAAAAAGGACAAAAGATTCGTGAATGATACTCTGCGATCAGAATTTCACAAAAAGTTCATGGAAAAATATATCAAGTAGTCCAGTTTCATGTGCGGTGGTGCTGAAGGACTTGGAAGGTCATGGTTGTTCCCTCCCTCTCCCTCAGAATTCAAGGCTGAATCCTTGGTCATGAAGTCCCAAATGCTTTATCAAGATCATCAACAGCTTCATAATTAGTAATTGCTATGTATCTGGAGTTTTTATTCCTGCAGCATGTTTTCCTTTTCAGTTTTAATTAAATCAGTTTGTGTTTCATGAATGTTTTTCTGTTCACGTGCATTTTCTTTTGCTGGCTGCTTTGTAAATGGTAGAAGAGAGAAGCTGGTTTGCAATAAATAACTTCTAATTGTTGAAATTGCTTTCCAGAACAACCTGTATTTGTAGCGATGGTGGTTTGTAACTTACACAACCTGTATAAATGTCAGTATTATCAAATAGCCGAGTATGATAAGCACTGTGAACTGAAAAGAGCTGTACTTTTTGTAGCAAACTGGACATACTTTCTCTTAATAGCTAGTTTCTAACTAGTTAATAGTTAGTTAATAATCTTCCTTTTTAGTTTCTTATTGTCAACCCAGTTACAGTTTGGTGGGGTGGCTCCAAGTTCTTAGCAGCCCTGCTTTCTGGGCTCTCTTGGCTCTACACTTACGGGGTGATACCATGTAATGCTTGGGGGAACACTGAGAGGGAAACGCTCTGTGGAACCGTGGCGGTTTTTTTTCCTTCTTAATAAACCATTGCAGTGCTCGGTGCCACAGCCACGTGGCCGCAAGGTTCAGGCTGTGTGTGTGTGGCTCGGTAGTAATAGTGTTGTCAGAAACTGTCAAGTGAGTCTTTTCATTAAATGTATGATCTCCTCAAGATGCCATAGTACACTTCGTTTACTTCTTAAACGTTCATTTTGGCATTTAATAGGACAGTATAAAATATGAATGAATGAAAAAAATCTCTAGTTGTGAAGGGGTTTCCCCCCCTCCTTCTGCCATCTCGGTTGCATTTGAAATCTTGGCTGAGGGATGTACTGGATATGAACCTAATGTTTGCAAAATGTTACCTCTCGACCTAGAGGGCTACAGTGGCAAAACTCAGGTATCCGTCTTTATGTAAAATTCTTGCCCTTTTCCTTGCCTGTGTTATGCTCTGTCTAGTTTATTCTTAGAGACGCTGTTCCATAATAATGCTATTTTCAAGCTCTTAATTTGAAAATATCTGGTTTTCTTTTTAAGAGGGCAAATATAGAGCACAATGTTTTAGATTGTTGTTGGGCATGACTCTAGTATCCTGTAAAATGTTTCATTAGCTTTAGCTGTATTTTCCACCCTTTCATTAAGCTATGCGTAGTGTACCAGTGCCAGCAGCTAGTACCCGTATTTACTTGGAAGCGAGATTTTCAGCGTGCTTACGATCATGTGAGCTCCTACAGCTACTGGGGGAATATGTGTTTGCGCTACTCCTGCTACCTGCCTCATGGTAGTGATGATTCTTGGGAAGCAGAAAAATGGGTGTAGTCGGTAATTCTCTCTCTTTAATTTAAACCAACTAAAATCTTGGCCTCTAGGCAACATATTTAGAAGGAAAAAAAAGAAGAGTTAGGAGCTGTGCTTGCCAGAGTCTGGCAGTGGAGAAGGCAGCTGCTGCTTTAGGTCTGGCTTAACAGCATAGTTGTCATGGCAACAACAAAAAATACATTGGTCTCGCAGTATTACGAGATATAATCACTGTGCCAAAGTGAGCGTACAGTGTTATTGGAGAGGGGGAGACATAGTTGAAAAGCCAGTTCAGTGCCTTCGTGGAAATTGTAAGTGCGTAATGCCATCGTTTGTGTTCTTCAAGTAACGCAACTCGTTTCTTACAGAAAATAATACTTCTAAGAAGTCAGTTGGCTGGGGTTGGATGGGCTCTTCTGCAGCTCTGCGGGCAGTTGTTCCCCACACCTGGAGGAACATCCTTTTCTTAAACTTTTGCATAATGCCCAGGTGTACTTGGTTATTTTTTTCCAGTAGCTCTCTCCCTCCCTGGTCCTGGAGAAAGAGCTGTAGGGACCATATGGCTCCAGGCTTCAGCTTTATTTGAGGGTTTTTGTTGGGCGGCGTCCTTCAGCTCAACCACAGAATTTGCAGATCCTATCTCTAACCTCCCCCCTCAAAGCTTTTGTATTTTAGCCTCCTGCGGTGTAAGCTGACCCACAGTCTCAGGACTCAGCAATACACAAGCACAGTTTGATAATTAAGGAATCTCAAGCCTTATCTCTTGGTGGGTTTTGCATCATTAACTACTGAATTTTCTTCACCGATGCTGGAAAACTGTAAAGCGCTCTGCACTTGTAGATGCTGTATTGATGTTTAATTTTCTGCTGTGCTTCTTGTACTCATATAGGAAAAGACAAGTGGATCATTTGTTTTTTGTAGAACTGCGGTGACTGAGTTCCTAAAGAAAAAAAAAATCAGACTGTGATGTTCTGCACCTCTGCTCCCAGCATAGTTTTTTTTCCAGGAATCTCTGTTCAGTCTGACAAAGAACTTTCAACAAAGGCAGCAGAGCTGGCAAGGCAGCTGTTCCGGGAGGAGAAGTGGAAGAAAGTTTTAACATTCAGCACTTCAACGAATGCGATATTTTACAGTTCCTAGCAATCAGGATTGTTTAATCCTGTGTTTTTTGCAAGGAATGCCTGAACTCTAACTAGTGGCTTGAAGCAAAGCCACTTGCTTTATAAACAGGTTTGCCCTTGTTTATAGTTCTCTTCGGTGTAGCGTTGGAACCAAAAACCGGGATCTATTTTCCATAGGGACTAACAGTTAAACCTCTTAAGGTTTTTTTTTTTTTAAAGCCCTATCTTTCAAATTTTGTCTTGGAATATGTTTTATAATTCTAAAGGGATTAATAGTATGAGGAATAAAGCTTAATGATAGGCCTGCAGCTGGAAATAATTGCTCTGTGCGTACATACGAGGTTCTAAAATGTTCAGCATGTATTTCTCTCCCTGAAGTAGACGGCTTATTAAAGGCTTCATATTGCAACCAGCAAAATTATTATCTGCATTTTTCAGGATTTTACGTAGTCATAGATACCATGTAGGCATCCTATGAATTTTTAATATTTTATTAGTATTTAAAAAAAGCCATTCTGGTGAGTTCCAGTTCCTTTGTTGACTTGGATTTTGTTTGAAATAAAATCCTGGGGCGGAAGTGACCTGGTACTTGCTCCATTTACCTTTGGGTGCCTGGTGAGCAGCCGAGCTGGTGCCCAGTGCGGTGACAGCCTGGTGTCTCCTATCAGCCATGCCTGGGTCGGTTCCCACAGAACTCCTGAAATTTCTCTCTGCTTTTTCCTACAGCCACAAATACCTTCAAGTCTTTCATGCTGGAGGAGAGATCTGAGCACAGGGTCAAACCATCAAATGGATGGGGGATGTTGCCTTGAAGCGCTTCACTTCAAAGGACGATCTGTAGGACTGAAGCCTTGAAGGGACCTGCTGATGCTTAGAAAGTGCTTCAGGCTCAAGTGTTTATTCCTGTCTGCAGTCCCGGCTACTTGGAGCCTGAGGCCTTAATTCTCTTCTAAGGAAAGTCAGAAACACACGTAAGGGCTTCTCTGATTTTCTTTCTTTCTCAGTGCCTGGTGCTCTGCAATACCGATTCAGGGGGAGGGGAAAGAAAATACCCACAGAAATTTTTCCATCCGTGAACGTCCTCCTTCCGTCTCCTGTCAGCTTTTAGAATGGAATTTAGTTAGTTGTTGGTCGAGAGCAAAACTTCCTGCCGCATTTTGTCTCGCTTATTTGGGAGAAAAATTTTGGGATGCTTTTTGCAAAGAAAGAAAACTTATATTTTGTTGTGAGTTCAGCTACTTTTTCCCTTGGCAGATTGGCACGTCGTCACATTTAACCGTAAAAGCAAACGCAGCGTCATTACCATACTTTACGTCCCCCAAGATGTGGTGCAAGCAGAACACAGATAAGCATGTTTGGAAAAGTCATGTTTCCTAAGAAAGGCTCCTTTCAGCTCTTTTTTTTGGAATTGGGGATAAGCAGTAAGTAGAATGACGCTTCTGTAGGTGTCCAAGTCACTCATTTCAAATGAATAAATAAATAAGCATGAATCCTTATGTTGCTTAATCACAGATACATTTTACCGTTGTGCTGCTTTCTTCCTTTGACTGAGATAATACAGGTTGGCTTTTAGGAATTTCAGGCTTGACTTTGCTCCCTTTTCCAAGGGGGGGAATATCATGGGATGTAATTGAAGAAGAATGACCGTGATACTGTGACTGGCAGGGAAATAACATTGAAAATTAAACAGTGACTATGTCTAGTTCTTAAATTGCTTCAGTTCAAAGAGATACGATAAACACATATATGTGCAGTAGGAGGGTTTTTTTCCCCTTTGTAGCCTCTGACCAGCAGTTCAGCAGCATAAATTTAATGTCACTGATCTTATCAAAATTTGATCTTTCAAGTGTGAACTGCGGCTTGGTGATCTAAAACAAAATAAGTCACATGCATGAAACCACTGGGAATTGTAATGTTCCTAGGTGCAGCTCTAACCAGAAGGAAGAGTCGTCTAGATCTAAGCAAATTGTATCTCCTAATCCAAATCCCAGTTTGCCACAAAGACTGAGAAATGCCTTCTGCAGCAGAGGGAAGGGGCACTGTACAGGAGGTAGAAAAGTGAAACCGAGAAAATGCGTAAGTCTGATGGCTCTCTGTTGAAATCAGTAGTATCTGGATAGGAAAAGACGATTTCTGAATTGCGCTACAATATAATTTTATACCCGACAATGAGGATCTGTTATGATAGGTTTTATGCAAACGGAGGCTGTATGGCAGGCTGTGTTCTGAAGCCTAAATGCTCAGAAGTTTGGGTGAAGGGCAGGATAGAGATGGACCGTTCAGTCCCACAAATAATTGTATTTGGGATCCAAGGGGTGAGCCCTTCTCCTCTCGGTACCCGCCCGCTGCCTTGCCTATGGCTCTGCCTCGTCTTCATTTTTGAAACGATTTATTTCCAGCGGACAGGATTTCAAGCAGCTGGTGGTCCTCCAGTGGAAAAGGGTTATTTTTACTGCACCGGGAGAACAAGCTGTAAGTTCGATCTGGATAAAGGTGGAGGGTAGATCCGCTAGTTGGCCTGCTTGCTTTCAGATGGGGTCCCCAGGGGTGGACCTCCGTCCTTTGGGGTGGCCCAGTTGGACTTGGTGGCACACGAGCTACCAAGCTGGTGAGGGGTCTGGAGACCAGGTCACATGAGGAGAGGCTGAGGGAGCTGGGCATGTTTAGCTTGGAGAAGAGGAGGCTGAGGGGAGACCTCATTGCCCTCTACAACTCCCTGAAAGGAGGTTGGAGAGAGGTGGGTGTTGGCCTCTTCTCCCAGGTGAATAATGACAGGACCAGAGGAGATGGTCTGAAGCTGCGGCAGGAGAGGTTTAGGTTAGATATTGGGAGGAATTAGTTTACTGAAAGAGTGGTCAGGCACTGAAACAGCCTGCCCAGGGAGGTGGTTGAGTCACCATCCCTAGAGGTATTTCAGAAATGTCTAGATGTGGCACTTGAGGGCATGCTCTAGTGGCAGAGATTGTTGGTTGTGTGTTTTTGGGGTTTTTTGTTTGTTTTTTTGGTTTTTGTGTGTGTATGGTTGGACTGGATGATCTTAAAGGTCCTTTCCAACCATGAAGATTCTATGATTCTATGAATTGGGATTGGTGGGGTGCATGGATGGTGCGCCCTGCATGGATGGTGCGCCCTGCTGAAGCATCAATTCCTGAACCATCACTTGGGTGGCTGATTGAATCCTGGGGCTAAGCTGTTGGATATTCTCACTGCAGGATAAATTAACTCTCTGAAAGAAAAGTCTGTTCTGAATGAAATCCCCATGAATCCTTCCTCTGGTCTGCACGCACCCAAGATGTCCTGCAGTCCCATGCGCCAGGTAGGAGCCCCAGATGTGCTGTCGTGGTGACACCAGCACGATTCAGAGTTCTGTAGAAGTTCTTGCTGAATTTGTCCTTCTGCTGTAGACCAACGTCACGAAAATGTCATGGTCCCTTTGGATGACCGTGGTCTTGAATAAAACCAGTCAGGTAGCCGAACTCATGACCTAGTTTGCAAAGGCTGATGCTCCTGGGTGCTGTTTACCAGCCCTCCAGCCTGGTGTGTGATATTCTGGGTCTCCTGGTAGCAACATATGTGTTCATTGTGTTTCTTACTGCAAGACTTGTTTTGGGCAGTGCAGCAAAGATGGTGAACGTTGTGGTTTGGTTTAGAGGATGATGCTTCATTGGACTCGCTTTCTGGTTTCAGACTTTTAGGGCTGAATTAATTTCAGTTGGAGGCACAGGTAAGCTGATGGTGATGACAATGAATCATGTTTTCTGAGAGCTTTAGAAATTATTCATAGATGTTGAAAACTATAGCTGCTTTTTGCTCACCTCCTACTTTAATTTATGCTTGCTTTTCAGATACTTGCTTTTTAAAAATGTATATTCTCTCTTTCAGTGCAGACAGTGAGAGAAGGAATAACTTTAGAAAATTCCAAAGCCAAAGAAATAAAAAAAGGCAAATTAAAGTCCTTCTTTACGTAATACCCCTTTCTGCTATTTGTTCCAATAAAGGATAAAAGCAAGATTGTGTTACGTAGGCATTAGAGCAGGGGATGGTAACCAGGACTCCTGGAGTCTATTTCCAGGATGGTGGCCTGGTTTTCATTCCCCTTGATGGACTTTTGCTGCAGATCTTGTTATATTTGTGGAGTCAGGCGTGAAGCTAAGGGGTGAAGCAATGATTTTGGCCCTACTCTGAGACGTGAGGAGAGCAGGGTTCGCTTTGTGTGAATTTGCAGGAGTGGCTCAGGCATGTAAATCCTTCCCGTCCAAACCCTGGCTCCCCTGGAGCGAGAACAAGGTGCTGGCATCCCAGCTCTGTCCGGCTTCATTAAGGGGTGCACCTTCACCCCTCCAGCGCTGAACCATGGGGAACAAGGCGAGGACCCAGCTTAGAGCATCTGATGGCCTCGGTGGTCACAACAGGGATGTGGGAGGTTTGAATGAATATTGCTGAGGGCAGAGGATAGAGGGAGAAGAGCTCAGCGTTGGTCCCTTGGGTGAGTTCATGGCTTACACACCCGTGGATCCCTTAGTGTGGAGACTATTGGCCACCCGTGGTCCTGTGGCAGGACCTGGGCAGCAATGTGTTCTATCAGTCTGGGTGGAGCGTTGAAGTGAGATGAAGCAAATGGTGCAGAAAAGGCATGTGTTGAAGCAGGCAGAGGCTGCCCCACACTCTGGTGGGTGGTGGGCACGGTGGGGGGATGCGACCACCCTCAGGGACATGGCTGGGGTGGCACTGGCCTGTCTGGGCTTCTGCTTTCCAGGTCAAACTCCTGCAGGAGGTCAGCATTGGGAGCTCTAGCCTTTAGCATTAAGACTTTATTAAAATTACGCATCGTCAATGGCAATGTTTTTTGTCAATTAGCAGAGATCTGTCTCAGAAACATATTTTTAATTTTGCTCTTCCTTTTAATAGAAAGCTACCAGCAAGTGATGGTTACAGATGGGAGTGTTTATGGGTAAAGCCTTTCCTTGTCATGCTGCTGCAGCCTGGCTGGCTGTCTCCTCACAGCGTTTGTTGGTTTGGAGTGGGTTTGTTATTTAATTTTATACGTTTTTTGCCTGATAGTTGCTCCTTGCCAGAAAGATCAAATCTGAGAACTGGAGTAAGTGTGTTGCAAGAAAATGGAGAGATGCCACCAGGCACTTTGGTACAAGGGGATGCAGGGAGGGACTTGACAGAAGACCTGGAGGATGTTCGGACCACGCTCAACTGGAGGCAGAGACAGTGCAGAACTAGCAGATGCAGAAAGTTAAAGAAAAGGAATAAGGAAAATGTGAAAAGAAGTAAAGGAAAGAAATCAAGGGACGGGAAGGAGTGGGATGGATGAGCAGGAAAGATGAGCAGAGAAATATAGACAGGGAGAAGCTCTTCCCACTCCTGTAATGGGCCTTAGCCGGAGAGGTGATAACTAGGACCAGATGGACTTGTTTGTCCGCTCTCGACAGCTCAGCAGAACTTGTTTCAGCTGCCACAAAGGATGAGTTTCATCCAGAGCTTCGGCACAGATTGTTGCTCTGTTGACGGCCAGTTCAGGGGCCTGTCAACAGGTTTCCAAAGCACTCAACATCTGCGGGGAAACGCTGAGCGACATCTGAAGTTGTGGTCAGTTAAGAAGTGTCTGAAAGGGAGCTTGTGAAGATCTAATTTCTGTCCCAGGATGCTCGAAAACCAGAGCTCTGAGACGTTAATCCCGTGACTGGCAGGGCTCCGGTTTTATCCCAGCGTTACACCGCTGGCTGCGGTGGAGTTATTCTTGGTCCTCGCCGCTGTCAATGGGAGAGCGAGACCAAGTTGTTACTAAATACTTGGAATTCTTTTTTTAGTGAAATATGTTTTCTAAGTGGAAATAACAATAAACCAAAGACTTTTTTTGGAATATCCTGAACATCCTAAGAGTCAGCCGCGTCTTTTCCTGCCGAGCGAGGGGAGTCTGGTGGGACGAGCCACCCCCACCAGCCGCAGCGACGGGGAATAACAGAGTGTCTGAGGGCACCAGCTGCAAATCAGAGGTGGCAGCTGGGCTCTGGAGGGACGGGGCGATGCCGAATGGCATCAATATGGACTAACCCAGGGGCTGCTCTTCCTGAGGAAAGCAAGTTAAAAACTCCCCGCAGGTTTTCTTTGCCGATGCAGCAGAAACAGCGGAGACGGGGGGGGAGCAGGGTGGGGGCATGAAGGACATGGTGGGACCAGCACTAGATCTTCAGCTAAACCAATTCCTGCCAGCAGAGGAGTGAGTCTAGGGCTTGATTTTTACTTTAAATTCTCTTCTTTGTCCTGTAATGCCTAAATTTTAAAGAAACATGAAGCAGCAGAGAATTTTCTTCCTTTTTTTTTTTTTTTTTCCTAATCCAGCATTCAGTAGGACAGAACATAGCTGTTTGTTTTAAAGCAATATCCAGGTGGCTCAGAAAGCGTGAAGATACTCCCAAGCTTCCTCTGCCTTTTTATTCTGAGCTGGGAACTGAGCAAGGCTGGGCATCTGCAGGGGCTGCCTTGTGCACGCCGATGTGGATTGGCATTGGGCACCGCGGCTGGGGAGAACTTCGCTGTAACAATTAATGCCCACACACCGACCATGACAGATGCGTTAGGAATGGTGGCTCCAGCTCGTACCTGTCCCTCCTGTAGCAGATGTTTCCTTTGCCCTCGGTGCTGGCACACCGCTGCGATCGAAGGCACAGTTGGAGGGGAGGAATGAGAAGGAAATACGAAACTCTCACAATTTGAGGTCCTGAGCCCGTCCGCGGAGCACCAGTGCGGTGGAGTGGTGCATCTGGATGTGACTCGGGTTGATGGCTGCCTTCTCGCGCGGCGGTTCGGTTGCCACTACTCTGTGCTGCCGTGTAGCCACAGCCCCGTCAAGGGCTGCTCGTTCCTCGATGGATTTTCTGCCTTCGGCTGGGCCTCTCCAACACTGTAGTTGTCTTTTAAGGCTGTCTTCACGTTGGGGCGGAGGAGACTTCCCTGTTTACCGGGATTATGCTGAAATCTAATCTGGTCCTCTGAAATACCTGTAAGCACCCCCTCACTCATCCTGGTGACCACGATGTGGAATTTTACAAGCGTGTTCACATTTCCATGGTGAGGAAGCTCACAAACAGAGCCCAGGACGCATTCCTGACCAGGACGCCTGTAGCTCCCCAGGAGCGTGGGTGCATCACTGGCAAACGTTAGTGAGTGACAGGCAGGACGAGGTAGCTGCTTTATCGTATAAGCTTAAGCCTCAGAGGCAGGAATATCTATACTATGTGGGCCTGGTCCTCACAGAGTCTCTGGGAGCTGCTGGGACGCTCATTGACTCATGGGTAGGGCAGCACCATTGGCTTCACACCTCCTTGGAGGTTTACGTTAATGCAGCACTAAAACCCAGCTCTCCCAAGAGCTAGTTTTTCACGAAGGATAAATGGCCAGAGAAGCTGAAATTGGCTCCTCCTGTCTCTGCAAAAGGGTGGAGGCTAACGATAAAACTTCTTGGTTGCCTCCAAAAGCAAGGAGTATGTGATGGCTGATTTGTGAAGGGATCATGGTTGCTTCAGCTGGTAGAGCAGAAAAGGGAGCTTGGTGTTCTTAGAGTCATAGACTCATGGAATTGCGTAGGTTGGAAGGGGCCTTTCAGATCATCGAGTCCAACCATCGACCTAACTGACAGAAACCATCACTAAACCATGTCGCTAAGCTTTCTGGTCAGCGTGTGCTCTGCCTGAGGAGCAAGACAGGGTACCCCTCCATGCTTGTGATCTGGCAAAATGGGTATGATTTGACTGCAGCGATGTTTTAGTTGGGTCAAATGTTCAGACCTTGTGACAACTGATGTACGGGCGTTAGAGCGCGCTGGACGGGGAGTCGCTGTGGGCTGGGGTGGCCCTGCAGACCTGCGTGGGTTGCTTTCACTCTCTCTTCGTGGCTACCAATACAGTGGTACTAGAGAGTGACGGAAAGCACTCGCGGCCCTGCTATACCTCTTCATAGTTGTTCTTGGAGGCAGCAGAAGGTGCAGCAGTTGTGATTTGGGTGCAGAATGAGAGTTTCAAACACTGCACCTCTGGGGAAGGACGAGAGCACCCGTTGAACACGTGCATATGCTCTCCGCTGCTTCGCTGTGTTTCTTTTAGGGGAGTTAAGCAGCTCTTGCAGGGATGGAAGGCTGAAGACAACGCCGAAGAAAGGGGATGTGAAAGGAGAAGAGAAAGCGTGGCTGTGCTCCTCCCCACTGAGACCTTTGAGTCTTCGCTTCAGCACTGAGAGGAGAGCCCGACCAAGCCGCTTTCCAGGACACCCTGTACCACAGGGGACGATGCCGTTCCCTGGGGGATGTGTGCTGAAGCCCTCCAGCATGGGGACGGTGTGGTGAGGAAACCCAGCAGACTGCAACCAGCCCTGCAGACCCCAGCTCCCCACCCACTGGGAAAACTCCTTTCCAAGAAGTCGCCTTGAAGCCTTCTCTTTTATTTTCTCCTGCCCACTTACTTATGACATTTTAACGTTTCGAGCTGTGGTATTTGAATTCCCCCAGGTCCATGTGTTTGTCGTTATGCCAATACCTTGTTTCTTCTCAAAGCATTTTCACCCAGGGCTACCTGCTGGGTTTCCGTTAGCCAAAAGCTGGTTGCCACAAGGCTCCCACCGTCAGCAGGACTCACCAGGGTGCAGCTGGGAGGGCTAAAGCCTGCCTGGAAACACAGGTCACCCCTTCTACTCAATGCCAGGCAGGTGGAAGGAGCCCGATGCTCATGAAAACACCCCCCTAATTTTTTTCCTTGCTTTGAAGCATTCAGATCCCAAAGCCAAGCCTCGGGCTCGCTCGGCTGCGTCTTTGCAGTCCTTCAATGCTACCCCGATATGATGCAGGGATCACGGCGAGACAAAACAACCTCATCAGGGATATCTCTTGCAATGGCCTCTTTGTTGTTCCAGCCCAGGGGGCTCTTCCCCGTTCCAGGCTGTAAGACACAGCCCGATGGGTCAAGGCAAGGCCAGAGATCCCAAGGGAAAGAAACGAAAACAAGCTCCTTTAATATAAACGATCTGTTTTCTTGTCCCCGCTCAATTTACACGCTGCGTTTTTTGACTCCTCTCTGATGAGCAGTGTTTATCTGGCAGAGGACAACTCTCATTAGCAACGAAGGGCAGCATCAGATTTTTCTGCGCCTTGTTTAAACAGTGCCTTTTGCTTGTGTTTTCCTTTTAAAATGATTGAGCAAAGGGCTCAAAAGCGACTGAGGCAAGGGTACAGCACCCTGCTCCCTCTCCACGTGCCTCCGAGTATTTTAAAAGTTTGGGGGAAAATAAAACATTGAGTCAAGTAAAACATTTCAACTCGCTGATTCAGAAGGGTCGAAGAAAACCCATCTTCAGGAGACAAAGAAGAGGCAAGCGTTCAGCTTCTATTGAAACTGCTGTCTGCTATTTATGAAAAATGTTGGGTCATGATAACACAGACTAATATTTTAATAATATTTAGAATAATCTCTGTTTATACAGAAGTTGTGTTTTACATGAAGGTCACTTTCTATTAAGTCGGTATCTTTTCCAGGAATAGAACCCTCTTTCTTTGGAAAACCAGAAGAAAAGTGGAAAAGCTGTTATTTATACAGGAATGACCAGTTCTATTCTCTTCTTGGCTTTGGGGTGGCTGAGGGCCGATGGGCCAGGGAGCAAGGCAACCATTGTCCCATTGCACTAGCCCGTGCCCAGTGCAAAACCTTCCCATTACTCCCCATGCCAAAGAAATGTTCTTTTCCTGACTCATTTCCTCTCCCCGCTTCCCTTTGGTCACTCCCTGGAGCTGAGCATCCCAGCCCAAGACAGCTAAACCGGAGGGAAGATTTGCTTTGTTGGCTTTTGGAAACAATAAACAGTTTTTGGAGACGAAGGGGCTCCTGGCAGCCCTGGCATCTCACCCAGGAATCACCATCGTTCTTCCAGAGGCAGCTCTCTGCCCCCTCAGCCCCCATCCCACGCCAAAGTCCCTCCCTGCCCACAGGGGACAGCTCTGTCCCAGCTCCATGAGTAATGTCCCCCTGTGCTGGGATGCTCTGGCTCAGCATCAGTGATGGGAAGGAACAATATCATGCAGCCGTGGCCATACTCTACCTCTGGGTCCAACCCTGAGGACCTTGATTCGGTCTTTTCCATGCCTGAGTCCAACCTGAGGAAGGCTGGGTGTCAGGAGGATGGGGCCAGGCTCTTTTCAGTGGTGCCCGGGGACAGGACAAGAAGTAACGGGCACAAACTTGAACACAGGAAGTTCCATCCCAACGTGAGGAGGAACTTCTTTCCTTTGAGGGTGGCAGAGCACTGGCACAGGCTGCCCAGAGAGGTGGTGGAGTCTCCATCTCTGGAGATATTCAAAACCCGCCTGGACACGTTCCTGTGCAACCTGCTCTGGGTGACCCTGCTCTGGCAGGGGGTTGGACTAGATGATCTCCAGAGGCCCCTTCCAACCCCTGCCATTCTGGGATTCTGTGACCTTGATTTGGTCTTTGCTGACTTCAGGAGCATCCATCACCCCTATTTTTGGCCCTGCGTTTCCAAAATCACCTTATGCAAATGCCAACATGTGTTGGTGCTCCTGGACCTGGGGAGATGTGTCTTGAGTGTGCACCTCCCATGTAACGGTCAGCACCTGCTTCCCACCATATTTCCCAACCAAGATGGTAAGGCTGGACCAGTGCTATGGGAGGGATGGATGGATCCTGCCACCTAGCTTAGCAGGGCATGACTCCTCCCTGGTGGCTGTGCCAGGTGAAGACGTGTGTCTGGGATGCAGGGGGATGGCTGTGGGACCCAGAAAAAGGGGACAGGCACTGTGAACGCCACCACTCCCGGGGTTGCTCCCTTCCATACAGCCACATCTCCACCACCTAGTTCTTGGGCCAGCTCTCCCTCACAGCGCTCCTGGGGCTCACGGGCATTATCATTAGTTTGACTGGTGTGTTTTTTTAATTTTTATTCAAGTTTCCACCATAAAGTGGGGGCTGTGCCTTAACCTGCTGGTCTAGGGTTTTCCATGCATAAAGCCGAGGCGTGTTGGGTGTCCGGGTGGTGGCTCATGAGAACACATGGGTGTCTGAGAGCACGAAGTCTGCTGGGGTAGCGCTGGAGGAGCCCGCTGTGCCGATCTGTCCCTGTGCCTTTCATACACAGCCCCCGGAGCGTGCCCAGAGCTGGGCTGTGCTTTCACCCTGGCCAGAGCTGGCTGGAGCAGAGGGCCAACGGGCAAATAATTTTGTGTTGTGGGCAACCGGGGGTCCAGGGTTTGAGCTTACCCCTTTGCCCTTTTCTTTTATTTGAGGGTGTAACATCCCAGGTGAGGCTGTTTAACATTTTCGCCCAGCTGGTGGTCAGGTACCTGCCTTCTCCTTTGGTGCAGAGGTACCTCCTGCAGCTGGTTTGGAAGTCTTGGTGGGATGAGGTCCCCCAGGCAGTGCCTGGTGTGAGGTGGCTGGGGGACACCAAGAAGTGAGTGAAAAGGAGGGTCCCAAGGGTCCTCCACTTGCTCTTCAGGGATTAATTTTATGGCTCTGTGGATGAAAAATAAAAGGTTTGTGATTTATCCATAGCCTAAGACAAGCTGAAGGGCGGATCCCCCTCCAGCTCCCTGCTGAGCTTGGGAGGTGCTTTGGGCCAGTCTCAAGGACAGCAAGGAAGTCCACTCAATTGGTGGGCTTGCTTCCAGCCTTGCTGGCTGCCCCGAGGCCTGTAGGTGTGCTGGCAGGAGCCAGGACCAATTTTACACCTTCCAGGGGACAACAGGGGTCTAAGGGTCTGTCTCAGAGTGTCCCCCTCCCTGGGGATGGCTGGCAGCTGCCTCCAGGCTGCCACAGAGGTAGGTCCCTTTGCCCTGGGGGAGGGCTCGGTGGTCTCTAGGTGGATTTTTTGCTGTGGAAATGTTACATACCATGACCCGTTTGCAACTCCCTTCTCAATTCTGCTCTGCCAGACAGCAGATTGCGTTGCCATGTTGCCTATAGCAACATCTCCTGGTTGGAAATAAGTGAGCTGCCACAAACGGATGGGCTTGCTGGTGGATATGTAAGCCTGGTTGACATTATTATAATTATTATTGCTATTAGTCTGACTACTGGCACTATTATTTACAGCTCTGGGGGCCTTGCAGCAACTATTTTTGGTTAGGGATGCCGCGGTACGCAATTCAAAAGCAGTGTCACCTCCGCAAGCCTCAGGGCACAGCAGCCTGGGGCAAAGGGACCGAGGTCACAGCAGATCTGCTTTCTCTCCTCTTGCTTAACCAACTGCTTTTCTTGGCAGGGACCTGGTGGGAAGAGACCTGCTGCATCAGTAGGGAATCCTTTTTTCCTGGAAAAAAAAATACATGCGTGTCAGCATGTCCGGGGCAGTTGGACTGTGCAGCATGTCACCGATGCTCGGGCTGTGTGACGTGCTGCCGGTCCCTGGGGACAGTGCTGCTCGGCGAGGTTCCCGCTCACCAGCTCCTGACCATTGCTGCCTGACGCACAAAGCAGAGGTTTTTGGCAGAAAGCGTCTTCGGGTGGGCTGAGCTGTGTGGAAGTGACTCATAGCGTTGGATGTCTTGGTTTCTGGGTGACCGCGTTTCAGTTATTTCAATGTACTCTTGGTCCTCATTGCTACCTAGTGTTTTGGGGAGCTCAGCAAAGCCCATGGCTCGGTGCTGCAGGTGCGTAGTGGGAGAGGTGCCTTCTTGTGGGCTCTGCGTCCAAGCCCTGGCAAGCTGCCAAATAATAATTAACAATTAATAATAGGTTTCAGAAGAAGTTAACTTTTGAGGAAGAGTGCCCAGTGACTGGGGTGGGGGGTGGACTTTGGCCTCATAAGCTTTCATTTTTGATCATTTTCCTGTTGACCATTAAACAATTTTCTTTCCCCTCTAAGGGTAAGGTTATTCATCCTTAAAAGAAGGATGTGGCTCACATGTGGTTCTTGCTCCCTCATTCCAAACGCCCGGCAGGCTCAGGCTGCCCAGGTGGGGTCAGAAGTCATTGCATCAACCCACAGCTCTCCTGGGGATTCTGGTTTGCAGCATATTTTGCCCAGATCCCCTCAGAGCCTTCTGGAAGGAGCCTAGGAAAGCACCATCTCCTGCTCCACCACCCCGGGATCTGCTGACCACTGCAGCAGTGTCCACCCAGGGAGGGTGGAAACGAGCACCCCAAGGTGTAGTTGTTCAACACATTCTCCCTTCAAAGTAGAGAGGAAAAAGCAAATTCGTTTAAACAGCCTTTTGGTGTTTTCCATCCATTTAGGGCTGGTTTCCATCATGTTGGCTCCCCACTGTGGATTGGTGCTCGGTTATTCACTGTCCGGTCCCCTCCTGAGCTTGGGGACATCCTGGCCAGGATGGACCCAGGAGAGATCCAGGCTGGAAACGCTGGGAGAAAATGTGCTCCCATGGCGTTTTCTCTAAGAGCAGCAAATCCCATAGCTGAAAAGCAGCTGAAAAGCCAGAAATACTAAATGAGCACCAAGACTGAAACGTGAGTATCTCCAGGAGTGATCTCCCTTGTAGCCTGAGAAAATCCTCACTGCGAGAGAGGACTGGGATCTCCTTTAGTCCATCCGTTACTCCTCTCACAGTTTCCTCCCCAGGTATTGTGTTCTCCATTTTAACTATTAATTTCACATGGAACACCATTAAAAAAGAGTGAGAACATCTGCTGAGACATGACTGAATGCCTCTCCTTTACTTAGAAATTCAGTTATTCAGTAAAGCTTGCAGAATTCTCTGGCAAGTATTTTGTTTGGCAGACGTACCACAGACCAGCAGAGCTGTTGCCCAGGGCATCTTAATCTTGCCTTTAAATTGCTGTTTTCCAGCATCACTTCTAAACCGCCACAGACTAATTTCAAATATTTGCTGCGGAATTTACTATTTCATGGCCGTTTCTTCCCTGGCTCTGGGGTGGAGCTGGTCCAGTCCCTCCAATGTGCGTGCAGCCAGCTCTTTGAGATTTCTTTCCCTTTTAGATGCAGTTGTTTCCATATCCCGATGTCCATCATCCCTCTTCACTTTGGCCTGAGATTCAGCATCCTCTTTCTTCCCAAAGGCCGACACCAAACAGCCACCTCGTTTGAAGGATGTAGTTTTAGCATCTTCAGAGTCCATCACACCCTGGGCAGGCAGAAGCCACGCTTCTTTATTTTTTTCTCTTTTATGACTCACGACCATTTCGCTAGTTGTTTTAATTTCCTTTGCAAGATCTAACACAGCTTGACTTTGGCAATTCTCACGTTACCCCTGCACTCCCTGACCTTTAACGTAAACCTCCCTTTGCTGGTTAATCCCTTTTTCCATCCATTGCAGGCTTGTGGTTATTCCTAATATTCTTTTTGCGGTAATTTTTCATCCAGTTAAGGCTTTGTCTTTTCCCCTGAGAGGTTTCCTCTCTTGTCTGGGATTGCATTCCAGGTTGTTGTAAATTCAGTTGATTTCCCTGATTAATGCCTTTAATTTCTCAAAATTGTCCCTCTGACAAAGTTTGCAGCAAGCTAACCTCTTCTTTTTAATTATTTAAATTGAAATACCATGAGTGCATTCAATACAAGGTATTTTCTATGACAAATTCTCTATAATATCCTTTCTTCTTATCAAAGCCAAGCAAAAAAGTCTTCCCTCCTGTTGGACTGATGTCACTTCAGCAAAGAAACCAGACTGTTGTATCCAGGAGTAGCCGCATCTCATCGTTACTAGCAGTGTGATGGGAAGTTAAGCTCTTCATTAAAGCCACCATTCCCATGCTTGACAGTATCAGTTCCATGACACAGCACAGAAATCCCTGTCCCTACCCACATCTGACCCTAATGGTCTGGAGGAACGTGCCAGCACTGCCCTCAAATGGCCTTTTGATCCTTCCTGTCACTGCTGACTCCTCCTGCATACTTCCTAGACAAAGCACCGAAGGACGTGATTCCTCTTTTCCAGGCTGGTGCGCTCATTTGACCATGTTTCAGCAGAGCCACTCCGCGGTCCTCTTACTCCTCTCCATCCCTGTTACTGAGTCTTTGGCCCACTCATCGGTGTCCATATGCTTCCCCAGCCTGGCCTCATCTTCTGCAGACTCATCCTGGAAGCTGCCATGAGAAACAGCTGGTTTGCTTCATACAAAATCAGCCCCTTTTTCAAAAATTATTCTATTGACTTTCCACTTCCTTCACCAGATTTCAGTCAAATCTAAGCTCATTAGACCCTGCTTTACCCTAAGCCCCTGATTAAGCTGTCACTTGGAAGTGTCTGTAGGTACTTGGTTGGAAACTAGGCCCCATCCCCAACCGCAAGGCCAATGGTGACTCCAATCTAGATTCTCCACTTATCTTCTGGCCTCCTTTGCCTCTTCATTCCTGTCACTTTGTGAAGCTTTGTAATCCTCCTGATCCACAGGAACAGGCATGTTTTAGGAGCTTTGAGGCTTATGGGTCTTGGAGGGCTGAACTGGTACAAAGGGCATGTCAAATAGCTACTCCACTGCTGCAACAACTTAATATCTGCTGGTAATTTAGGAGGAACTCTACGTGCTATCAACATCTCTCCAGTGGTTTCCAGTACCATGATTGCAAAGCTCGATAAATGACAGAAGTATCCTGAATTGTTTCATCCTCTTTTCCACCTCTTCTGTTGGCTTTCTGGAGGGAAGATCACGTCCTTAGACCATCTCTGTCCCATGGCTTGAAACCTGCAGGAACTTGCTCCGCCTTCACCACACTGGGGTTGATTCCTTTGGTATTTTCTGCAAACACAGCTCTTCTTTTCTTCTCTTTACAGCTATATGGTGCACTGCTCACCTGGGGACCAAACAAACATTAACATGACGAGGGGCAATGGTTTTAAACTAGAGCAGGGTAGGTTTAGATTAGACATTAGGAAGAAGTTCTTTACAATGAGGGTGGTGAGACACTGGTACAGGTTGCCCAGAGAGGTGGTAGATGCCCCATCCCCAGAGACATTCAAGGCCAGGCTTGATGAGGCTCTGAGCAACCTGATCTAGTTGAAGATGTCCCTGCTTACTGCAGGGGGGTTGGACTAGATGACCTTTAGAGGTCCCTTCCAACCCAAACTATTCCATGATTCTATGAGAACAATTTGCTTCATCGGTCTGGAAGGAAAAGTTTGGAAGAGCCTGGAGGGGTCCAACAGAGATGTTTCACCAGCACAAGGAGGAACGCTCACCCCAGCAATGCCCTGTGCTGCCCAACAAGTGATGCACAGTCACACGTGTCTCTTCCAATTCTCCCTCTTTCTATGAAGGTCTGCTACGGGAAACCTTTGATGCATATAGCATCCAACGGTATAGTACCTGCAAATGCATTTGGTGGTGGTGGAGGCTATTTTTGACTCCACAAGTGCGTACCTGATGGTCCCACAGGCTAGCACAGGGGACACATGGAGCTGGTGAGGTGAGGAGGAGATTGCCAAGGGGATTCCCAGCTGCTGGTCGGTGCCCAAGCAGCCACGGGGCTGCTGTGCCCTTCCATGCCACCGCTGCGGGCATCAGGAGGGACTAGCCATGGGTCACGATTTTTGCACACGATAAAGCAGCACTGCCAAGGGGCACTGGGACCCCCGAGTGGGTCCCACCAATGGATGCCCAGCACAGCACGACACCAGAGCTGCTCCTGGGGCAGGCCCCGAAATGACGTTCCCCTCCCCAGCGATCTGGGGGTGAGTCCGTGCGTCCAAAAAAAAAATCCCTTCTACTTAGGACTTTAAGTGCATTTTTGACATGGGAAAAAATCTTGCTGCTGGTGACGGATCCAAGGAGAAAGCCGCCGTGTGCCGGGCGGAGGCTGCCAAGTGCTGGGAAGTGTTTGCTCTAACGAGGTGTATGAAATTCCTCTCGAAAACCAAAATGAAGCCGGCCTGCGGTAGCTGGTTTGGGTCTGAACCAGTCAAGTGGATGACGAGGCAAAGAGGACTTACACGCCCAGAGGCTATGTAATAAAATAAAAGCTTTCAAATGCAGCCCATCTTCCCTTTTTCTCCATACAGCCTCAACCCCTGTGCTCAGGTCAAGATTCGTACCTGGAAAAACCGAAGTTTGAGCTGGCCTGGCCACAGCCAGTGGTCACAGGGCGATAACAGACCATTTTCCCCTAGCACAGATGGGCAGCACACTCTGGAATCAAACTCTTGACCTTCAAACCCTTCTTTTGCTGCCTGGGGTGAATGAATTTCTTTTATTCTTATTCTTATTCTTATTCTTATTCTTATTCTTATTCTTATTTTCGTGTTCCTATTGCAATTCCAGTTCCTATTCTTATCCTTTTTCTTATTCCTATTCTTATTTCTAATCTTATTCTTTCTTATTCCTCTTCCTCTGTCTCTGCCTTTGCCTCTACTATTGCTATTACTGCTCCCATTACTATTACATCACTATTGCAATTAGCATCATCACCACCACCACAGGCTGGAGCCACCTTTCGGACCGAAATCGGACTGTGCTGGGTGCTGCACAAACAGAGCATGTCCATGACCCCCATCCCGGAGCCTTCCCAGTTTCCGGGAAAAGTCTTCCAGGGAAAAGCGGAGCAGGATGGGGCAGGGACATCCAGCTCCCACGCTGCTCCGCCACACGGGCAGACCCCTTGCTGCCGGCTGGCTTTGCCCACCAGTTGGCTCGTGGCCACTGGGGACCGTCCCTGGGGACCTGTTGAGGGTGGATGGGGACGGGGAGGAGGGAAGCTGGTGGCACAGCCCCAGGCAGGGTCGGGTGAGGCTGCGAGGCCCCACAGGCAGGAGAAGAGCCAGCGCGCACGCAGCCATCTGGGGAACATGATAAGGAGCTCGGGGCATCCGAAAGGAAAGGCTCATCCAGCTAAAAAAAGCCCTGTGGAGGGGGGGAGGCATGATTTAACCCCTAAGTGAAAGGGCTCTTCCTTCTGCGCCAGCTTTAGGCTCGGGGAACTCGTACAACAACTTCATTTTAAAAGCAAGTCGAGCTGGTGTGCAGATAATAACAACAATAATAATATAACATTAATAAATTATTTACAGCTTGAGACGTGCTTTTGGGCCACCACAAATGGCCCCGCTGTGCCAGGCGCTGTACAAACACCTAAATGAGGGCAGCCCCTTCTCCTGGCTGTTCAATTGTAAAACGAAACAGGGAAACGTGGGGAAATGGTGGCACACGAGGACCTGGGCTTTCCCTGCCTGCTTCTGGCAGCGTTGGGTCAGGAAAAAATGTGGGAAGCAGCAGGATGAGAGGGAAGGAGGAGAGGCAGGGTGGGATGAGTGCTGCGAGGAGCCTGCCAGCCCACAGCAGCAGCACGGGGGAGCAGAGTGGGGGACGAGGACACCTCCTGCAGAAGAGCAGGGCATGGATGGGGATGTGTCCCCGTGGAGAAGCAGGGCGCGGATGGAGAGGTATCCCTGCAGATGAGCAGGGAACAGCTGGAGATGTGTCCCCACAGAGGAGCAGGGTGTGGACGAGGATGTGTCCCTTTGGAGGAGGAGGGCATGGAAGGGGACAGCCCCCGCAGCCCCTTCTGCTCACCCCTCTACCCACCGAGGGAGCAGACGGGTTCCCGCTGCCCCCAGCATCGTGCCCACCCACGCCAGACCTGGGTTTGTGCAGGCAGTGGCTTCAGCTTGCTAACCCGCTTCAGCCCCAAACCTGGCTGGGGCCAAAGCCATGGTCCGTGGCTCCCTGCAGGCACGGGGCGAGCGCGTCCATACGTCCTTCTCCATAGGGTCACCAGGGCCCACCGCTGCTTTGATGGGCTTGGGGCATAGACAGCATCAGAGCAAAGACATGGTGGTCACCCATCTCCCAGCAAGAGCAGAAACCCCCTGAATTTGGTGCTTGGCCGGCTCATTTCTGGGTGCGCTATGAATTTGGGTGGAATTCATCCCCTGAGCAGCAATTTTTTTTTTTTTCTTGCGCACCAAATTGCAATGAATTTCTAAGAGTGAGCCTACCAGAAAGAGTCTTCTTAACAATACTCTGAACAACCGGGCCAAGGGAGGGGACCTCCATCTCCCTGTGTCCTGTGACACCCTTTTCCCTCCTGGTGCTTCCTCCTGGTGGGATTTCTCCTGCCGGTGTTGATCAAGTCCCAAGCCGGGAACTGCCAGCGGGGTGTTGGCTGCCTCTGCAGTCCCGTGTCCTCGCCCCAAGCCCAGCTGTCCCATGAGAAGCTTTGCATGCCTGGAGGGTCACCAGCTGCCAGCTCCACTTCTGCAGGGGCCCGAGGGTGCTTCCAGGCCACAAAGGCACCAGGAGGGCTGTGAGCAGGGAGTCCAGGCCACCAAACAGCCAGGGAAGCCACCACGATGGCCAGGCGTGGGTATGACCTCCTAGGAGAGGTGGTGGCACTGCTGTCCCCCAGCTTTTAGCTTGCTGATAGCTCCATCGCCACCTCTCCCAGTGGAACCTGGGAAAACACAAGCTCCCGCCCAGCACTGAGCTTTGCCGCGGGTCCTCAGCCCCTCACAAGATGGGGGACTGATGTGGAGCTGGGTCTCATCTCTCATCGCTGCCCTGCTTTGTGTCAAAGCGGAGGGCGCTGGCAAAGGGCTGAGGTCCGGGCTGCGGCAGGGCCACGCAGGGTTACTCCGGAAAATATGCGCGCTGATATTTTATTCATCTAAAGCTGAAGTGGTCGGTATGAAAGAAAATAGCTTGTGGTCTTTCATACCTCGAGTCAATGAATTCCTGGGCCTTTTATAGCTCAGGAATGCCAAGCGCTCTCGGTTGGTTTTACAAGGCTGTGAAGCTGCGGCTTAAGGTCTGGATGAGCATTAATCACGGCGAGGACGATGACAGCTGCTCCTGTTTTACACGGCTTTTAGGGGGGTATCACACTCGGCACATCGTGCCCTGTTTTCCCCATTGGTTTTGGTCGGCAGAGAGGGGGGTTTATTACCTTCAGGCTTATGGGCCCACCAGTTTCGGTGCTGGGATTCAAGGAGGTGTCCATGCCCAGCACACCGGTGCAGCACCAGCACCGGAGGCAGCTCAGCACCAACCTTGGGCTCGTCCCTGCGCTTCCCTTTTCCCCTCAGGCTGTCATTTGAACAGGGCAAGGAGGCATGTTTCCCAAATTTCCGTGATCTCTGTAATAAGAGCTACAGACCTGTAAGAAGACGGGGTTTGGGGTCCACGGGCAGTCGGTCTCACCAGCCCCCACCCTTCCAGGCCGACGTCTGGGAAGTGCAGCCAGGTACGGACCCCACTGGGTACCACCGACAGACCCACCAGGGCTCTCCCACCCCCACGCTGTGTGTTTTCTGGGCGAGATGCTCCTCTGCCACAGGGTACCCAAAAACCTGGATAAGGGTGGTCCAGGGACACGGCGGGATGCGCAGCCCCAGCCTGGTTTGTTGGGTTCCATCCAGACCTCAGAGTCAGGGTTCCCAGTGGCGGCATCCTTCCTGCTGGCGAGGGACGTCTGCACTTTGCACATGTTTCACTGCAGCGTGCCGTGAGTCCAGCTCCGAGAGGTATTCAGTGATGTGAGACGTCACAGCTCTTCCCCAAGAACGCACCTCGCCACTCTTTGTACGTTTGTGCCTACAACGTAGGGAAGAGAAAGCCCCGAATATGGCAACAAAGCAGAGCAGAAGAGACGTCACGGCTGTATATAGTACACTGAATCCGTGTGCATCCTGAAAAGGTCTCATCATTTTGGGTGGGACTTGACTTTTGAATGCCTCTAGATGGTAATTTTGTTAATATTTTTAGCTCTTCTGAGCACTCTCCGTGTATGTGGTAAGTAAGCAGACCACTGTCCAGTACTTACTTTTGGGAACATGCAGTAATCAGGGATTTTAACATTTAAACAGACTGACTCCGGAAGTTTGCTTCTTTGCATACTTTTTCCTGAGGTTAATACGCAAAACGTACTTAAGCTGGAGACCGCATTACAGTGATGTTCTTGCTTTTTGGCTGGAGCATCCATGCTGAAGACACAACCCAAAAATGGAATAAGCCCCCTCCTTGTTATACTTGAACACGGCTGGCCATGAGGCTTTCCCCACCCTAATACTGGTTTTGCCTCTGTTAGTCTCTTTTCTCCCACGGCCTTGAAAAACCAAGCCGAGCCCCAAATCTGACTGTCAAATCTTGACTCAAACAAGCCGAAAAGCCAGAATCTAAGCAATCACCAAATTTCTGCTCGGGGCATTAAAAATACTTCCAGCGGCCATGTCTCGAAGGTGGAGTAATCAGATGGGTCAGGCTGACCTGTGCTCGCACGGGCAACGTGAAGTGCCAGGAAGTGGGTGAAGAAAACCGCTGCTTGAGTTTCTGCAAAAACTTCAGGTCTTTGCTGACACGCTCCCGCCCGGAGCAGGTTGTTTTTTCAGCGCACACGAGGATTTGGGAAGAGGAGGCTGGGACTGGCGGATGGGAGCCCACAGGGGAGAGATGCCCTTAGTGGCTTTCATGCCTTTCATGCCTGCAGCTCCCTGGGACCTGATTCAGGAATTTTCTAACAGACACTTTCAAGAGCATGTGAGAGCCTGCTGAGCAAACCTCCCTTACTCAAGGCCAGACACTTGGGTAACTTTTGCTCCCCTCCCCCAGTTTATTTCAGTCGCATAAGCAAACATCCATGCAATATTTCCAGCGGGCCAGAGCATTCCCCTTGCCCGCACAACAGCTTGAAACCGGCTATGATCTTTATGCCTTAATGAGGACATTATAGTAATTCAAAAATACCTAGACCCACAAGGTATTTAGGTATCTCACACTGATCCAACACCTCTCAAGTAAAGAAGGCCCAGACCCTCAAGAATAATAAAAAAATATCATTGGGAGTGCTATTCTTAATGGGAATGTAGGGCTAAAGATCTTCAGATCTTCACCAAAGCGTCCCATTAACTTTCCATCCTTGTTTCCTTCAGGTGAAGGAGATCTCACTAAGATCCTCCTCTTCTTGCTTGGCAAAGCTCTTGGTTTGATCCTCTGCTTTGCAGACCCACTGATTTTGTGCCCACATACACCTACCAACAGCACCTGCTGTGGGGCTTTTCATTAACAGCTATGAAAAACAGAGGAGACGCAGCCTTCAAGCCCCCGAGTATCGCTTAGTCCTAGCATGTTGTGTGCAAAGCTTAGAGAATTGTTTAAAAGTCCTTTCTTCTCGGGGACTGAATATATTCACACTGGAAAAGTGAGAAAAGAAACATGTTTATACATTTATTATATACAATATTAAGGCACAAGTTTAAACAGCAAAGAATAAGAAATCTTTGGCTGACCAACAATATCAATATTTGCTGTGGGTGACACATAACGCTCTTCATTTCCCCCCTATGTACAAATAACCCTCCGGCTGTACAACACTGTACACCAACTTCTCTATACAACCAACGGCAATAAAAAATGACAGTATTTTACAACTACTTACCAACGTCACCTGGAATGGCTACAGCACAGTTTCTCAAAACACAAAAACAGTTCAAAGAGCTGGGAAAACCAGCACAAATGGAGTCGCACCGCTCTGCTGAGAGGGGCTGATTTATGGCAGTAGTGCTCCATGCCAAGTCCTGCTAGTGCTCGGGCTGGGGGGAGACCCGCTGGTCCCCCAGACCTTCCCTCCAGGAAAACTAACATCTCTTGAGTTCAACATAATTGAGAAGAATGAATCTTTGAGTTTCTTTGAGCTGAGACTTCAAAAGCAAACAAGGGTTGCCTACACTGTAGTCTCTAACAACGGTTTCCTATATGTGACCATGAATATGGGGCAGCATCAATTGTAAACGCGCCTTGGGATACCAGAACCTGGAGGGACTGTGGTCTCCACGAGGAGGAGGAGGAGGAGGAGGAGGAGTAGTGCTGTGCTCTAGCTGACTTGGAGAAGCTGAGCTGAACCACGACCAAACATAACTGAAAGTCACATCACGCACGCAGATTCAACACTGTTTCTGCTGGATGCCTAGCTGTCTGCCTATACACAAACTATTAAATAGTTTCAGTTAAAAAAAAAAAATACAGCTGGTAATAAAATGCTTAGGGACTTCCAAGCACCTGGGTATCCTTAATTCTTGGAGAAAAATGATGAAATGAAATATTCACCATTGTTTTACTTGTATTCCCTTGCTTTGTCTTCCTCCTGCCCCGCTCCAGCCACAGACACTTGAGGAAGGGCCACGGAGGTGGGTCAGCGCTGCTGCCACGCACGGGGCCAGCTTTTATGCAAACACTTACAACCTTTAAATTAACTTCAGAGAAAAAAAATAAAATTATTTTACAAGGCATATATTAAGCTGCATAACATCTTCCAAGGGTTTTGCACATTTGGTTTCACAATGCAAAGCTGCTAATACTCGAAACACACAGTTCGCTTGCCCGCACGACGTACTTACCACTACTTTGTTTAACAAGTGCAAAAATCAGAAAGAGGGTGACATCGACATATGTCTAATTCTGTGTACACGCAAAAGTAAGTGCATAGATTTAACATAGCAATTTTGTTTTTTTAAAAAAAAGGTATAAGCCAGGCAGTATTGAGCACAGGGCTCTGGCCCCTGAAGGCTTTGAGATTGCAAAGACTTCAGTTTTCAGTGAAAGCAGAGTTTAAAGTGCCTGATGTTTCCACAATCAAGGACTCCCAATTCGATACCTACAGGAAGGGGTGACCTTGAATCAGCTCTGGGCACACAATTACTTCCAGCACCCATCACTTTTCCACTCTAGGCAGCTTCACATAAAATCCCATCACCCTTTTTCCCCAAAGCCAAGTTCTTCCTAATATCATTACAGCACACCACAAGGTTCAGAAACTGCAAAGCCAATACAAAAATACCTCAAAAGAAGAAAATTTCCCAATCAGCATGTGCAATGCACGAAGCAAATAGTATGCCATGATTAACACAGCTGGTGAGTTGGCTTTCTTAAAGACAGTCACCTCCTCTTACAGAAATCAGGGACTAAGCTGAAAATGAGAAATGTTCCATCCTGGGTAAAACAAGGTGCAAAGAAACTGCAGCTCAGCACAGAAAACAGATGATGCTCACGCTTTGCTTTGCAGTTAAACCCTTCCCGCCCTGATCCTACACCCCTTAATGCCCGGTCTCACCTGCTTGAACGGCAGGTTTGTACGCTCAAGGAAGGTAGGATTTGGCTGGAGGCATTGAAAATAAGGAGAAATCCTGTTCTTATCACAAACACACTGATTCTTCTACTACTACGAACCAGTAGGCAGTCAGAGGCATCTTCTGATCTCATGTGCAGACCCAGCATAACTCCACTGGAAAAGCCCCCATGCAACCCCCCTCTCAGTGAGCTTCTGCACTGCACAGCCCTTCAGGGAGCTGCCGGAATCCTCACTCAACCTTCCCTCCTGAAACCTTCCCATCCTTACAAAAGGGATTGCTTCAGCAGTGTCCTACTCCCCCCCACCCCGCCCTCTACTTTCATCCTCCATGGGAATTACGGCCAACAACTACTCCTACCAAAAACAGAAGTCTCGGCAAGGTCTGAGGTTGCAAGACACGAATATTTGCATTGTAAATCCAGCTCCAAGAGCAACACTTGTCCAGCCAGGAAAGAGGCACCTGACCTGCCTGCTCAGGAAAACCACACCACACCACTTCAAACAAATACTTACAAGAACCTGCCATGTACATCTATGGACCAATTGTTCACCGAAATTCAGCAGTGAATACTTTTGAGAAATGAATTGATACTGAGGAAGATGCAAGTTTTTCCTGGGTTACTCAGAAACTCCCTCTGGCCTCAAAAGAGCCGGGATTTTGCTCTGTGTCCCAGCTGCAGAGAGGCAGGAAAACAAAGCAGCGCTGTGCACCCAGTCTGTAACTTTGCCACCTTCTCTTTAGACCAGAAAATGCAGTTTCCTTTTCCCTCAACGATCCCCTTCTCACTCCACCTTCTGTTTTCAACACCCTTTTCTGCTCAGAAAATCCCAGACGTCCATTTCATCTCTCCTCTTCAGCGTTCCTGACTTCTTGCCTGGTCCAAAGTCTCAACGTATCAGACTCAAGCTTCATTTTGGGCACAAACTTTCTCTGTCTTTCTTCAAACTCTCAGGGTTAGTTTTTAAGGTTGGCACACCGAGGATCATCTTGGACCCGGCTGTACGCGAAACCCCAGAGATGCTGTCCTCTGCTCAGATGAGGACTTCCATCATGTCCGTATCTGGAAACTCAGGCTTGTGGAGCAAGCTGCTCACTCTGCCTTTGCTGTCAGGAAGCTTCCCATGGCTTGAGTTCTCTGCAATGAGAAGAAGGGAAAGTTGGTCTTCAGCTCAAATTCAACAGCAAATTGTTCCATGCAAATATAAAACAATTTTTTTGGGTAGTGATGGAGCACATCTTAACTGTATGTCCTACATACTGAAAGCCAAATTTGATCAGGAGACCAAGAATGTGCAATGCTGAATTCCCTGCACTTCGACAGGTATGTTGATATGCACAGACCCTAAGGGCAGGCACAAAGATGGTATTTAAGAGTCACAGACCAAAGTAACTCTTTTGCTGTGGCCCTAGAGAGGAACAGGCATTTGTGAAAGGTCTACATCGCTTTACCAAGTTATTACTTGTCATCTGATCCACGGTAGCTCTCCGCATGCATACTCCTATTCTGCATCAGGTACAAAATTTAGTTTAAAACATCATAAAGGCAGCACAAAAATAATCAGGTAAGTGGTTTAATCTAAAATGTATTTCTTTGCCAGTGGGATGGGCTAAGAGAATGTACATGGCCAATTACCACAATGTATGATAGATGTTGTTAGGTGTTTATCTTCATCACCACAGTTCTCGACAGTGAAATTCAAGAAGAAGGACTCTAATTTCTTACAAGCAGGAAAAGCTTAAAAGGCTAAATTTTAAGAGTACATGGAAACAAATTCCAACCTGGATTGCCCAAAACACAGTAATCCAGAGTTTCAAGAACAATCAGTGATATTGAGCCCTACTAATGATACATGGCATGTTTTTAGAGAGACGGCTTGCTTTTGAGACAAAATTAATGTGTAGGAAACTGGATTTTTCAAAATAATAAATGTAAAAAAAATGTCTCCCTTGCTAGTGTTGCAACCAGCAGTTCCCACCTTTCAAAAATAATTAAAATTGTATTTCTTTATACACACACATACACTCCAAATCTCCACTTTCTCCTTACTATTTCCCCCCAGATTTCCTTTAAAAATAAGGGAGAAAATGGTGCCTTTGCTAACCATGGTTTAAGCTGAAAAAAAGAGAAGGGTCTGAGTATGTAAGCAGGTGTGAAGCGTTTTCAAGATGTGAAACTCTGTAATTTTATCTTTGGTAGCATGAATAATTGCTTTTATTGGAAACTCTGCCCACCGCAGGCAAGTGGAGCTTTACAGAAGCTGCGGAGGATCAAGCTCTGCAAAGCCAGACCAGGCAGCGTTGGAAAGTTCTCTCCCTATGATTTCAGTTTCTCTGAAGAAACCTCCCCATCACCTTACAAATTGTGAAGGCATCACCCAGCTCCATCCATACTGGGGTGTCTCTGGGGAACTGCTGACATCCCTAGGGATGCCAGCATTTCACACGGATGCAGGGATCCAGCAGAGCTCACCCAGTTTCTCACTGGCCACTCGTGTTCCTGGGGGCCGTGGGGCCGGGCTGTGTGACGGGGTGGTACCCAGCCGTCCACGGCCAGGGAAGGAGGCAGTAGCAGGCCAGAAGAGCTCAGCGCTTTTGTCCGTCTGGGTGCTGCTGTCTTTGCTGCCTGTCTTCGCGTGGGAGGCTGCCGGTGGCAGGACGGGCATGCAGGACAAGGAGGGCAGCGGAGGAGGCAGTGAGGGGCTCGATGGGTGGTCGTGGTGCTCCTTCCCCAAAAGCAGCCCTGAAACACATGAAGGTCAGTCACATCCCAGCTCGAAACTAAGTGCTGTCCCCCTCATCCCATCCCAGAGCTGCAAGGTGCTGGTCTGCATATGTCTCCAGCCCTTTAGCTTAGCTTAGTTTTTCCCCTTGACACTGCCTGTTGCTCTTCTGACATCCACATGGTACTTTCCAACAAAACCAGCCTTTTGGGAGCAGCTGCCCTTTCCCGCATCCCCTTCTGCACCCCTGTCCCTGTGGTACCTACCCCTGGTGTGGACTTGCACGCCTCTGCAGCCCTTGTCTGCAGCACAGTCCTGCACTCATTTTCCCATTTAGCTGCCGCATCGCATCATGCACTCCTATCCAAAGGGATGTTCACCCCCTTGTTTAACTTTAACCAGGATGTTTTCTAGCCCAAATTTGTTATTTACTCCCACAAAATTGCAAACATCATCTGCATGCATCTGGGAGGATTTCCCCCAACTATGGCTTTCTACAACCAGTACAGAACAATTAAGATGATTAAAAATATAAGATACAATGCAAGGTTAAAAAATGACTAATTTTTGACTTCAGCACAAGGACAAATGTTATTCCCATGGAAAGTGCTCTGGAAATAAGCTATCGAGGCAATGTGCACCATGGCCAGGGCACTTTTGCGAAGCTCAAGCAGAAGGATTAGGACGAAGTGATGGATGAGCCAAAGCCCACCTATGCTTCCCTTCCAGATCTTCTCTTCCTTCTTCTCCTCAGCTATCTGGTTGCTGGTGAGCGAGGTCTGGCGTGAATGCGTGCCCGTAGCAGCAGCAATGGAGGGGACGGACCGAGCCGGTCGCAGGCTGGCACTGTCGGCTTTCCCAGGGTCTTTCCGTGACCGTTGCTGAAGCACCTTGATCATGGCATCCTTCTCAATTATTTTGGCATGGAGATTCTTTATTCTGCCAAAACATGAATGCTCTGCTTACAGGAATGGAAGAAGAGTTTATACAGGCAGCTCTCTCCACCCTGAGACAGCAGGATGGGTCCCTGGGTACATGCCCTGCTGCTCTGTCCCCTCTGGTTTTGAGCGACTCAGACAAGGCAGCTCCACCAGTTCCTCTGAGGATAACCATGCACTTCGAAACAGCGAGCATTTCTGGCTATTAAGACAAAACTGGGAACTCTATTCTGCAAGGTTAACTGAACCCATCTAGCACTGTGGCTTTACCAACCCCAGCAGGAGCAATGAGGGCAGTATCCTGACTGAGCTGTGGATTGCTACCTTCACCAGAATACCAACACACAGGCAATTTACACCCCTGTAATACATCGTGGCCAAATCTGGAAACCCTCCCTCAGTAGGCTGAATTAACCCCACAATTTGGGTCTGCTGTCAGCTGGAGGAAAGACCTGCTGAAGAGAGAGCAGAAAGGTTCCCTTTGGTTTCTCTAATGGCTGGGCTGAGCTCTTGCTTCTCCCTCACCGCCGCAGAAACAATGAGCACGCAGTGTGCAGAGCCGAGCAAAGCTTCCTACTTCTCTCATACAGACCCCAAAGACTCTCAAATCACAAAAAAATAGGATAATCTGAGACTTTTCTCCAGGAATGATTAACACCAAATCATACTGAAAGACTACAAAACCACATTTAAAAAAACCAAACTGTACATGTACAATATAAGAGCCAGATGACTATAGCTTGACTATGATGTACAATATATAGTCCAATGCAGCTGCATGTTGTGAAACAATGAAAGCTAAAATGCTGCATCTGGAAAACCTATACGTACAAGGGAGAAAGCTAGTTACTTCTGCTGGCATTAGTTTTCATAATCAGATGTCTAATTTGCAATGAAAACACAAGATCCTAATCTATCTTTAATGAAGCCAATGGCAAAACTCCACTGCTTCACTGGATGCAGGATTAGCTTGCATCTGTGAGTGGAAAACAAAAACCAAACCCAGTAAAAACAACCATTGGAATTTTCCACAAGCAACAAATACACCTTTTTATAAAAGTGTCTGCAGACTGGTGTTTTTGTCAGGAAGCCAATACTGAAGAACAGATTTTAAATATTTTTTCAGTAAAAACCTAGAGGAATACACAAACTTTCTCAAGGGATTTTTATTCATCAAAAGGCCACTTTTCACCAGGAAAAAAAAGCCTGGATTAAAACTACTGTTCAGATCTAATACTTTTTGGACTAATGGGCCACATGTCCACTTGTGTGCTGAAAACAGAGAAGTATCTGCAACAATGAGCGTTACTCTTGCTGACTTGTCTGTGCCCCAAAAAGTTTATTTTATATCTTCTACTACTTGTAAATGCCTCTTTTATAGCGGTGCTTGTGGCGCTAAGTTTTGCAGGTTTGTTCCTAAATGCCAGTGTGACCATCACACAACTTGGATGTAGGAAACTTAGTGTGTCTAGAAAGCATTAAGAAGGCAAGGAGCAAAGAGCGAGGCAAAGGCAAGCCCTTGCGTTGCTCATTAGGTAGGTGTGGGATTACAACTTTGGCTTTTATGACCTTGTTTCCAGAGGGAGATTTTCACCGAGATTAAACAAGCATTCAGCTTCCTCGCACGCCAACCTACTTTTAACAATGGAACAGCCTCTGCTTTGTAAGAAGGTAGTTTTTGGCACAGAGAAGGTTTAACAGGAAGGTAGGGAGGAAGTTATCTAACTCTTTAGTCCCTGTTTTACTGCTGAAGAGCAAAACTAAGTCAAAGTGAAGCTAAGCCTATCCTTTCTAGGCACGCATGAAGGAACAGAAAGTCATTCTGGTTTATCTGAACCCAGCCCAAACACGATGGCCCCTTACGTGTACTCCATGTCCTGGCAGCGCCGGTTGGCTTGCACGATCTCCTCCTCCTCCTGCCAGCCCCGCACTTCCAGCGCGCTCTCGCTGTAGCTGCCGTTGCGTGAGTGGGTCGGGGCCGAGGTGTCCCTGGCAAAGCGGTTAGACATGGTGAGTCGGGCTCCTGAGACCACAAGCGTGGCTTTCGCAAGTGAGATTGGCACTTGCAAAGAAAACCCCAAACCCGCATCTCAAAAGCAAGCTAGTGACGGTTGCCTGTCAAGTGGATGGCTATCTGGCATTGGGTCATCTCGCTGCGGACTACTCTTGGCTTAGGTTTAGTCATCAATGCTGTTAATTAACTGGTGATACAACAGAGAGCACACTGTAATCGTGGGTGACCCCACAGGGCTAACAATCATTCTGAAGGGCACGGTCAGACACCAGAGGGACTCACTGGGAAAATGGTCCCAAGTCAACAAGACTACATCAGGGAGATAGTCCCAAGTCAACAAAACCATATCTCAAACAAGAAACAAAACTGTACACTTTGGAAAGTGAAAAATAGCACATGAATCGCTGCCTAGACTGAAGTGCAAAAGAAAAGGATCATCCTGAGTCATGCACTTCACCGCATTTCAAAGGGAAATCTCATTTTAGGATGTTTTCAGGGGATCTGGCTTCTAAAGAAACCGGGGCAAGAAGTTGATTAGCCCGTTCTCCTGATCTCTGCGAAGCCTCACTGCAGTGCCTTCTGTGCTTTTGGGCACCATGCTTTGACAGACAAACTGGAGACAGTCCAGACAAATGCAACGGGAATGGGAAAGGGCTTATACTGGGACATGTAAGGAATGGCTGAAGGAAGTTAGTTAGTTCAGGCCAGGGAAGATACAACAGGCGATATCTATCTTCCAATATTTAGAAGGCTGTTACGACATTGAGAGTGATCTGCTGTTCATCATGTACACCTGAGAAGGACAAGAATCAGTTGAGGTAACTTGCAGCAAAGAGGTTTAGCTTAGCTATCAGGAGAGAACCTTTTTGATTTGAAGCTTAATGAAGTGGTGAATCAGGGGACTTAGGCCCCAAAATTTCCCTCGTTACAAGTTTTTAAAACTAGGTTAAAAACCACGTTGCAGAGCATGGGATGGATGCAGTCATATACCAATAGTCCCCGCATGCTCGATGGCTGTGGTGGGGAGGAGTTGCCTTACCTAAGCTGTGCAATTTGGCAGCCCGAGACTTTGCCGTTGAGGCCATTGCTTGCGTCTGGTGCCTGGATTTGATAAACTTTTGGACCTGGTCAGAAGGGTAAATCCTGTCTGAACTGACTATTGTATCTCACTGTCACGACACCATAGAGAAGTGCCTTAAACCTGGTGGCACAACTCAGAAGGGAAAGGCAAGCAAAATCCAGCCTTAAGAAAATATCCATTCCTTATTATTCCCCCATGGTTTCCACGGTGGAGAATCATAGAATTGCTGAGGTTGGAAGGGACCTTTAAGATCATCAAGTCCAACCATTAACCTACCCTGACAAAAGCCACTTCTAAACCATGTCCCTAAGTACCCCATCTACCCTTTTTTTAAACACCTCCAGGGATGGTGAATCCACCACCTCCCTGGGCAGCCTATTCCAACGTTTAATAACCCTTTCAGTGAAAAAATGTTTCCTAATATCCACTCTAAACCTCCCCTGACATAACTTGAACCCGTTTCCTCTCGTCCTATCACCTGTCACCAAGGAGAAGAGGTCAGCCCCCATCTCTCTACAACCTCCTTTCAGGTAGTTGTAGAGGGTGATAAGGTCTCCCCTCAGCCTGCACCAGAGCCATCTTACCTGTCTGTTGCAGCCGTGGCCGCCGCATTCATGGCAAAGTGCCTGATTGTACTCTCCTCCAGGTACTTCTGCTCCCACTTGGTCATGTCAGCTTCCAGGGCCAGGATCCTCTCCTCCTTCTCCCGCACCAGCTCCATCAGGGCTGGAGCATTGTGCTCCGGGAGGCTGCTCGCCTGGTAGCTGCCCTGCCTCTGCCGGTGCAAACAGTGACAGATATTCACCCTCTGCCAAGTAGGGGAGCTGCTGACCCTTTTTTCCCCACTTCCCTGAGCACGCAAAGGCATCTGCATGTCTTTTGACAGGGGCAGGTGGAATCCCCAGGCTAAATCCCGTAGACTGCAGGACAACAGGCAGGTTGACTGCGTATGCAACCCCACCACACTTCTCCGGACCATGCTGACAGAAGCAGGAATTCAGCTGCTTCCTGGATGTGCAGGGAATTCATGGGATACCCCAAGCCAAGGGAAAAGGCAGGAAAAAAAGCTGGTAGGGAAAAGAAGCAAGGAAGCTTTAGAAGGTATTGTTCTTCCTGGGACTTCACCACACTGCTGGGCAGTGCTCGGTATGGACAGGCCATTATTAACAGAGGGTTTACATATAAAAGCAGAAAAAAAAAGCGACATGTAGCCTAGCTACATGTAACTTATTTAAAACAGCAGCTTGGAAAATACCCTGGATGTGGATTTATGCCTGTCTCTTTTGGCACATTAGTTCTCATGTGCCTTCAGCTTTCTGTGGTGCAGCAGGTAACTTTCTGACTGGAGGGGCAGAAGATGCCCCGGCACTGAGGGGTGACTCCCATGAGATGCTGACAAGCAGCAATGGGCGCATAACCTTCTGCATCTACACTGCGAGGAAAGCACTTACCCAGGCAGAATTTATCCCACTCAGTTACAGGCACCTAATTAAAGCACTTAAGCAGCACAGGTAGCTGCCTCCAGCTCCTTTCACTGCTGGTGGAAAGCAGAGGTGGATGGAGATCCAGCTCTTGGCTTGGGGGAGGCTGGGTGGGATGAGCCCACGCTGGGGAGAGAGGCACAAAGCTCTGGGAGAAGTCAGTAAAAGTAAATGATTTTTTTTTCCAATAAAAAATGCAAGAGATTTGTTACACTCCATGGTGTACAGGACTGTGTTAAAGGGGAAACCATGTCTCGGGAGCACCGGCTTGTCATCCATGTTACACCACAAACTTCCACCAGCAAAGCGGTTCCCTGGCACAGTACCAGCACACCAGAGCAAGGGCTGCAGCAACCATTTCCATTTTCCAAACCACATTTCCTCCTTCTAAACATTTAACTCCTGCTTAGGAGAAACTAGAGATATCAGGAGAGGGCTGCAGCCTTTGCCTTTGGTGCGGTAATGACATGTTTGGAAGCTGCTTTCTGGAAATGCGATATGGAGCAGCCCTTAGGAGCAACGGCTGTAAGCAGCGCCTACACTTCAAATATTGTCAACCCCCTGTCAGAAAGGTAATATTTTGGAAGGAAGGTCCTGGTCTGTAAATGGCATCTTGGGACGTCACAGATACCTGTCATCTTCTCAGTCAAAACCACTGACAGCCCTGCACGCTCAGCCTGCAACACTAAGTCAAAGGGAGGTTTTTTTGTCCAAGCTCGTGCATCAGTGATAATGAAGATCTGCCATTTGGACTTGGTTACCAAGAAGCCAGGAACAGAGGAGATTCTGGCTCGCTGCCTCCTTCTGCTGACTCTGGTTAAAAGGAGAAAAAAGCTCTTTTTTTCTCTGTGATGAGAAAATATTTCCGTAGATAACTCAGAGAAGACAGCCCTAAAGTAAAAAGGGTTGCGTCTCATAAAACAAAAAGTATAAATAATAATAGTAAAAAATAGCCCAAAGTCTCCCTTCAAAGGTGACAGGTGAGATGTGAAGTCAGGAGTACCTTTCTCCTTAAAACTTGTCAGAGGGAATTGCTGCAGGCATTTGAGAACTATGGCAACCCAAAATGCAGTTGCTGATTACAGTGCCAAAAAAAAAATATTAAAAATGAAGCAATCTGTAAGTTACAGAGGAATTTTCTGCTAAAATGAGCAGACGTAGCCTGAACTCCCAAGACAAGGACTTTGTCGACAGTCCATCCCACTTAATATATTGATTTGTCCCTATTTTCCAGCCCAGAGAACAAAACCTTTTCTAGTTCTAGAATTCACTTGAATTTCAATTGTATTTTCTCAAATGTTCTTTCATTTACAGCAGCATTAGCATGCCATACCCCATGTAATTTCTTTTTTAAAGGAGAGCAGACTAAGGAGCAATTGAGAAGAGCTACTGGAAGAAGACAGGAACAGCAAGCCCATGGGGGACAGGGCAAGAAGGAAATAACGTACTTATACAGCAGCAAGGAAGAGCCAAGACGGATGGGAAGGGTCTCCAGGGAGCAGCAGTGACAGTGATGCTGTTGGAGGGGTGCTGGGGAACCTGCCCTGCCCTAGGGGTGCTGGTGAGAAGATGCTGTCAGGTCTGGCCACCAAGCGGGGGTTTGATACACTTAGTACATCTGCTCGCTCTCCTCTGAAGGCAATGCCCATGTATTTGTCACTCGGTGCCAGCTGTAGCCTGGAAATCCTCCCTGCAACCTCCTCATGTTTTTGGTTTTTTTCCCCTTTTCACAGATGACTGGACTTTGAGACTTAGGGATGGAGGAGGAATAACAAAGGAACAATTGTGCATAAAATACGAGCATAACACTATGCCTCTAAGAACACAGGGCTGCCAAAAAACAAGGGGGCACACACAGAAATGCAAACCTACATTTCTAGACCATTATGGACTGGACTGATATTTAAATAATTTATTGTTGGAAGATGACACCATTTGTCTCCAGATCTGTCATGGATAGAGGTTTCTGTGAAACAACTCTACCAGCTTTGCCCAGAATAAATATGGCCCAAGCCCTTTCTCCCACCAAATCCCACACCATCCACGTTGCTTTTTCAACGCGAGATCAGCCAAAGTCTGTGGGCTAAATCTCCTGCCTACATGTACCAGATCTTTTCTCTCCTCCATCGGTGTGGAGCTGATCTTACCCTATCTGTGATTGCTGGAGAGATGTGGAAGGATGTTCTCCCCTGGCAGGTGTGGAGACACCTGGTGTGGATGAGACTGAGACTGGTGTAGGCAGGGGAGCCAGGACCTCCCAGCCCCACAGCAGGCAGGGCTCGGCTGTGTCCAGCATCCCCACTGCGGAGCTCCCCCATCCTCCGCTGAAAATCAGGAGTTAGAATCATAGAGTGGTTTGGGTTGGAAGAGACCTTCAAAGATCATCTAAGTCCAACCCCCCTGTTGGGTGGAGGACATCTTCGGCCAGATCAGGTGGCTCAAAGCCCTGTCCAACCTCATGTTGAACACTTCTAACGATGGGGCATCCACAACCCCATCCAAGGGAAAGGCTTAGCTGGAAGGCCCAATGACTGAACCCAAAAGCAAGGTGGCACCTGGCAGGACTGCAAGCAACCGTCCCTCTTTAAAAGCAATGCTGAAGGCCCCATGCTGGGGTCCTGCCCTTTCTCACCTGCTGCATCCGCAGCGAGTCCAGCTCCCGCTCCAGGCGTGTGCGCAGCCGCCGCTCCATCTGCTCCCTCTTCTCACAGGCCGCCTGCAGCTGGGTCAGCGCCTGCTGCAGCTTCTCCACCTTCTCCACATAGGCTTGCTTCCTGCGCAGCTGTGGGGGACAGGGGGGTCAGCAGCGCCAGGGGGCACCTCACACCCACCCCGGGCTGTTGGGACCCCTGTGCACTTGCAGGTTGGGCACAAGCATGGATTTGGCCATTCGCTTCGCGGAGTTTCTCCATGGGAAGGTTGACGCCCCTTTGATGGGCAGGGAAAGGGCACAGCAGGCATCGCTGGGGCAGCTCTACCCCTTTCAGAGGGAACGCTGCCCAGATCTTCCACCCATTGGGGATCAACTAGCCATGAAACCCTCTGGCCATTTCTAAGCAACAGCCGTCATGTTGGTGGATACCCTTTGGGCAAATACATAGAATGGCCTCAGCTAAGAGGAATCCCGGTGAGTTTTATCAACTGGTGACACTCAGCACAGAGTCTGCACCCAAAGAGAGTCTCTTTTTTTCAGCCCTGCATATGTATCTGCTCAACGCAGGTGGAACAAGTGGAGTGCCAGCAGATAGAAGCGCTCCACCTGCTCTATCCTGTTCACGGGCGTGACCATGCCAATGTATAGATGTGCTGTCAGCTAAAGCCAGGCCTCCTTATGTATATAATGTGATTATTGAAGGGCTAAACATGACCCAGGGATTTTGCAATACAGGGTTTTACAACCAGAGATTGCTTGACCAGCATACCCCAAAAGAAATTTGCAAGTGGACTGCAGATGTTCAGGGTGCTTAGCAGCTATCCCCACTTCTTATGGCTTCCTACCAGGCCACCGGGCACTCAGTGACACCGCAGGGTATCGTGATCGGCAGCAGCTGGCACACTTGAGAGCCCTTGGGGAGAGGAGGCTGCAGAGGCCAGACACACTGGGCATCAGCTGTGCTGGGCACTGGGACGGGCAGCAAAGCCTGTGCTGAAACCTGACTCCCAGCCAAAATCTGGTACCGAGAAGGGGCGAGCTCACCCACAGAGGCCAGGCTGACCAAAAACCTCACTCACGGGGCTGCAGCAGTGGGGTCTGCTTGCTCACCCCACAGGCTGCAGTCTCAGCCTCGGGAAACCCAGTTCCCCTCTTCTCCCCCAGCCTTTTGTCATGAATTTTCTCTTCACAAGCATGAATAAATTTACTTTTCTAAAGACATCTGCTTTGTAGTACAGAAAGCAATAGCGCACACAAACTGAACCTGTGAACTACAAAAGACCTCGACGAACCTCAAAAGACCCTAAAACACTCTTGACTTAACTCCCAGCCTCAGAAAGGGAGGGTGAGTTGGTTTGAATGCTGAGACTCTGTGAAGCCTCAGTTGGACCCCATCTGCAGCCCGGGAGTCAATGGGGGATGCTCAAGGTCATTGATCACTAAAATCCTCTTTAGGACTTCTAGTCTCCCTCATTTATTTGTACACTCGTTTCAGACCTGAAGTTTTTCAGAAGCAAACCAGGAGGCAGAAAACTGCATTAACTCCAGTCAACACTGGTGAACTAGACAAATAAGAGAGGCTGGAGAGGTGCTGTGAGCTGGCAAGGCCAGGGCTGAAACCATATCCTAGTGCCTACCTCTTTTTTAAGTTGAAATTCACTGTTGTAATTAACTGCAATGTGGGTTATGATATAGGAGCTACATCCACAAAATATCCGTGTCTAAATATCTAGGGGATGTAGCGAGAAGTTTGCTGCCTTGTTCCTGGGCATGTGGAGCAAATAAACACCAGCGCTGGGTCCCCCTGGCTCTGTGAGGCTCCCCTTCACCCAGCGTCCTCTGCTTAGCCCAGGACTCCCATGCTGCAAACAAGTTTTTATTTTAATTGTGCGATGCTGGTTTCACCTAGGTCCCCTTCTACTGTTTACAATGTCAATAAAATCACTTTTTCTTGAAATTCCTCTTCTACCACCCTAAATCCATTCATGTCACAGGTGAAGTGAAATATGGGCTTGTTCACAGCAAAAGCAAAGCTTGGCCTAAACAAACCTCCCCAGCCAGAGCCAACAACTGGCAGTGTGTCCTCCCTAGCCCTGCTGTAATCCAGGCTAATGCTTATGACTCCCGGGGCTTTCCATGAAAATTAATGAGATTATAATCCCCACTAGTCTCTGGCAGCATCACGAATATTGCATTCCTCGGGAGCTCATGACTTGCCAAGACAGACACAGCAGTGGCTTTTTGCTGAACGTGCTATTTTGGCAGCAGGAAGGTGCCTGTGCCACCTCCCAGCCACACCAGTGTGGATCGGAGAGGGGAAGGGGGCTTCCCTGGGGTCCCTAAACAGCCAAGCTCATTTGCTCCTTCATGTGCTGCCGCATGCTGGAGGGTCCATCTGTATCACAGCAGCCAGAATTTGGCTTTGCAGCAGCCCTCGAAGCCCTGGAGTTCACACACTCGTGCACGAGTGCACCTCTGCCTGCGTGGGTGAGGCGATGCACACACATCCACCGCCTTAGAAATCAATTTTGTTGGAGATATGCAACAAGACAGCTCCCCCATTCACAAATTTATAGGGAGTTTCTTGATCCAATTCTGACTTTTCTATCCTGCCTGTAGATTCATAAGCAAAAAATTCACCTACACACTTAAAAAAAGAAGTACAAAATGTTGTCATTTAAATTAACAGGCCTGTCAGTGCAGTATGCACCCATAAGAGGGGGACTGCAATCAGAAATACATGGTACTAAGCTCCAATACCTCACAGAAACACAGACTCAAATAAAAAAAAAGCTGGATGGCACCTGGAGAGGTACCAGTCCATCCTTCTGTGGCAAGGTAGGATCGACTCTATCTAAAACCCTGGCGCATGTCTGTATAATCTGTTTACAAAACTCTCCAGGGGTAGGGACTCCACAACCTCCCCCTGCAAACTATTTCACGGCTTATTTTCCTTTACTGCCAGAAAACTTTTACCCTAATGCCTAATCTGGCTTTCTCTTATGCAATTTAAACAAATTACTTCTTGTTCTGTTTCCAAACTGTGATCTACTAGAGCAAGAAGCATTTAATGAAACAATTCACATATTCACAAGATCAGGAAACTTGCCTGAACACTGCCCTGGGGCAAGGGATTAGGAAAATAAAGATAAAGAAGAGCTAAGACTAAAAGGGGGTGATGAGCCAAGCAAATAAATCTGAGTAAAGACAAGTGGGTCTTGGAAAAACACCTGCCCTAGGAACGTAACTCCAATTTGAACTACAGAATATTTACTCTGTAATATAAGTTTTGAACTGAAGACTGTAAGAGGTGGAGAATCCACTATCACCCTAAGTGGGCTGTTTCAGTGTTAATTACTCTAACTCTTTATTTCCAGTCCGATTTGCCCAGCTTTAGGCCCCAAACACTGCATCTCATTATTTCTTCTTATGTTAAAGAGCAACATTCAATCTGGCTGACAGCAATCCCCTCTTCATGTTCATGTGCATGGACTGGAGCTCAGCCACCTCTTCACTTTAATTGTTCACAGCAAAGAACAGCTTCTGGGCCCCAAATAAACTCTACAGCTGTTTTCTGAAGCCTGTCCAAGAATTCAGTCTTCTATCCAAAGCGTGGACCAGACACACGATTCCAGCAGCAGTCTCCTACATGACATGTGGTGATAATACCACCTACGTATTTTTGAATTAAATCCTTCTACTAGCAGGCACTCAGGATAATGTAGATTTACATAGTATGCTATCTCATGTTAATTCAACTTAGTAGCTACTGCTTATTTCTCAAGCCTTGACTTAAAAAGCTTTTAAACTTAATTACATTCTGGTGGCAGAAGAAATCTGTGTGGATTTACAAACCAGAGCCTGAGGTAGATCTCCGTTAATAATAATAGTCATTTTCATTTGATTGATTTTATGCTTCCTTCAATGTATTCCAAATTAGAGTCAAAATCCCGGGTTTAAGATGAAGGGTCAAAACTTCAACAATATCTGCTGCATATGTTTCAAATTGAGCTCCAGAAACTGTTAAAAAGGTACTCTGATTTAGTGATGAAACAGGACAAAAGCAAGGGAAAGGGAGCACAGGAGCTTGGGCACACGAGGCAGATTAACCGCACTTCACCCGAGCTGCATGACACTGCCTTCAACAATTAAAACATGTCAGCTGGGATGAAGCTCATTTGAACTCCCCCTAGAATGAAAAAAAGAGTTAAACACTACCAGGTCAATGTGGATTTGCTCAGGCTGAGGGGTCTGACAGACAAACTCTGGTAAATACTGTTGCATCACCTTCATATGTTGTCACCCCTGAGATCTACCATGCCCTATGCAAGAGGTTACCACCTCCATAAAATATACCATGCGCTGGTCAGGAGGTTTCCACCTCCCGAACGTCTACCATCAGAAAGTTACCACTTCTCTAATATCTACCATGAACATACCTGAACCTGAACATACATAAGTCTACAGGACCCGACAAGATGTATCACAGAGTCCTGAGGGAACTGGCTGATGTAGTTGCCAAGCCACCCTCCATCATATTTGTGAAGTCATGGCAGTCAGGTGAAGTCCCCGGTGACTAGAAAAAGGGAAGCATCACACCCATGTTTAAAAAGGGTGAAACAGAGGACCCTGGGAATTACCAACCTGTCAGCCTCACCTCTGTGTCTGGGAAGATCATGGAATAGATTCTCCTAGAAGCTCTACTAAGGCACATGGAGCACAAGGAGGTGACTGAGACATCCAACGTGGCTTCAACAAGGGCAAGTCCTGCCTGACCAACCTCATGGCCCTATATGATGGAGTGACTACAACAGTGGGCAAGTGAAGAACTATGGATGCCATCTATCTGGACTTCTGCAAGGCCTTTTACATGATTCCCCCCAACATCCTTCTCTTTCAATTGGAGAGGCATGCATTTGATGGGTGGATTGTTTGGTGGATGAGGAATTGGTTGGATGGTCGCATCCAGAGGGTAGTGGTCAACAGCTCAATGTCCAGATGGAGATCAGTGACAAGTGGTGTCCCTCAGGAGTCCATAATGGGACAAGTACACTTCAATACCTTCATCAACGACATTGAGAGTGTGATTGAGTGCACCCTCAAGTTTGCTGACAACACCAAGCTGAGTGCTGTGGTTGACAGTCCTGAGGGATGGGATGTCATCCAGAGGGACCTGGACAAGCTCGAAAAGTGGGCCTGTGGGAACCTCGTGAGATTCAACAAGGCTAAGTGTAGGGTCCGGCACATGGGTTGGGTCAACTCACTGTATCAATACAGTCTGGGGCAAGGGACTGAGAGCAGCCCTACTGAGAAGGATTTGGAAGCACTGGTGGATGAAAAGCTGGACATGAGCTGACAGTGTGCATTCACAGCCCAGAAGGCCAACCATGTTCTGGCCTGCATCAAAAGAAATGTGGCCAGAAGGTGGAGGGAGGTGATTCTGCCCCTCTGCTCCACTCTGGTGACACCCGACCTGGAGCACTGCATCTAGCTCTGGAGCCCTCAGCACAGGACAGACATGGATCTGTTGGAGCAGGTCCAGAGGAGGCCGCAAAAATGATCAGAGGGCTGGAGCACCTCTCCTATAAAGACAGGCTGAGAGAGCTGGGGCTGTTCAGCCTGGAGAAGAGAAGGCTGCAGGGAGACCTTATTGTGGCCTTTCAGTGCTTAAAAGGGGCCTATAGGAAAAATGGGAACAAACCTTTTGCCAGGGTCTGTTGCGGTGGGACAAGAGGTAATGGTTTTAAACTAAAAGAGGGGAGATTCAGACTAGATATAAGAAAGAAATTTTTTACACTGAGGGTGGTGAAACACTGGCACAGGTTGCCCATAGAGGTGGTAGATGCCCCATCCCTGGAAATACTCAAGGCCAGGCTGGATGGGGCTCTGAGCAACCTGATCTAGTTGAAGATGTCCCTGTTTCTGGCAGGGCGGTTGGACTAGGTGGCCTTTAAAGGTCCCTTCCAACCCAAACTATTCTATGATCCTACCATATGCTGGGCAGGTGGTTACCACCTCCATAACGTCTTCCTTGCCCCAGACAGGAGGTTACCACCTCTGTAACTTCTACCATGCCCTAGGCAGGAGGTAACCACCTCCTCAACATCTACAATGCCCTGGGCAGGTTAGCAGCTCTCTAGAGGGGAACATTTGCCCTCTCCTCAGCTCCACCAATCCACAATCCAGGATCCTAGCAGAGGCACATTTCTGTTGGATGCCTAGATGAGGAACTGGCAACTGCAAAGCTCTTAGAGACAGAGCCCTAAGGCTACAAACGTATTTACTACAACCCAGCAGGCACAGGGTAGCTTCTCACACTACCTGCCTGGAAATCTGCATTTATGTTTCTGCTGCCTTCACCAAAGTGTATTCAGCAAGTCAGTGTTACTTGCCAATATCACACTGACAGTTTGTGAAGCAGCCAGGGAGCTAAACATATTTCTTCCCCCCCACCCCCCGGTGTGATGCTGCAACTGCAGTAGCAGGTGTTGCCACCTAAAAAACGTTCCTTTATTCAGCCACTTTGTAATGAAATGCAAATAGAAAACCTCGGGTTACCTTTAAGGCAAATAGTGTCAAGTGAATTATGTACAGATTAAAGGTATGCTAGCTCCTGCAGCTACCCCAAAGGGACTGCCCCAGATACACTGGGACAGTGAACAGGCTTTAGACTAACTAACAGAGGAGCAGTTAAACTTAATGTGATCCTCTTCTTGCTGCTAAGCGCATCCACCAGAGGCAATGGAGTTTTTAAAGTTTTTAAATAGGAAGTCAGAATGGTCTAATGGTCAGGAACAAAACAGCGATGTCTTCAGCACTTACATACAGTACTTTAAATCTTCCAGATTCTGCTCTGAAAACATCTATGGTTGTGGTCTCCTTTGCTTGTTTGTTTAGTTCAGTATTGTATAACTACGCACAGTTATACATATAAGTACGCAGTGCAAGGGGAGCAGGAAGACCTGCCACACCATGGCTAGAAGAGATTCAGGACTCAGATGGAAAAAGCCCTAACCATGAGCCATGCTAGCCTCAGAGTAGAGAAACGTTGCCCATGCCTCACCTCCTCTTCCAGTTTGATGACCTTGGCTTGCGCATTGTTTAGGGCCTGGTCAAGGATTTCGATGTGCCTCCGCTGGTCCTCATTGGCAGAGCGCACGGCCGCCAGCTCCATCTCCAACTTCTCCTTCTCCTTCAAGTGCTCTTTGTCTGGAAGAAAGACAAGAACAAGAGCCACTCCATGAGGACAGCTCGCAGGCCCTGGGCCACGTCCTTAGAAATGCAAAAATTACATGAAGCACCGGCGAGCAGGACCATTACAACACAGTGCTGAGGCACAGTGGGCAAGGAGTTTCTACTGCCAAGGCTCAGCTCCTCAATGCCCAGCTTTACGTGAGCACCAGCAGCAGAAATGAGTGGCAGCTTGGGCTGCATGTGCACTAGCAGAGCTTGTGGACCTGAGCACCGCCTCATAATTGTCCATTCTGCTGAACTACTAGCACTCTCCCCAGCAAAATTTTAGCTTGCACCAGCTACTCATTTCCCATGAGGATTGCCTATGTCAAGGACTGTTTATAGCTGCCAGCTTGGATGCTGCTGCCCTTCTCTAAGGGATGAGAAACCTCAGCCATGTGGATGCTGGCTGTGCCATGCCCAGTCCGTTTTATTTGCAAGGATGGAGATTATGAGATACAGAGCACGTAAAGAAGCCAAATAATAAACACAGATCTGTGCTGGACAGCTTGAAAACAGAAAGAGGGGAAAGCAATAACGAAGAATAAGATAGGAGGCATCTGAACAGGCTTTCTCTGGACATACAGAGAAAGGGGAACTGTGGGAGGCATTCCAACACTGTGGGATCCCTCGGGGACTTTCCCGTCCTCCTCTAAAGGGTCCAGCAGTTGACGCTTCTCCCTCATTAAGTGCCTTAAAGCACCAGGAGTGAAACTAAAACATGTAGATAACCTCCGTGCTGGAAAATCATCTCTTTTTTGGATAAGACACTAAAAAAACCACAACTGGCTAAATTCAGTCAGCTTTGCTCACATCTTTTTCTTTGGCAACAAACTGCAGTCCCACCATTGACTTCACTGCCAAGCTGCCTCAAGAAAGGCTCGGCTCCATCCCCCTCTGCCCTGACACGGCTGAGAAGCCATTTCAGGGAACGTGAGCATCACGGGCCAACCACTGGATCCTCGACATCGGACCCCAAACAGTTAACGACTGGAGGGAGCAGGGGATGGAGGTTTCATTCAGTGAAATCTGAGATTTTAAAATCTGGCCTTCGTTCTTAATGACGCCAAAAATAAAGCACTTGGCAAGACCCCAGGACGGAAAATTTCCCCCCAAAATTAATTTGGCATCAATTAAACATTGTTTTGATTTTTGACTTTTTAAACACAGCATTACAGAATTTATTATTTTTTAGACGAAGTGGAAAGTTGCTCCAAAAACATCAAAACGTGGAAAACCTGCCCCTAATATCCAGCCTGTCCGACCCAGGTGTGACCAGTCGAGCTGGAAGCCCCACCACTATCCATCTCCCACCGAGGAGGGTCAGGAACCTTCATGTGGCCAAAGACAGGCCATTCCAGACCTGAACTACCCCCCGCAAGGGCCTTATTCTTCCTTAATTACAGATGGGATGAGAACGGGCTTAATTTACACACTACCAGTACGCGCCTGCAGCAAGGTGAGATGCATAGGAGCTGAGCCATGAGGAACAAAGCACAAATAGCCAAGGTGAGCCCAAACCCACCTGTCCATCTTCCCATTTATCCTAAAAGGAGGAATTCAGCACCTCACAGAAACATTCTCTGGCAGCAACACTGGCACATTGGCCTCTGCAAAGCCCATGAGCAAAGCCCAGTGACTGCTGTGCGCACCGCGCCACCGACTGCCACCAGGACATGCAGGTCTCTTCCTTCAACGCAAAGACATTTACTTCAATCAGATTCACCAGAAGAAACATTAATATCTACCATACAAAAGTGTAAATCTGGGCAAATTATCAAGCAGCCAATTTCATTAGAGGGTGAAGAAGCCGGAAGATGAATGCTATTTCAGCCCTGTCGCACTCCACTGTCTCATGCTGGGACCACATTTGCTGTGCTCCAGATTTGAAACCAATATTATAGGAGGACAGCACATAGGAAAACAGGACTTGGGACCTTCACTTTCAACTTTCACACAAGGAACTTGAAGCGCTCGGCTTGTTCTGCTGCATTACACTTTCTATCCCCCCCTTAAAGGAGGACAAGGTTACAATGTACACAAAATGACCACGGAACCCACGAGAAAGCCAACAAGAAAAAATTACTTCACAGCTCTCAACACTTCTCCACGTCAGCTTCTCCCTGCAAAAAGCTGGAGGCACATTCTATGAGTACTTTCCTACAGTACATTAATTTTTAGCAAAGAAGGTCTTTGTTGAATGTTGAATGTACCTTAAATTCTCTTCAAGTACATACAGGTATCCTTAAAGTCTAAAATTACCATTTTACTGTGCTACACTTGCACATACCTTCTGCCCAGGCACGTGCGTTTTACCTAACAGACTCCAGCTAACACCTGTTTCTATTTTCTGGTGGGTCACTGCTACATCCCATTACTGAACATTCCCCAAAAGGCTTCTCAGCTGTAGCTGACAGTTGTAATCTCACAGCTTTCCACCCAGTGCCTCTAACTGTTGTACCTCAACACACTGAGGACATTACATCAATACTCCATGGTTGAGTAGAAGAAAGGGGAGATAAAGCCAAAAGCCTGCTTCGGTGCCTCGCAAACAGGCTTTTTGAGTTGCCAAGCTGGGTATGTACACCAAGAGTAGACCAGTCTTGACCCTGCTTTGAAGCAGGAACATTAGTCAGAAAGATACTCTCAATCACTGCCACCCCTTCACTACACTAGGATGCAACCACCAGCTTTTCACACAGACCTCAAACATAACAGGTGGTTTTGATCTGATCAGTCTCGAAAGAAAAACAAGAAATATGTTTTTAACGTACCATTTACCAATATCAGTTGAATGTGTGCCCTCAAACCCACTCATAAATAACACTACATTATAGATAGCACAGCTCCACCCCGCACGCTTCACAAGGAGTGGCTGTGTTAACCAGCTCATTGCAATCTTCTCCTGCAGTTTCACTCACAAATGGCAGGTTCCCAAGAGCCCTCTGGAGTTTGGACCATGCCAGCACGAAGAAAATGCTGAGAAGCTGCAGGAGGTTGTGCTCGAGGTCCCTGAGTCCATTTTCTCACGTGGTGATTAATACTAATAATTATGATAAATTGTAATATACTTAATAAGTGGTTCAATACATGGTTACTTGTGGTCACCAACCTAAGCAGGGATGTAGAAAGGTTTGATGCTCTGTTGTCAGAGGAAGCCACTGAATGTCCACTGAAACTTGTGATGGCTTTCCTTACCCTACAAAGTATTGCAGGCATCTTAAGCACAGTCTGATTTACAGTTAGGATGTTTCCATTTGCATGTCATGAAGTACAAGTCAGGGGAGAATTTGACCTTCACATGTTGAAAACTGCAATCAGATTTCCCACTCCCCTTCAAAGGGCAGGGGGAAGTCCCACAGAACAGATGCATTTTTGTATTTGACACCATTTCTTCAGGATGCTGCTCCCTGGGCAGCTGCCCTTGGCTGTGAAATGAGAGGGCAAGGAGCTCCCTTTCACTTGTCCCTGAAGATTATGCCTCTGCCCTGACTATTTCCTGTCTTAATACCTCCATAGGCCTTCATCGGTCACAGCTTCATGTCTTTCCTTAAAGGAACCTTTTTCACTGACAAAACATCACATAATTATCATGAAACTAATAGGCTGTGAGTTCTCTCCTACCCCCAATACAACAGTAGCATTTTTCTCAGGCACAAATGCCTAGCACTTAATACTTTGAGGCATGCAGACTGGCTCTGCCTATTATTACAAAGAATAAGAGTTTTTGTCACCTCCAGTCTCCATCTCACAGCGCATGACCGCTCCTCACTGCTGCACTGAGAGAAACTGAGAAATGATCCCCGAACATCCTGCCTTGCCAGACTTCTTTTTCAGGGAGTTTTTCCTATTACTGGAGTTTTACCATAGTGTTCATTCTGCGTTTGCATTATTACCAAGGTTGAGCATTAAAAAAAACCTCATGAGTTTTATCTCTATGAGATTCTTCATAGAATCATCAGACTGGGTTCAAAATGATAGCTTTTAGGAACTTGCTGATGTTGGAGTCTTCTTATGTAACCCGGGTCGGGGATGTTAAGGGATCATGTTTTCAGGCTGTTTTCCATAAACATAGGGACTAGAGTACCGCTTTTGCTTTCCTTAAGAAAATAAAGATTTGCATTTCCTAATGACTTAATAAGCTACTACCCGTAGGAAAAATCCAAACACGAGTTTCATGGCAAAATTGCAACAGTTAATGGGAGCACATGTAGGCACCATTTTTTCTCTTCTAAAAACAACTGTTTCAGTCTCAGTGTACAAGTGTACACAGAGCAGATGACACAAGCTGCACCCCTTCTGCCCTCAGTTTTCCACCTGAGTATCCCATCAAAAGACCTGAGGAGGGTACAGACCACGCTTGGAAAACCCCCAGGTTAGCAGTGGGGTGCAACCCTGGTCACGGTCTGCCTCTGGGGAAGACAAAAGCATCAGGGTAGAAATGCAATCAGCAACAGAGGATTTCCAAGCAAAACATTTTATGGGCTCTCAGAGGGGTGTTTTAGGCTGATACCCTGATATCGAGGTCATTACTGCGCGTGCCCCAGCAGCCCAAAGAACATGACTGAAGAGGACCTGCTTTACATGTGCCCGTTTTTCTATTCTTGGAAACACTCTGCATTGCATTGGTAACATAGAGCTCTCTGGCCTAGCCAGGAGACACTCAAAGCATCCAGCCCGTCTTGTGTGATAGGATCCGAAAAGCTATATTTGTTTGTAAGCTGTGAATTGATAGCAGTAATGTGCTGAGTGCACAGCGCAAAGTTTTATTGCTAGATATTTATCAGCAGAAGCATAGAGCATGTTTATGTGCTGGAAAATGACTCAAATTGAGCCCATCCTGGGGATTTAACTCCCCCTTGTAGCTGCCAGTATATGGGAACGCTGCCAGGCTGTTGATACGAAGACAGCAGACCCCAGTCTGCAATTTACACTGTGCAACTTACCTTCCTTGAACTCTTCCCAAGGGTGACAAGACTTACACAGCAATGTGATTTTCTTAACAGATCATCCCCTTGGATTCGCAGCAGTATCTACGTGCCCTTGTGGCATCTGCTAATCGGGCAAGCTAACACAGTCATGGAAAAGACCATTAGATTGTCTTCTGGTTTGTGCACACACGCACATCAGCGAAGTGGCCGTGCTGGCATTGTCACTGCTGGTGGGAGCTAGAAGATCCCCTGAATTTGGAGCAGCTGGTGGGCAGGGCTGGCAGCAAGGCATGCTGAGTGGTACCAAACACTGCTAACAGAGGTGGCCAGTTCTCCACCTCAGGATTTGCAGTTGCAGCTCATCTTTCAAGGAAGCTCTTGGTGCAATAAATAAAACAGAAGGTTCCGTTGTACACAGCATTTAGCTTCAATGGGATTTAAGCCTGCAAGGTACTGCACAGCTCCCGGGTGGTCAAGCCCTTCTGGAAGCATGCTGAAGATACTCAGGAAACACGAGAAGCCACGCGCTATCATGCAGCACCCAACTCCTCGGGTTTTGGTTTGGCTGGTCACACAGAGCCATCAGCACATGGCAGGGAAATGCTGCAGCACTTTGCTCAGTCGTTACAGGAGCCTAAAAATTTTTGTGAATGGATGTTTTCCATAGTAGCAGAAGTTGTCACATCTTTGTCTTTTCCATCCTTTGTGAAGAGGAGGGTCCAGCTCTGCTCTCCCTCCCCTTAGTCAGCCCCTGGCACTGACAACAAGTCAGGAGAAGTTGCTCTGGGCTTTTCCCAGCCAAGAGAAGAATATGGCTTCTCTAAACAGTATGTATCTCTAGGGATGATCGCAGCAAGCAACACTTCACAATTTCAGATAAATATTTATCAAAAATAAGCTAAGTTGTATTACCATTAACTCCCACTGCCTGGTTCTGGTGCTCAGAGAGGGAAAAAAAAAAAACCAACCGGCCTGAACAATCCAGTCTGCAGCTTAAATAACAGTATGTGACGAATTAGCTGAGTACAACCAAGACATAAGGGCAATAACAATTAATACCAAAGTATTCACCTCTACTCCAGCACATATATGTGTGCATATATATATATGCACCTTCAAAACAGATTAGCACAGTACTCACTCTGAGTCACATAAAGGCCCTCTGTTGACTTATCCTCATGCCCATCGAAGTCTCTGCTGGCTAGCTGCCTATTGGCTGTCTCCAGTCGTTCTGCAAAAAACAGGAAATACTTTAAGTATAAATATATGTATATAAAATTGTAGGCCAAGCAAGAAAATAAGATGCATGCCAGCAGAGTAGTATAAATAGACTCTCTGAAGGAGGACATTAAAATGGAGGCTGACACATACATAAAAGATGAGGCCTTTGACCTCTTCCATGAAGCTGTGCCGTTCAGATTTACAGAAACTGGGGGAAAAGCCTCTGCCATCCGCGGCTGACGTGCCCGAGCACTTCATCTCTCATGCTGTCCGAAACGCACAAGGCATTTGTCATCTGAATCACCCAGCTTTGCCAGGGGATGGGTGCTTTCCCGCAGTGGTGTGTGGCCCCTGGTGCAGCGAGACACCCTGGGGGATGGCAGTCCCCAACCTGGTGACACCGATCCTTGGGGTTAACCTGGGAAAGGGGCAGTTTTCTGCAGCAGGGGACAGATTCCCCTGGGACAGGCCTGCCTTCAGGTGCCCCCCTCCTCCAAAAAGACAACCCAGCCCCCTTGCACTGTTGCAAAAAGCATGAGCCAGCTTGCAGAAGGCGTTTCGCTGCCCAAAGACATATCAAAGTACTCCTATCAGGCACCTAGAGAGGTAATAGCTCAAAGTCAAAGTCATAGTCAAAGGCACTGTCTGAAGCTGACTCTCATATTTTGCCAGTGAGTTTCTTTGCAACTGGAGGGAGTGACAGCAGTTTTGTCTCATGCCAACGAGCAGGGCCCAATTTCTCAAGAAGTTTATCTAAAACATGTGTAAAACCACTCCTTTAAAGCCTACTACTCTGTAGGAAGTGGAACACCATGTCAACTGGGGGAAAAAAAAACCACACAAGCAAGCATAACGTACCACGGAGATCCCTGTTGAAGTCATGAAGTCTCCTAATTTCTCCTTCAAGTTTGTTTCTCATCGCTTTGTCCAGAGACTCCCTCTTCGTGGTGGTCTTGACCAGGCCCTCATAAGCTTCTGAAATCCTCTGAATCTCTATTTCAAACTGAAAGGAGAGAGAGCTCCCAGTAAAGCCCAGCAGGAATGCATCCCATCCCAGCATTTGCCCAGGGCATTTTGATGGGGCGTAGGGGTCGGGGCAATGCCCATGCTGAGCGCCACACCAGCCACCAGCTCTGCAGTGACCAGTCTCCCCGGTGAAGGATGGTGCAAAGTCCCAGTGTTCTGGAGGCTCCTGCAGCAGGGAGCGATGGCTGGACGCCTGCAAATGCCCCACGGGGCAGCTCGCCATGCCACAGCACCCTGCAGCACCCCACGGGCAGCTCCCAGATGAGCTTGGGAGGGGCTGGGCTTGACGTAAACACTCGGTTGCCTTCACTCTACGACTGAGGCTGCTGCTTTAACACCATCCAAGAGGAAAAGCAAAGGAAACAGCGTATTTGTGTACTGAATTCTTTCCTATAAAGAGTTTTAGGAGGCAAGATTTATTATTCTGACAGATCCTTAACCCAAAATCAAGCTCTGCACGCCACCAGAAATGCTTTAGGCTTGGCTCTGACCTCATGTCTTAAACTATTGTGGTCCACTCCTTTCCATCCTTGACCAAAGACTGCTCTACACAAAAAGAAACTATAACAGACCAAACCAATTGATTTGGATTTTCAGTCTTCTTAACTTCATCTCCTTGAAATCTGCCAAACTGTAGGCAAAGCATGCAGAGGAAGCCCTTAGTGGTGAGCTTACATCTTAAGACCTGAACCTAAAAAACTGACAGGAGCATAGTCCCAGGCAGAGTTTTGCTGTCCAGGTCAATCCCATCCAGCTCTTTTAATAAGCTAATGTCTTGTTAAGTGCTTTGCTGAAATCATTGCTGCAGGAATGATCAACACTGATGTGGAAATCTGCTCCTGCATGCCTAGCCCTTGTGTTTGTGGAGAAAAGCTTGATAATGTGCACAGGCTGGAAAACCACGAGATATATATAGCCTCCCACATACCTTTCTAAATCTGGCACTTTTTTAGCCTCTTGCATCATGGTTGGGACGGATTCGTGATTTGTGAAGCCAGGGTGTGAGCCCACCTCCACCTGCAGTGGAGGTAGGTACCTCTCCAGGGCTCATTAAGCTTTAGGTGTAATTTGCCAGTTGCAGCACTTGCAGAATAAAAGCTCCAGGGACACTGGAGCTGTCACCCTGCTGCCTGCATAAGAACCAGCAGCCAGACTCCAGAAGCCTGGAGCTGTGCTTCCCATGACCCCACGGACACTCTGACTGGATACAGCCCATGGACACGTGGCACCTCTGAAACACACAATGAGGGAAAGACCAGCAGAGCCATGACGGGGAACCTCAGCTACTTTCCCCAATTTCTGCTTTCAGCTCACTCAGGCACAAAAGCTGAAACAAGTGGTGATGCGCAAAGCTCACCTGTGGCCCCCGCGGCACCAGCAGCTTTGGATTAGTACCTTGCTGGTTATGACACCACCTATCTCACACCAGTGGTGATTTAACAGCTCGCAGGTATTTCACACGCATACAAGCCACTCTCCTAAATGCATGATGTTAAATGGTACCATATGCAGATTAGTCCTCAGCTGACAATCCTCCACAGCTCCAAGAAGAGGATGACCTGTTGAACTTGCTGGACTTGCTGTGACATTCCTCCTTGGGTGAACTACAAATTTAGTTAGATTATTCTGGCTTTCCATTTTGTTGTTTTTTTTTTTTTTTTAAAGCAGGAGCTCCAGAAAGCCCCATTACATTTTCCCTAACAACATGTAGAAAAGCATGTTTTTCCCCACTCTGATGATGCATGGCCAGACACCAAGCATGTTCCCACCACGAGGACAGCATGCGTGGAGGAATGCTGCATAAATCCAAACTTATTGGAAATTCAGTCTGAACCTTACCGTGGTTTAAAAAAAGTCAATGAGTTTCATTTTTCCTGGTATGCACAGCAACACAAACTTGTATAAAACCTCATCAAAAAGTCTGAACGCTTTTGAGAAAAGCTGTTTCATGTGAATTTTCAAGAATCAAAACATGTCGATTACTTACTCCAATAACAGCATAGCTTCAGCTACTCGATTCTGTTACAGCTTTTTCTTTAGATCAGCATGACATCCGCTAAAAGGTAACATTACTGAAAAGAAAACTAGTTCTGCTTTACCTCAAACCAAGACATTATACATAGTTAGAGGCTATATTCAAGCTACCTTGCATTGCTCTCCTTGACTATTTAAGCCGATGGAGCTTCTCTCTCCTTGAAAGAAAGGTTTGTCTTAGCAAAAGTAATTTTTGCTTTCCTGAATTCTTAACTACATGATCCCAACCAGACACTGTGTTCAGTTGAGTGCCCTGAGACCCGCTGGTTCCTGCACCTCCCCTCTCCCGGGTGAGACACTATCTCAGGAGAAGATGCCTGCTCCAGAGAGCTCCTACCACAGCAAAGTAGATTTGCCACCACAGCAGGGGGTTTCCACAGCCCAACAGTCCTGCCCAACACTACTGGTTACCGCAAGGGCTCTGCTCTGCCCATCATCTGCCATTAGTTCCCAAAACACATCACCATACAAATCTCCTGCAGCCCTGGAAGCAAAGACTTGCTTCAGGAAAAGAAACAACCTCCATCAGCACCGAACAAAATTAAAGGAGAGCAGAAGAACAGCCATAAATTGTGCCGGCGTGTCACAGGAGCTCTGGGATTTCCTTCCCCTTCTTCTACGGAGGGGAAACAACAGCTTGGCCTCTTCTCTGCCTGGTAGCTCCTAGAACTGACCCACTCAAAACAACCCACACACATGATCCAGGGAAGAGCCAGCCCAGCCAGGCAATTAAACTTCAGCAAAGTAACACCATCCAACAAAAAGCAACAGAAAAAAAAAATAGAAAAAAGTACTGCTTTGCTTTTGCAAAAAAATCTCAAAATAAAATGTGTACGACCCCTCTTCCTCCCCAGCTCTTTTTAGGTAAGAAAACCTGACAGCTCGTCAAACAGCACAGGGATTAATCACCACCTTGTACCTCTCTGTAAAAAGTCTGTTCAGACACGATTGAGAATTTGACAACCCTCAGGGCTGATCTGTTCGTATGAACGCCCAGGGAGCCCTCCACGTCAAGCCGATTTTCTCTAATTTCTTCTCTTATTCTGCAACGAATAAAAGTGATGGGAGGGTGGCTCTTTGTAGAAAAAATTTGTTATGCACAGACAAACCAGAAGTACTCCTCGTGACCCTGCTGCTTCCAACAAGAGGGAAGAGTTTTCGCACCCAAAGTATGTAGTTTAACTCACTGTCACATTTTCAGAGGTGATGCGCAGCTGAAACTGTGGGAACAGAGGAGGACCTGCCCTGACCTTGTGTTCAAACACAGAAATAACAGCATGGGAGGGATACTGTGTGTTAAAGCTTTGGTTCAGGACGTTTTCCTGAAGAAAGAATGCACTTGAGGATGTGTTTCGCTTTAATACGCCGCTTACATTCCCCCAAAGTCAATGGGACTCAAGTCCATGCTTTGCTGACTGAAGTGAGACTTCAGCCCATGCTTAAATACCTTTCTGTTAGTGTCTGATGCAATCGACTTGCGGAGCATCCAAGATAAAGAGAGAGCCGTTTCCAAGAGTGTAAAAGGAAATGGGAATATTTTTAGGGCATCGCATTCAAATACCTTTTACTGAACAATGCAGCTTTTTTAAAATTAATAGCTGTAATATTCCTTTTTGCCCACGAAGGCCACAGGGAAGTCAACTTTAAAATCTTTGCAAACACCTTCACAAATAATCAATGTTGCTGCAAAGATTTCTCAACTAAGTTTAGGAAATTCTGTGAATAAACTTAACTCATCTGGTTGCAGAGGAAGAGGCTGAAAAGATGATAACAGCTAAAAAACAACAGGTCTTTTTCCTAACCTGTTTGGACAGATTGTCACAGACTTTACCCAAAGCTGAGGCTAAGACATGTTCTCTCAGAGCTGCCTCTTCTCCCGTGAAGGATGTCTCCAAGAACACCCTGATTCCACACAGCGCAGAAGAAACTGAGCTCCTGTTTAGACTCCTGAATTCAGAGGGAAAAGATCTGCAGCCTAAGCCCGTTTGTGTTTAAGCGGTGAGAAGACATAAATGAAATAGCAATGTAGGATCCTAAATAACTCATTTGGTCTGGGCCCTTGGGACCCAAAGCCAGCAGATCTGGGGAGCACCTCTGCATTGCCTTCAATGAGCTCTCATTTTTAAGCAACTTCTACTTTGTTTGATTTCACTCTTCATCTTGTCACCCCAGGCAGTGCACAAGACACTGCCCTTCTTCACTGACAATGCCAGCTTGCATACAGAAACGAGGGTGAAGGATCTCTTTGCAACGGGGTTTTTGAACAAAATTTTCACCAAATCATTCTTCCAGATAACGGGGCATTGCTTTTTGAACCAACATGGTCAAAGGTGGGAGTCTAACCCCAAGTCTTAGAAACCCATAGAACAGTCACTGAAAACCTCTGAGACAACCAAGTTGTCAAATCTTGCATTTCCCAACAAAGGGCAACCTCACCGACGGCTGTTACACTTCCAAAGAGCACGGAGTATCACGTGAGCATATTGTGGTGGACAAACCTGCTCCACAGAGATATGGCCATGCTCTTCAAATGCTTCTCACTCGTATCTCTACCGCCTCTGCAGATGGTGCAGCACCCAGCTGTACCAGAAGCAGACTCTACCCATAGGAGACTTCCAGGGAAAGCTCCAGTGAGGCCAGCATGGAAGGAGGGAAGGGGCAAATCCTCAACTGAGGAACATGTAACAAGCTGCCCTATTTTGCCCTAGAGGACAGGGAGCCCATGGGCCTTGGAGCACAAGATTACACTTCTGTCAGACCACCATGGAGAGGAAATGGTTAGAGATGGCCACTGGTGCATCCCCACTGCAGTGACATGACTACAAAGAACAGCTTGGAGGACTCAAATGCAGAAGCACCAAGAAGGTTGCCCTGCCCAGGCCCCATCCACCCTTCCACGTACCTTCTGCAGCTTGTCCGCCTTCTCGTAGTACCCCTCCAGCTCCTGACGCAGCACGTGGTTCTCCTCAGAGAGCATCTCCACCATCTGCTGTGCCCTCTCCACGATGGCGAAAGCATCGGGTGTCAGCTGCTGGCCCAGTGGCATCGGTGGCTGGGCAGCAGCAGGGGCTGGCAGTGGTGGCAAGGCGCCTGGGAGCAGAGGGCCGGTGGCGGCGGTGGCCTGCGAGGACATGGGGCTGTGCTGCTGGGCCGGCGGCGGCGGGAAGGGCGGCTGGCATTGTCGGCTGCAGGGAAGCACAGGGGAGGAGGTGTTAGAGCCGCGCGCCCTCGAAATGCGTGCAGGAGCTTTCGTCTAATGACTGCACGATTTATTAATAGGGTTACAACTGTACGGTCATGATTCCAGTCCTTCATCACTCTAAATACCAACAATCGCAGCAGGGACCGGGTAAATTGTCTCCTCGCCTGCTCCTGACAGTGATGTATACATCTGGCATGAAAGGATAAAGGAAGCATTGACTTGAAAACGGCATTTTTGCCTAGGTGCGCAGCTAATATTTCAGCAGCCAGCCAGCCTCTCCCTGCCCCCCCCTTGCCACAAACCCTGCCGCTGAGAAGCACGAGCCAGCGGGCTTGAAGGAAATACAAGGGATGCATTACTTACCCTTCGGATACCGCTCTCTGCCTGGAGCGAGACTGGCTGATCGGCTGAATTGGGAGGCAAAAGGAAGTGATGTGAATGAAGCAGCGTTCCCGAGCAGCTTTAGCAAGCGGCAAAGGGAAGGGCTGCTGCGGAGCTGCTGGAGGCACAGCCCCGGTCAATCACGGCAAGCCACGAAAGCCATCTTCCAGTGTGAGACCTCATTGTGTCACTCCCCGACTAACGGCATCCATCACCCACCAGGCTCATATCGGGGAAGGATAAGAAGCGAGCTGGTGGTGGACCTGCCTGTGGGCTAGGCTTTCTGACAGAGGGCGGCTCTTTAATCCACCCGAGCCACAATTTGCAATGGCTGGAGGATAACCCAGGAGGATGTCTTAGCAGTGAGGGCATCCCCACGGCTGGTGGCCAGGCAGGACCAGAGTCACTCGCTTCTACTCTGCATTCCAGCCCTGTGAGCTTGAGAAGGGAGACTGCCCCTGTTTCAAAAGGGGGAAATTCAGGCAGGGAGCAGCTCAAAGCTTGTGTGCACCACATCCATCTCCATCCCTCCATCTACCGCACAGGCAGCCTCAGGGCCTCAGCCAGGGTGAGCGGCCCCACACAGAGCATCGCTGTGCACAGGCTGAGCCACTCCTCAGCCCAGATGCCAAAGTTGTGAAACTTCTACCCCGCGCTTATCTGAGAGACTCAACCCAGACCACGTGGGACATCTATGTCAGAGCCCAGTTTGGCTGGAAAATAAGTTGGCTGCTGGACCCCACCTGAAGTCTGCAATCAAGCACCTTCTGAAAGTTGTATTTTAGCTTAACCACAAGCCATTATGCTTGCTGTAGCTATCATTGCCTTTATTTCTGTACCCTGCATGAGGCAGGAGACCTAACAAACAGATGTATTTACACCATTTGGCCTCAAAGATCCATGAATGCTATTTTTTAGACAGATGATTTTGTGTTATATAAATACATAATAAATATGACTACCATTGCCTTCAGCACCTACATGGTTTCTCAAAGCGGGATTTTCGAAAGCTATCAGCGCTGGCCTAATTCTACCGATAACAACCTGCCACTGCCTTCAATTGCAGCAGAATAAGATGAAAAGTGAAGGCAATTTTAAAGCCCTGCCCTAAAAGCAAACAGCATTGCTCTAACAAGCTTGTCCCCACCAGGCCACACAACAGTGAGGAGAGCCAGCAATTCACTCGTATCTTCCGTCCAAACCAGGGGAAAGCAAACGGGGCTCTGCAGTCCTCCAGACGCAGTGCGCACACAGCCCCACGCTCCCATCCTGGCTCTCACGTTTTTTACCGTGGCACAGAAAGTTGTTGAAATGGAGCGAAGACCAGCGATGAGCCCATTCCCAAATGCAAGCACACTGCTCACCTGCCTGACAGCACAGACCCTAGTCCAGGGTCAGCATCTTCGGGAGGAAGATCCCAGCCAAGCTTTGTGCAGGCAGCATTGGGAAAACCTGTGCTGAGCTCACCCTGGCCTCGAGACGGCTTTTACCTGCGCAGCATAGGCTGTGTATCCCCTGCTAAATTAAACATCTATGGAGGAAGCTCAGGAGCGTAGAAGGGGGGCATTCCGCATGGCCAGCTTCAGGGACGGCCACGAGGGCCTCTCAGCCCCAGGCATGTTACTTCTCTGGCAGAGGAGCAGCCTAATGACTTAGGAGCTAAACTTCTACTGAAAGTGGATATGAGTTTCCAAAGGACCATAAGGTAGGGAAGCACTGTATGACACTTTACATATGGCCAACAAAACATACGGTAATTCACAGAATCGTAGACTGGTTTGGTTTGGAAGGGATCTTTAAAGATCATCTAGTCTCACCCCCCTGCCCTGGGCAGGGACATCTTTCACTATATCAGGTTGCTCAAAGCTCCACCCAGCCTGACTCTGAACACTTCCCATGGTGGGCTATCCACAACCTGGGCAACCTGTTCCAGTGTTTCACCACTCTCAACCCCAACTGTCTCAGCCTGTCCTCAGAGGAGAGGTACTCCAGCCCTCTGATCATTTTTGTAGCCCTCCACTGGACCTGCTCTAGCAGGTCCATGTCTTGCACTGGGGACCCCAGAGCTGGAAGCAGTACTCCAGGTGTGGGCCTCACGAGAGCTGAGTAGAGGGGCAGAATCCCCTCCCTTGATCTGATGGCCACACTTCTTTTGATGCAGCCCAGATATGCTTGGCTTTCTGGGCTGCGAGCACACATTGATGGCTCATGTCCAATTTTTTGTCCATCAGCATCCCCAAGTCCTTCTCGGCAGGGCTGCTCTCAATCAGTTCATCCCCCTGTGTGTACTGGGGACTGCCCTGATGCAGATGCAGGACTTTGCACTTGGCCTTTTTGAAGTTCATGAGGTTTGCACAGGCCTACCTCTCTCAACATGTCATGGTCCCGCTGGATGGCATCCTTTCCCTCTAGCAAATCATCTGCACCACTCAGCTTGTTGTGATCTGCAAACTTGCTGAGGGTGCACTCAGTCCCACTGCCTATGTAATTGATGGAGATATTAAATAGTATTGGTCCCAGTACAGACCCTTGAGGGATACCACTCGTCACTGGTCTCCACATAGACATTGAGCCACTGACAGTAACTCTCCGGATGCAGCCTTCCTGCCAGTTCCTTATCCATCTAACAGTCTATCCATCAAACCATATCTCTCCAATTTAAAGGTAAGAACGTTGTGGGGGACCATATCAAAGGCCTTACAGAGACCTAGGTAGATGACATCAGTAGCTCTTCCCTTGCCCATTGATGCAGTCACTCCATTGTAGGAGGCCACTAGATTAGACAGGCATGATTTGCCCTTGGTGAAGCCGTGTTGGCTGTCTCTAGTCAACTCCCTGTCTTCCATATGTTTTGACATATCTTCCAGAAGGATCTGTTCCATGATCTTACTGTTTCTTAAGAAATATTGCAAAGTTTTATCTGCCATTGCTGGTGGGAGCTCTGTCCGTGCTGGCCCTGCTCACTCATCTCATGTTGCAGCACACACCACAGAGGCATTGCAACCGCACAGAGAAGATGGTGAAAGGAAACTGCAGCAGTTTTGCTACACAAAAACACCCTTCATCAAACGCCATGCTAACTAGAGCCAAAACCCATCCCACCTCACCAGAGGAGAGGATGCTACCACAGCTCTTTCTCCTGTACTGACTGCAGTGATTTGCAGCAGTGCTTCACATTGCCTTAGTAGGAAGGAGAGACATTGCAGCTGGGGGTATATAATTTTAATTTGGGGTGTTAGGCTGCCTTGCTCTCTTGCACCTCTCATCAGCTGCATGGTCAGAAAGGAGAGCAGCGTGCATCCCCGTCCCTAAACTGACCTGGCTGGCGCATGGCCTTTGGACGGTGGTCAGCAAACGCTGGGGATGCAAAAGGAAGCACATCGTGACTTCCCCTGAAATCCCCTCAAAGCGGTGGGGCCAAGGTGGCCCCAGAGCTCACAGACACCGGCACTGGGTTAAGATGCTGCTCCCTGTTCACCTGCCTTTGGCATTTACTGCCTCTCCAGCCTCATCACTTCTGGCTGCTGCTGGGACCTCACAGCAGGATGCCCCGGGCAGAGCTGGGTGTCACACCGACCTCGGGGGCGTGTTTTACCTTCCTGAGACCAAAACCACATCTAGCAGTGCCTGGCAATCCAAGGCCATGCGAGCCGTAAGCCCAGCAAGTCCTGTGCCAAGCTGCTTAGTCTCAGGAAAGTAAATCACAAGGACAGCTCGCCATGGGCACAGTTCTCACACCATCCCCACAGTTAGCCCTTCCTTCTGGTGCCCCAGCATGTAAAACTCAGCAAGGGACCCCATACCCATCACAGGACTGGAATATTTTTTTGCTCAAAAATCTGAACAATAAAGAACATCATGAGCGAGGGGTGTCACTCGTGATGCAGAAGATGCTCCACAGGTGTGTGCAAACACAGCCGAGCATGCAGCACTTCCTTAGCACTGCTGACATTAATTGTTGCACTTGCAATTAATTCAACTAAGTGTGAGTTTGTTAGTCTTTACCAAAAAAAAAAAAAGGTCATAGCCGATTTTATGAAAGAAAAAGCCCAGCTATACCAAGAAAATAAAAGCCCAGTTATACCACTACAAAGACACCAATTTGCTACAGCTACAGATCTTCTCACTTCTTTATGGGAATAACTTAGTGCAATATGTTTAAATTTAATCTAAACCAGTGGAGATATAGCAGTTTTTCTTTTTCATAATGAAGCAGTACAATCTTTGGTCATAGATACATCTTTTAAACACTTGGAGGAACTCCTGACACTGTACTTTTGGGAAATCTCAACCTCCCATCAATTTAACCTTTTCCCATGCACTTTGGTCTATCTAGCTTTATACTACCAAGGGAGGAGGGATCCCTGAGATCTCCATTTTCTTGAACTACAACCCACTTGTTGAGCTACTAAAGATTTACACCCTGTAGCAGCTGCCAGGCACCAGAGTCTCAATAGCCAGGGTCGCAGGAGATATTCTCCAAAGTTTTTTCCAGCTTGGAAACTAAAGCGGCAAAATTGACATTACATCTCTTGAAGCGTGTCTGTTCAACATAATGAGCGTGTTTCTAACTTTCCTTTTACTTGCTTAATCTGTCCCAACGTAATTCTGACTAAGCCTACTGCAAAATCCCTAAGTGTATATGCAGTAAAATCAACACAGCGATTCATACTAACAAACCAACGTTTGTAGAAACAGGAGAATTATAACATCAGCTTAGTTCATATCCAACCTCTCACCCGAAGCTCCAAAGAAACGAAGCAATCAGGATTATCCTGCGCTCCTTCGGACTTAGTAAAGAATGGCATCCTCAAAACGCTTCTACTGTATTTTAAATTTTGATCTTACTCTGCATTAAAGTAGGTTAAAATCTTCCAGCCAAACGCCTTTTCATCTAAAATTGTCCTTCTTAAAAGCATGAAACTGTGAAACATTATGAGTTTTGCTTATCTCTGCAACACTTCGGCTACATTTCTATTGAAAACATATTTTTTGGTTGACGTTATTGTAGAAGGGCTCCTACATACTTCTGCAAGGCAATGCAAAGAAGGAAAAAAAGAAAAAACTAAGGAAACCAGCTCTTAAAACAGCAAGTGCCACGCAGACAGCAAGCCTTTCAAGGGCTACCATGCCTGCGTCACCAGACTGCACTCTCTCTTTTAAGTGATGTATAACTTGTGATATACATAGTAGCTTGCTATACATAGCTTGCAATACAGTGTCTTCAGCAAAATACTTGACCGTGGACTTAACTTTCAGAATGCATCAAGGCCACCCAAGCCCCCAGATTTAGGCATCGTCTTAATCCAACTCTTATACTGTAAGGNCAGAATTTGTATGTAAGAATAAGAAGCCCTGAGAGGACAGTTAATGATAAATGCCACTTGCTGTTGACCACCAGGAAATGGTAAATACAGAAGAGCTATTGCTCAATAAAGCAGGGCAGTATTAGGAAGTAATGACATGAAAATGCCTGTGAATGTTCTGGAAAGTTCACCACTGACCTGCTATAGGTACAACGCAGCTCTCCTCTGCATAAGGATGAAGAACGGCCAGTGGAAGAAGGACTTCATTTCTAACATGCTATGGCATTTACACTCATAATTAAAATGCATTCCTCTAATCTATTTAGCTCATCTTTCTCTGAATACTTCGCCTTTCTTTGCCTCTAGGACAGACTGGTCTACTTCATCTCTCAAAGACTCTCTCAAGGGACTTCAACTCACAACTTCACACATCTACTGTGGATATTCCAGCTGAGTTCAGGGAAGAGAAAGAGGTGTTTCTGGGGTGCGGGTCTTTGAAGCTGCCTTAGGCTTTTAACTTAAAATGAGAGTAAAAAGTTCATGAACAGTGCTTATTTCTGCCCATTGACTGGGAGCCTTGAGTCTGGATACTAACCTCAGACCCAGGTGTCTACCAGGCTTCAACTATGATTTCTGCAGTCATGAAGCAGATTTCAAATGGTGTTCTATGCAGCTGTGGATGACATCAGTGTTGCCACTGTGTGGGAAAAAGACAGGATCCCAGAGAAGTCAGTAAGCCCAGTCTGATGGACATGGTGTAATGAGACACAGTTATATACCCATTATTAAATACCGATAAAGCTAGAAATGGGAGAAGACTTTCCATAGCCAAGACATAGCCCTTGTGATAACTGCTAGCTTACAAAATCAGCAACAGTTGCAGCACCTTGTAAACACAAAGGTTTATTTCAAAACCTCTTTGCAGACTTGTACACACATCTCCTGAAATCGCTGTTTTATTGGTGATGTTTGTAATACCTGGCCGGGTTTCTTCAGGGAATGATTACATCAAGATCTGCAGGGCAAAATTATCATCTGAAAAGACACATGTCGTATTAAACGTATCCTCTGTAGTTAAGAGAGGAACAGGATATTGTATTTCTTCACAGGGATCCACACTAAGAATAGATACTCCTTCTAAAGCCCAGTTGATTTTCAGCAAAGAAAAAGGTGCGTTCCTCAACCTCTGCGCTCCTAGAGGAGCCAACCTGGATAACTATACAGACGGTAAAGAGAAATGACATGGGCATCACCCAAGCCATGGGAACGGCTTCATTTCTCTCTCATTTCTTTTAATGACAGGCAGATTAGACCAGGAGGAGAAGGTACAAAGCTCTTCTGCAGGGCTGCCAGCATCCACGTCAGCTGGAAGCGCAGCCTTCGACCTGCGCTCGCGCTTGGGTTATCCTTGCACAGAAACGCCAGCTTGGGTATGACATCCCTTGGCTTGGCCACACTGCCAGCACGCCTGCCTTCCTGGAGTGTCTCGGGGAGGAAAACGAGCTCCTTGTAGTCCCCACAGCAGCCACAGACATGCGGTTGAATGAGTAAATATCAACAGGTTGTCTGAAAACAGCAGCAATGTGTATGGGGGGGTTAATACACAAACAACCAGAGAAGCCACAGACTATTCCGGCAGTTAAATATAGGCTTCTACATCCAGGCAGGGTGGAATTTTATAAAGCATATAAAAAAAAAAGTCATACCTTTAAAAACAGCCCAGATTTATCCTTCAGTTGCATGCCACCTTTTAAAAGGCATGGAGTAAATCAGAATTAAAAGGTGGCTGCATGACTGACTGCTGCACGTACCCACGACTGAAGTCCCCTCACCAGGCAGCGGTGTTTCCAGTTCAAGGCTTCATTTGCATTATACACGCTTTTTATTAACAGTGCGGAGAAAGAAATCATTCTGGATAAAAGACACCGGGATCTGACAAGGGCCACTGGGAGCAATGAAGAGGATTCATTGCACTGAGTGATCTGGATCACTGCTTAAGCAGGGCACGGAGAAACAATACGGACTTGAGCAAGTCCACGTTCTTTCCCCCAGGAATAAATAACTGCAAGCTACAGTGAAAGGGTGGGAAATCCTATCCTGGGCTGTGACTACCCTTCAGATGCCTGACTGAATAACAAGCTGGATGGGGGGCCTCCTGGGGTGCCAACGTCTGAAACGGCAAGTGTTAATGAGCTACGTAAACGAGGAACATTGAGTCGCACTGCGGAGGTGATATTATTATATCAGATTAGCCTCTGGTCGAGCTGGTATTGCAACAGTGTCCAGACTGGCTTTCCACAGTGAAAAAGAGTTTTTGACAACAGTGAAATAATTACAGGGCTCCAGGTTCCACCTGTTTAAAGCATTAAAGGACGGATAGCACAGGGCTCCTCACTGTATCTGATAAAGATATTGCAAAATCCCAACTGGTAACTAGAAAATACAGGCTAAAACTAAGATGCAGATCTGTGCCAGAGATGGCAATTAGCTAGTGGAACAAGTCTGTAAAGGCCGTGATGGATTCTCCAGATGGAGAGTGTTATAATCACCAGGACTGAATGTTTCACAAACTGGAATTAATTCACAGCATCGTGCAAAAGACCAAATTTTATCATTTCAAAACCCTTTTACTTGACAAGCTGCGATTCTCTCAACATGCACCTAAGGAAAGTTAGCAAAGACACCATTCAGGAATAGCTGCACATCTAGGAAAGGAAAGGTTTTCTAAAGATTATTACACTTGGCCAACTTAAAGCATTCAGAAGTTGTGAGTCAGGGCCCCAAGCATCATGCATCTGGCTTAAAAATACTGATATTTTAAAACAGGAAAAAATATCAGTTCCTTTTTATTTGCCTTCTGATTTTTTTGCCTTTTAAGCTTCAGAGTTCAAGCTCTCTTCTGCAATCATGATGCCCATAAAGCAGAAGCCACTAAGTCTAATTTATAATTACAATTATTATTTATAAATGCTGAGATTACCGCATCATATGACCCTAGGCAGTCTTTAGGATAATACCAAATATCTTGAGATTTACAGTAAAGTTGTGAGATTTCACCATGGTGATTATAAAGGCAATGTTCCCTTTAAAACCAGCCACACACAAAAAAAAAAAAAAAAAGCCAATCCAAAAAAGCAAGTTAAGCAGCAGCTGCAGTTATCCCATCTCCTTCGACAGCTCCCTGCCAGCATTTGTGGGTTTCCAGCCACATTTCCATCACCACACATGGACTGGGGGGAAGGGGAGGATTGGTAACCCTACAGGTCTTTTCCATCCCTGGTATCTGCGGGTGCTTCTTCCAGACCAATGCAGCTCTATGCTTCTCTCTTTTCTGGAAGGTAGAAGCCTTTTGCACACTCCCTGTCTGGAGGATACCAGGATGGATGTGCTGGGGAACAGATACTGGCCAGAGAAAAGGAGATGCCAGGGTACATGAGATTCCCATCTGACCACAGGCAAAGCTCTGTTTCCATTAGCTTCTTTCCCAGGCCCTCCCGATGAGATGAAAGCTGGAATTTCTCACCTCGCTTGCTCCTCTAACAGAAAAAACAGCCTCTTGAAACTCCACTCTTCCATCAACCTTATGAAACCAGGTAGTCCCCCACCCTGACCTCTCTTAGGGAGGCCCTCTGTCCCAGCCAGACATCCAGCTGTGAGCCTCCCCAGCACCCAGGTCAGGGGGAAAGCGGTGAGCGATAGCAGAGGTGCGGAAGGTTTGTGCTTGGGAGCAGCCCGGCAGCATTAACACAGCCCCCGGCTCTCCTCCAGAGGTGCTCAGGGGCTGCCTCCCCGGCTGAGTCCTCTAGCAGAGATGGGGCTGATGTCCCCGGACAGCTAACCTGCCTTAACCCACTCCATAGAGAGGAATATTTGGGGTAGAGGCAATTTTGTGACATCACATTTTTGCCACGCTCATTCTGGACTTGGGCAAGCCCACACCGTGACACAGTCCGAGATGCACACAGGAACACGCCAGAGCGCGGCTGAACTTGCCCTCACAGAGGGAGCAATGGCAAGTGATGAGCACATTGGGATTACTGCCACTTCCTAAAAGCTTTTGTCACCCAAATCTTCCCAGGTAACAGGGCTGTAAGGGGATCCTGCAGTCTGTGAGGCCAGTTATAAACTGGCATACAGCACAGGAGAATCACGGAATCACGGAATCTTTAGAGTTGGAAGGGACCTCTAGAGATCATCTAGTCCAACTCCCCTGCTAAAGCAGGATTGCCCAGAGCACCTCACTCGGGAATGCATCCAGGCGGGTCTTGAAAATCTCCAGAGAAGGGGACTCCACAACTTCCCTGGGCAGCCTGTTCCAGTGCTCTGTCACCCTCATCGTAAAGAAGTTCTTCCGTGTATTTGAACGGAACTTCCTGTGTTCCAACTTGTGCCCATTGCCCCTTGTCTTGTCACTGGGAACCACTGAAAAGAGTCTGGCTCCATCCTCCTTAAACCCACCTCCTTAAACCCAAACCTTTAGATACTTGTAAACATTAATCAGGTCTCCCCTCAACCTTCTCTTCTCCAGGCTAAAGAATCCCAGCTCCTTCAGCCTTTCCTCATAAGGGAGATGCTCCAATCCCTTAACCATCTTAGTTGCCCTTCGCTGGACTCGCTCCAGCAGTTCCCTGTCCCTCTTGAACTGGGGAGCCCAAAACTGGACACAGTATTCCAGTTGTGGCCTCACCAGTGCAGAGTAGAGGGGGAGAATGACCTCCTTCGACCTACTGGCCACACTCTTCCCTATGCAGCCCAGGATTCCATTGGCCTTTTTGGCAACAAGGGCACATTGCTTGCTCATGGATAATTTACTGTCTACTAGGACCCCCAGATCCTTCTCCTCAGAACTACTTCCCAGCAGGTCCACCCCTAACCTATACTGGTGCTTAGCATTCTTCCTCCCCAGATGAAGGACCTTGCACTTGCTTTTGTTGAACCTCATTAGGTTCTTCTCTGCCCAGCTCTCCAGCCTGTCCAGGTCACGCTGGATGGTGGCACAGTCCAGAAGAACACAAACCGGTTCTCACCAACTAAGAACAAGTCCAGGTAACGCCAGCGGTATTTCAGAGCTCCCAAGCAAAATGAAAAATCCACATCCCTCTATCAAAAAATACCATCGATAAAAGCCCGAGATGAGGTTGAAGACAACTGTTTCGCCGAGACCAAGAGTCTCACTGTCTGACACCTCCCGCGCAGCCAAACGTCCCCCCGGCCACTAGCACTGTGCAAAGCAATGGCACAAAATAGTCTGCAAGCAAGCAACTGTCCTGCGAGTGCTAATTACAGCCTCACATGTAGCCAGCAGGAACACAGGTAGGAAACATCCCCCAAAATCCAGGTACCATGTGAAAGGACCTAAAAGGGACCTGAAAATCCCCATCTGTGCACTAGGACCTAGAGCTGCCCTATAGAAAGCACAAGAGAGACCATACGCCTTAGACCAAACCTAGCTTTGGTGAAACACCCGCCGGCTACGCCAGCCTCCTAACCTATCTCTGGAAACGCATGCTGGAGTAGCCAGCAGGCATATATGCAGAGCGAGAGGTATTCAGGCCCTTGCTGAGCTGCAAGAAAGACACCACCCGAGATTTTTTGCTAAGTCTGCAAACCACAGCAGCTCGGCTCTGCTGCGCTGCCAGTTCTCTGCTGCACAACACATCCCCTCTGTGCCCCTGAACCTGCCATTTCTCCACCATCATGTAAAGAAAATGGCAAGCAGGGGTAGCAGGCATCCCCTCTGCAGTGTGATCTGGGGGTTAAACTGCGCTGCCTTACCGGGAATGAGCAGTAACCACCATCACGAGCCAGGGGTTTCTGCTGGGGTGATCCAGCAGCGCCTTGGGGTAAGGCTGGGGACCAGCCCACGCTGACGGCATGGAAAGCTGCACTGAAAACAAGGCATTTCTCAGCATTAACCTTGCTGAGAAGGCACCCAGGAAAGGTTTTGGAAGTGGCCCCAAAGGCTTTCCCATTCAACACCAGTGCCATTCCCAGTTAGCTGCAGCAGTGCATGCAGCACCCGGGTCTGCTCGTTTACATGGACTCAGCAAAATAGATTCTGTGGGTATTGAATCAGCATTTTCCAAGAGTGATAAAAAACCCCAAACCAGCTCCTTTTCTGCAGAGACAAATCTGCTTGTTTCCAGAGATGTCTCTTAGCACCGTGAATGGCTGCGGGAGAGCACGGCCCCAGCTCGACCCCATTGCCCTTGAGTTCGTATAGCTGTTTCTTAGCACAAACAGAGATTTTTCGCTGAGCTCTTAAAAATATCATCTTGCTCTGACAAAAATTGCATGAACTCTGCACAGTGGTAGGCAGGTAATCAAAACACACGTGTAGCTGGAGGAAGGCCAGGGGAGCTCAGCGCGGGCCCTCCGCCTGTCCCAACCACTTTGCAACATGCACCAAAGCGACGCTCCGAGTTTCTCCCCGTCTCGACACGAAACCCGTCACTTTTGCAAACACTGAAAGGCAGAGCATTTACTCTCTCATTTCACGCCTTACGAATTTCAGAAAGAAGAAAGAGACAGGTCAGCTGTGCCACGTTTTCTCCCTGCCTGTGCTGTGCCAAAATAAACGCGCGCAACTTAAGTCGATGCCGACAAAACCTTTGGGCATCTTGGGGTCTGAAAAGACCTAATGAGGCAGCTTGCAACATGAAAGCCACTCACACCACACAACTCCAGCCTTCCAAACCCAGCAAAATACTGTCCGGGTGGTCAAAAAGGCAGGGATGAGACAGGGAAACACTTGTGTTTAGCTACAGTAAGAAAAGGGAAGCTCTTGACACAAGGCAGCCATCCTGCCTGGGCGCTGGCCGGGACCCGCGCCGCTCGCAGGGATCAGCTCGCGGAGTGTAAATGCTCGGGATTATTTTTAATGTGCTTGGAATAAACCCGTGCTCGTGGGGAGGCCTGGCACGAGGGGCCTAGCACCGAGAAAGCCCCACATGAGCTCCGTTGGGAAGACTTAAGGAGGGCATAAGGGGCATATACGCTTTACATAGCCCTCTCAGAGACAGGGGGTGCCACGCTGTGCGGGGTGTGACGTCCCCACCGCCTGCCTGCGGCTGAAACTCGCAGGGGCCATGCCCACCTGAGGCCCCAGCCTCACAGATGGTTCCTCCATCGAGGGCAGAATCAGGCCTCTCCAGCAGACCCACCCCCCACCTTAACGGCCATTACCTGCTGACCCCGTACTCCGGGGGCGGCTGGTAGCGGACGAGGGCCACCTCGGCCCGGGCGGGCTGGGGGCCGGTGGCGTAGGAAGCCTTGAGGACATCTTGCGCTGGCTGCTCGCCGTAGAAGAGCCCGTGCTCCTGGGCCTTGCTGCCGGGGGCCACCGCCTTGCCTTTGTAGGGGTACTCTGGCGGCGGGCCCCGCGGGTCCGTGCCCTTGCTGGGCGGCGGGGCTGCCTTGAAGCCCTTCCCGCCCGCCGGGGCCGGGGGATGCTGCTTGGCCCCGTTCCTCTCCAGGGAGAGCTGCATGATCCTCTCGCTCAGCGAGCGGACGTGGCCCTGCTTCAGCTCCTTCAGCGCCTCGTCCTTATGCGCCTGCCCGCTGTTGGCCCGGTTCACTGTCGGCCTCCCCTCCGTCCTGGACTTCGGGCCAGACCCGCCGTAAAATCCCGGCGCGGCGGCAGCGGCGGTGGCCGGCGGCTGGCCTCGGAAAAACTGCGACTGGGCCTTGGCCTCCTCGTAGGTGGGGAGCTCCTCGGTGCCGTGCGGGGGCTGCGGGGCGCGGGGCTGCTTCTCCATGGCAGCACCGTCCCCCTGGTGCTCCTGCCCCTGCGGTTCCTGCCGCCCCGACGGCTGGACCATTGGCGGCTCTTCGGGCGCGAGGTTTTCTGCGGAAGAGAGAGTGCTGGCAGTGCTGTTGGAGGGGCCGGCGCTGCCCGTCGCCTGGTGCTGTATGGCCAGCAGGTTCATGTTCTCGCTGGGGTTGCCATACCTCAGCCGCTCCTGGATCAGGCGCTGCAGGACGGTGCCGGCTGCCACCTCCTCCGCCCCTCGCATCTCCGCCTCTGGCACCCGGCGGAAGCTGGGTGGGCGCAGGGTGCAGAGGGCCTCCTCGGCTGGGCAGGGAGAGAGAGAGGCGGCCATTAGCCCTGCTGCCCAGGAGGTCCAATCCTCTCCCCTTTTTTCCCTCTCCTGCACCCCGCGGCAGTGACCCTGGGGCAGTGCCCTGCTAGGGTCCCCCTGGCTGCAGCCAAAGGAGGCAGGGCACTGCTCACTGCTCGTCCCCCCCACCCCAGATCATCCCTAATTCTGTTTGTAGTGACCCCTAACAACATATTCCTGTCCCCTCACTGGCCCTCCCCTCCATAACACTCCATGCACCCCATACCCACAGCTCTGAACACCCTCCCAAGTCAATGGAGGAACAGGCAACATCAAAGGGAAATGTGTTCTTTTCTAAAATTAGGATAGGATAGGATGGGATAGCATAGCGAATAGAATAGAATAGAATAGAATAGAATAGAATAGAATAGAATATTTCAGTTGGAAGGGACCTACAATGATCATCTAGTCCAACTGCCTGACCACTTCGGGGCTGATCAAAAGTTAAAGCACGTTATTAAGGGCATTGGCCAAATGCCTCCTAAACGCTGACAGGCGAGGGGCATCGACCACCCCTCTAGGACGCCTGTTCCAGTGTTTGACCTCCCTCCTGGAGATGCCCTGCATGGCTTACAGAGGCAGCCTGCGCAGCAATGCTAAATGATATGCTGCATTTTTGATGGCCAAAGTCAGATGAGTCAAATCCCCTCCTAAGTGCACTGCCTGCCACGACAAAATAAAATGCAGAATGTGTCACAGAAAACCTCTGAAATGACACTGAAAATAGAAGTGTCCTAAAAGTGTAATTAAAGAATAATCTGTGCTCTGGCGTCTTCCCCTAAAACTGCAATTTCCCTTCTGACCAATAGTGCTATTTCTAAGAGAGTCAATACTAACCGCTGTAGTTTTTCTGGGTGAGTACAAGGAAGGCGTTACAGCCATAGATGTAATGCCAGCATTTTAAAAAGAGCACAGACGGATCAGCTACACAACCCTAACACAGAATATTGAAGTCATTCAGAGGCAATGGTACCATTTTTGTACCATACAGGCAGCGGAGCTTGTCCGGTGCTAAGCATCTAATGGCCTATAACCACAGCTGGGCGGCTGGGATCCCTCCCTCCTGGAGCCATCCTCCCGTACCCATGCCAAAAGTGGTGTACATCTGCCTGAACAGTGCCTGAGCCCGGAGGGGTGCTCCTGAAAGACCCCCATGCGGATAAAAGCGAGAATAAGCCTGCAGCTCTGGACAAAGTCCTCCCATGTCCCCAGGCAAGACGGAGGTGCTGTTTTCAGTTCAGTTTTTTGAGGTCATTCTTGGCAACTTTCTTTCTCCCTCCCGCTGTTTCCAATTCTCAGAGGAGTTCATCAGAAGTACTTACATTTGTTTTTTGGCATTTCAAAGTAGTTAAAAAGCAAACTTTCTCTTGAGGTCTGGTATTTCCCTGAGGTTTCATCAGTTACTGCACATGCTGTGGGATAACTTACATACAACCCAGAGGAAAAAAAGCCTTTGCCTCTCGACTACGAGAATAGGTCATTTCCACTAACATTTTTGTGGCAAAGCCTTAAGATGATTGTGGGGCTTGAGGGGGAGAAAAGTTTCCCAGGCTGTTTCACTCCACACCTGCCCTACAAAATACACTTCTCCTCCTTCCCCTGAGACGTTATCTTCCTGCCAGCCTGACCTGTTGGTGTTCCAGCCCGGCCACCAACCTTCAGAAGGTCTGTCAGCTCCACAGGCCAGCGTTTAAGCCAACAAGATGCACAGACACACACATCTCCATCTATCTGTCTGCAAAACAGCCATGTGCCCATCAACTCTATAGAATCATAGAATGTGTTGGGTTGGAAGGGACCTCTAAAGGTCATCTAGTCCAACCCCCCTGCAGTAAGCAGGGACATCTTCAACTAGATCAGGTTGCTCAGAGCCCCATCAAGCCTGGCCTTGAATGTCTCCAGGGATGGGGCCTCCACCACCTCCCTGGGCAACCTGTTCCAGTGTCTCACCACCTTCATTGTAAACAACTTCTTCCTAATGTCTAATCTAAACCTACCCTGCTCTAGTTTAAAACCATTGCTCTCGTCCTGTCGCTGCCCCTGCAGCTCTTACTGCTTTATTCATGTTATTGCAGTGCACAGAAACCTCATCAGACCGGACATTTTTGCAGATGTGAAATAAAAATCTCTCTAACATACCAGAAAGCTCACCCTAAAGTACCAGAAAGCTCACAGCCCAGGTTGTTAGACTACACCTGAGATAAGGCTGATGAAAGTGGAAAAAGACAACTCCATGTGGTCAAAGCAGCTCTTTATCATACACCAGAAGGATTTTCACCCCTGCAACTAGTCATCTGTTACCATCCTCGGATTTGGGAGATGTACTTTAGTTGCCAGTTTTTGAGGCCCAAAAGGACCGACCACAGTGCACCTTCCACAGGGCACCTGCAGTCCTGCTCTACCAGCAAAAAGCTATGGATCTCAGCCCAGCTGTGCCGTGAAGAGCAACCATACCCTGAAGGACAAGCAGAAACGTTGCATCCTCCACAAGCATAAATGACAAACATAACTGACTGAAGTCAAAGGCATCTCCCATTAGACTCTACGGAGGATGAGGAGCTGGCCTCCAACTCTGTAAATATTATTTGTAAGTGGTCTAAACTGCTCGTTTAATGCTTCGGAAAAAAACCTGGAAGTAAATGTGGTGGGTTCATATGGAAGTGTGGCCACCCACTTACCAGCTTTTTCTTTGGCACTGATTGCTTCAGCTGTTAGTGGAGGAACCTCATGCCTGCCAGCAAACAACTGGTGATCCTGGTAAAGAAAGCCAGCGTCTTCCAGTACCTGGACTGGGCTGGTAGGCTTGTAACAAACAGATGTGGAGCCTGCAAGAAAGAAGAACAGGATGTCAGTAAATAAAACACTTGAATGACAAAATGTGAAGCCATGACATATGACAGAAGTCCAAAAAAATTTTCTCAAGTGTGGCTAGGTGCCCGAGAAGACCTGACAAGGCCACCGAGCAAATCACCTCTTCTCTTTTCACCACCCAAATAACACGTTAGCTCTGGGGAACAAGAGGCAGCCACCGAGTCATGTTCTATGCACTGACCCAGCCTGGTCTTCAAGGCTGGCACAGCTCAGCTTATAAGAGCTGACAGTGACAAGCTCACAAATCGAGGCACAGCCCTGGGACATGAAGCCAACAGAGCCAGAGTAAAACTGAAACAGGGAGTGGGTAAAAAGAAGGAAAGAAGGATAGGTGAGGACCCAGCCACACATTCAATAGGGCTAAAATCTGGGAAAGGCTTTGCCACAAAATCCGCTCATGAATAATAGTTCAGCAATACAGAAAATTGCTGAGACATAAAATACAGCCAACGCTATCAAGGGAGGGAGTTTATAAATCACTTTGTCCAGATGTTCTTAATATGGTAAGCAGAGGATGTAGCTGGAAGGCCATGGGAATGTGTCCGGCAGACTGACTGCACAGGAGCCACATGCCTGAACTCCAGCATCCCACAGACATCGACGGCTGAACGGGGCCCCCAGACCCTTTCACAACCAGTGAGCAGGAACAAGCTCACCTGGCAAGCAACAAGGCTCATCCTAGATCTGCTCTCAAGGGTGCCTTTCTCCAGCAGTGCTTGTTTTAACAAGCTCATACAAAATGCATCACAGCAGTGTTAAGACAAGAGTGACATTGGCTTGACCCCACAAATCCAGACAGGAGTGACATTGGCATGACCCCACAATTAGAGAAATACACAGACAGTCTGGAGAGGCTCCAATGAGGGCCACAAAGATGATCAAAGGGCTGTAGCTACATGGAGAAGACAAGGGGCAACGGGCACAATTTGCACTAAGGTTTTATCTTAAGTAAGAAAATTTTTACAGTGAGAACAATCATTCACTGGAACAACCCCCTCAGTGACATGGTAGAGTCCCCATCACTGGAAGTTTTCCAGACGTGACTAGACAAGGTGCTAGATGATCTCATCTAGGCTCCCCTTCCCACAAAAGCTTAGACCAGATGATCTTTTCAGATGATCTTTGTTCCTTCCAATCTCGGCTGTTCTATGATTTTATGATTTCCCACTTCCTACTTATTTTTCCGAGCACTATCTCATTTTTGTAAAGAGAAGGCTCTTTGAAGTCCAAACCTTACAGGTGAGCACCTCCTGGCCCCAAGTACCCTGGTGGAGTGGGGACACAGCAGAATCACTATCCACGTACACCACTGGTTGCCATAAATTTTAGAGTAAGGGAATAGCCATTGACCTCCAGCACCGGACACTGCCAAAGGACTTGCCCGAGCAGAAGGTGAAGGGCTCAAAGTGGCACCAGTGGGGCGTCCATCCATCCCATCAGAGCATCCATCCATCCCAGCAGGGCAGGAAGCCCACGAGCACAGGGACCACAAGCACCCTGCTCTGCAGGAAAAACCATTGGCCACAGATGACCTGGACTTAACCCAGACTGCTTGGTTTGTGCTCGGCTAACTACATGCTCACTGGCATGTATCGCATGGGGAGGTTGCTTTTCTCCCTGCCTCACACACAGGTCATCGCCAACCCCATGCAGGGCATGGGGCAGCAGGGAGCAGGATCCAGCCCATCTTCTCTACAGCCATGAAGACACTATTTTCTTCTGTGGCCAGAGGAGAGGAAATAGGCATTTCTGCAAAATGTTAATTAATTCATCACTTTACGATTCATATTATGCATGAATGTGTATGGCAGTTTTCTATATTTAGAGAGCAAGAGAGAAAGACTGCTCACTTGAGTAGGATATGTTTGTGAAAACAAGCATGGTAGACTGGTCTGGAATTTGTGCTGATGCGAATACAGACCCAAGGAAAATATCAAGAACCCTAATTTTCAACATGTTACCCTATTCTGGCACAGAACAGCATTAAAGACACCCTTCACGTGGTCCTGCCTTGGAATCAGGAATCCTGTGCAAAACAGGGGAGTTCGGAGCCCAGGCTTGTTTTGTGAATAAAAGGTGAATTGGGGTGAAATGAAGAAAATCTGCGCACCCAAGGAAGATGGTTTCAAGCGTTACAGGAAACAGGAACAGCCAGCAACTGCCAGCTCAGCCTCAGCACTCACCAAACAGAATTTAAAAGAAATAAACGGTTACTAAAATTGTACGCTCATGTTCTGCATTTTGAGTCTGTAGGCATCCTTGGGTCATGGTTTCAAATTTTCTGAGAAGAAAGACTTTTTTTTTCTGTAGCAAGAGCAGAAATTCTCACCTATCCACTTGACTTTGGGGGCTGTGGCCATGGCAAAGCAATATTGTACTAAAATCAGGACTGGTAAATGCTGGCATCTGCCAAACTGCTCAGTTTCCGATCTCTGCTATACCGGAGTCAAAACCAAGTAGTTCCAACCCAGACAGAAACCATTGCACTTTGCTGTACCCATGTTAATGTTTTATCATCGTAAAATGATGTAATGATGTCATATGATGTTAAAAATGATGTTGTTTTATGTTCGTTCACAGTAGGTTTTAATAAAACGTCATCTTTAACTGGCGCAGGAAGCCAGTTTATGTGTAAAACAGATAACAGCTGATGAAAGATCAGTTCTTGGCACATGGCCACAATCCAGATCAGGGGGAATAACACAACACTTGAAAGCTTAGTGAAGCCTCATGAGCCGCTTGGAGCAAGGCACGAGCCTTTTTTGTTTCCTCCCCTGCCTTGGTGTCACTGGAGTCTTCCAAATCCCATGTTCCCTCTCTGGACAGGAAGGTTTTGCTACACCCAGCTCTGCAGGGGTGCAAGGTGCCCGTCCAGTGCTCAGGCACCTGCTCCTTCCCCAGACCTCCATGTTCTTCTATGATGTTCATCAAAAAGGCAATTTCCATCCCTATAATTGAATCCTGGTGCCAGAGCAGCAGTGCCCAAGTGTCACGGGTAAGCAGCTGGTTGAGGGCAACCTAGGATGGAGACCATCTCTCCTCCAAGGAGGTGTCCCCAGGGAACGGCTTTCTACCCACATCGAGCCCAAACCTCCCGAGCCACAAACCACAGTTGCTGCCCTGTGTTTTGTCACTGCTGCTGCTGCCAAGAAGAGCTGACCCCACCACCTCCACAAGTGCCCCCTCCCAAAAGCAGCTCCGTCCATAGCCATCACCTCTTCAATCGCCATATATTTGGTGTCTCTTATAAACAACGCTCAACCACATTCTGGCCTGGTTCAGGCCTTGCTGAACTGAGCAGCTGCTCCAGGCCTTCATTTCTGCATCTCTACCAGCTCTCCCACATCTAAGTGATTGCCTGACACCAATTCATTTGTTTTCCTTTTTCTTTTTTCTTTTTTTTTTTTTAAGCGAAACACGCATTACGCCGTACAGAAGCGGACACACTATCCTGGAGGATTACTACACAGCAGTACAGTTCATTTGAAGATTCACAACTATTTCAATGAATCATTTGCAAAGATTAACACCAGACAGTCAGCAAGGAGTCCAGAGACAGAGGAGCAGCGCTTAAATAGTTCCTGTTTCTGATGTGGTTTCAGTCTGGTTTTGAAAATGATCTAAAGCAAAACCTCATAGGAAGCTCATTGCTGTGACTTTACAGGAAAGCCACAGTTTCAGAGCAATAACAGCATCCCCAAGAAGCAGATTTCCTCCTCAAAAAAAAAAAAAAAAAAAATACTGGGAGAAGATGGTTTTCTTACAGCCAAGCTGCACTGCTACTCTCGCCTTCAGTAAAACACCAAAAAAATGCCCATTATACAAAGACGGTTTGCTGCTATTCAGAGGCAACACCTCGAGGCAACGCCTGGGTGATGAGTTTCTGCATCGCACCCCGCTGCCCGCCTGGGTACCGCTCCGCGGCACAGCCCGCGCTGCCAGCACGTACGGCTCCTCCTCCGCCACCCAGAAGCCACCCAGCCAAAAGAAAACACAGAGCTGTCCTCCAAAAAAATCCTCCTCCAATTTGTACCCTATTGACCGAGCGATTCAAAAAGAGACCGAGGCGTTTCAAATACCATCCAAAGCAATCATCTGAAATGAAAAATTAAGTAAGGCGGCTTTACACTTTCCTATAAACTCTGCCGTGGTTTGTTAGGGAGGTCCAAAAAAGACAGAACAAAAATGACATAGTTTCCAAGCCCCAGTCTGTCCTTCTGCCTCATAGCCAACCCAGAAAGGAGTATAAATACCTTATTCCACATTTAAAATATTTTCTTTGCCCTGTCGCTGCATAAAAATCTCAGGTCAACAAGAAAGGAAAACAATTATTTAAAGGAAATAATGAAAGGACGCTCAAAGCGCTCTAGGTTCCCATGAATTGCCAAGGGTGGACCCATCAGTCCCTCCAACCGGTCACAGGGACCCTCCATCGAGGCTGGACACCCCTCCATGCGTATCCTCGCCCGTGAACTTTAGTTTCTCTAAACCTAGTTTCGAGAGGGGGGATCGCCGTACCCAGCCACACAGCTGTACTGCTCTCCCAAAGCTGGGAAGCAGATTTTGAGTTTCCTTCAGCTCAGAAAAAATTAACTCACATGTCCCGTTTCTTGGTTTACCTACAAAAAGGAGAAACTACTTCCAACAGCGTTGTAAAGGATGCTCTTGGTACCACCAGCAGCTCTTCTCTGACAGCTCTGGGACGCTATTGCAGCCACAGCTCCAACAAAGAGCAGGGGCTCAGACACATGTTGGTGATCGTTTCCCATCAGCAGCTCCCTGGCTGATGTGCAGGTTTTTTAGGTCACTTCTGGGATGGCTGATTCACTCCTGCACCCCACAATTCTGCTTGGGAACCTCACATCCACTGCCAGGGCTCCTGAGCCCTGCGAGGACTGAACAAGCATCACTAGTATTATTTTCACGGGTGCAGAGCAACATCTTGCAGGACCCCACGCAACCAACCCACGCAACGCACACCAGATGTGAGCGAGCAGCACCTCTCCTTTCCCACATGAAAGCTGGGAATCTACCACATCTGAACTGGGAGAAGCCTCACCCCTGCGCCTGGCAGGATTCACCAGACCGAGCTCCCTCTCCAGAGCTCCCTGCTCTGGGGAAAGAAATCCTCAGCCCAGCAATAGCTCTGGGATCCACATTGTGCCATTCCCTCACTCAAGAAAAGCTCCTGGAGTCTCCCATCCTGAGTAACTGTCATTTCGTTCTCCAAAAAAGTGCCTCATCCAAGAAAGCACTAGCAAGACTACTGAGAAAAGGCGACGGAGGCAGACAAGCCCCATCCCTCCCAAGGAGCCTTGCTAACGCATCCAAATTTAACTGCCTACAAGGATGAACGTTTTCTGTGGAACTCCAGCCTCACGCGCTTATTTTCATATATGCTTCCTCTCAGCAAAAAACAAAGCAGACAAGCAAAAAAGCTAGGAGCGAAGCGAAGCAAAGCAAAGGCGCCTTGAAAGCGGCTCCTGAACCTGGCAGGAGATCAGATGGATCCTGGAAAGAGTGGAGCCAAGTCTGCCTGCCCGGGAGATCCCCCATGGACCCCCGCGCCTTCCCGATGGAAATCAGGTGCGCGGGCGTGTGGGGGCAAACGGTGCCCATCACGGCTCTTTCATCTCGGATGGTTACAGGTTTTATAACATTAGAATAATTTGCTGGTTTTTTCCCCCATCCCAGGCTCATCCCAGAGGATGCAGGATGCAGGCAGAGTATTTTCATCGCAGCTCCAGGTGCCAAGCAGTCACCTGGGCATCAATCCGACGGAGGAAGGGACGCACGTTCCTTAGGTGGCTTGAGTTAGGCTTTGCACAAATATGTGCATTTTTAAGGCCTCTATATATTACAAGTTATGAATTTGCCTCTGCAGCTGTAACATTGAGTCTACAGCATGCAGCCAGCCCAAATTTATTCAAAGAATTGAATCAATAATTGAAATTTCTACTTTGATCAAAGTGCCAGTGGCACGATGACGACTCACGTCAGTGTTGCTGCTCTGAGATTAAAGGGTAAGTATTATTCAGAGCTGAAAGTAAGGGAAGAAACTCTCAGTAAAAGAGTGAAACACAAAGGCTGACATGGAGCTCGCGAGTGAGACAACGCTTCTGCTGCGGCCGTGCCACTTGTCAGCACAGCAAAGAGTCTGCAGACATTTTCACTACGCCATAAATTCTGATTTCCAAGCCATAAAAAAAAAAATCCCTCCAAGATAAAAATTCATCATGCAAATTCATAGGGAAGGTTTTTTTTTTTCTTTTTTCCACTGGGGGGGCGGGGGGTATCATAAATCAACCAGCTACAACATACAGACAAGACACTCGCAAAGCAGGACTTTAAGCTATGATTAACTTTGCTGTACTTACAGCCTTTAAAAATGATCATGTTACAGAAAAGCACTGGCATGATCTGTGACACTGGGATATTTAAGCCCTTCCATTAATTAACCAGAAGTGAAATAGGACCTAGGACTGTGGATCATTCAGTCTAGTTCCTCATTACTTCGAGCAACCATATTATAAAACTCCCTCCTTGAACTGAATAAACAGCATCCCAAGAAGAAGGCTTTTTTTTCCCCCCATTTGGAGGAGGTTTCAGGATCCTCTTCCTCCGATCCACACAAATATTCTTCTCGGTTCCCGCTCGCCGTCACTGACATTGCTCTTTATCCATCTATTTTTTTTGCCAGTGGTGTCCTTTAGGTTAAATAGCTTTCTCCCTGAGTCATTCCCACAAACTTGCAGCGTACAAAGGAGCCTGGGATAAGGACAGAACAAAAATAGGACAAAGACTGTACAGTACTCTGTAACTGAAAATGCAGGCATTGAACTCCATCGTATGGATCTTCAGATTTCTAGAGCTTTTCCATTTTTTTTTAAACACAGGCAACAAACCATAGGCAAAGGATCCACAGAAATTCATTTGATCCGTGTGAAGAACCGCTCGCGATAACCCTACACTGAGCGGAACTTTTGCATTATTCTTAAGTATCATGTCTAAAGGAGAAAGAAATTAAACCTTCTTCCCAACAGAATATATATTAAAATTATGAGCCTTCCGTTATTAAATCATTACCCGCAATTTATATTCATACACTTTTTAAATGAAGAAATTTAATAAACGGTATTACACACAAAAGTGCTAACAAGATAATTGCCTTTAGTTCCTGCTCCCAGATGGCTGAGCTCAGACTTAGAACAGGAAAAATCACAGTAACGGCCAACGGCGTGGAGCCATCGCCTCGAAAACAGCCCCAAAACGATGCACACCGCAGGCAGGGGGACGTGTCCCCAGGGGATGGGACGTGTCACTGGCAGGAACCCCCTGCCCAGGTACCCAGGGAGACATCCCAGGGGGATGTGCCTGCCCATCTCTGCGGGATGGAGGAGCCCAGACCAGGTCCCTGAGTGGGGGATCCAGGTTCCTCCTGCCCTCCTGGCACCTTGGGGGACCCGCGCGCCGTCCCTCAGCCCAGCAGCAACTTCACTGAAATATCTGCGCACAACACCCACATTGAGGGGAGAGGGGCAGAGGAAGAACAGTTTTTTAATGACTTCAATTGGTTTAGGTCTTAAATGGAGACCGAATTTCACTAAAAGCATTTTAATTCATTATTCATGAAATTATTCATTAAATTAAATTAATAAAAATAACATTATTTTCCAGCCGGAGCCTTGACCTTTGGAGCTACTGTTGTCTAAAGCACATTCATATTCGTGCTAACCAATATGGTCAGAGCAGATAATCCCAAATATTGCTCAATGATTTAATCCCACACTAGATTTTCTCGGGATGTGGGATCCTTCTAAGGATCACCCTGCTCCTCGAAAGGCGCTGCCTGGACGCGTGCCGGCCACCATCGCCCGGCTCAGGCAAGAAGGACCCGCCACAACTTCAAGATGTGGCAGAGACGCGCGTGGGGAAAAGTACGGCACCACACCACACCACGGGACGTGCCGAGGCTGTGGCAAGGCCACCGAGAAGCAGTGACAAGCAGGCACGCCAGCAAATGCCGCAGGACCTGCTGCTGCACCGAGGATAGATTTACTGCAGGGCAAAACTCTGCTCTCACCCGCGCTGGTCCAAATCCGGAGTGATTTCACCCGCTTCTACAGATTTTCTCCAAATTTACACCCACAGCAGCATCCCACCTACTGAAAAAGTCACTTAAAGGACCAAAAAAGAACAGACGCACTTCCTAAACCCACCATTTCACTAGAAAAGTTGCCCTAACAATTTTTTACAGAGGTGACATTGTTGTTCTTGTTATTACTATTATTTTCTATTTACTTCCATCTATTTCTACTCCTGCCCTGAGCCGAAGGCAGGCTGTTCCATTTAAAAATTCAGCACACAAATGGGAACCAGATTACATCTATCCCAAAGCTGCCAAAAAGCAATTGCTGTAAGAAACCAAAAATCCTCCTGGGATTTTTCCCAAATCCGCAAAATATTCCCGAGCAGTAAAGTTTCCACTGGGACTATTACATTAGCAGATAGTCTCTGTGCGAAAACCCGAGTATGCAGCCGTCCGCCTAATAGTTTCCAGGACAAGGAGGCTGCATGAGGCACGTACTCCCACCTTAGCACCGAAAAACATTTATACCGGATCTGGCCTTTAAAGCCAGTTATATGCCTATCAGTGTTAAAAACCAAATGGCACTGGGGATCATCAGGCTTCTATTTCCTGAAGAAAAGCTGCAATGGTCAGTAGTAACATCTCCACATCGTCCTGAAACCTCCACGTGCATCCCCAGAGCCCGGCTGAGCCGGATCCCATGGGAAGCCCCCAACACGTCCTGCCCAGGGCTGCCCCTGGGAGGCCTACAGACCCCCTTCCTTGTCTCCGCGCTGGAGAAATGCAATGCCTTTAGCTCTGTGCCGGTGGTTCCTCACAGAGGAGCTCTTGCGAGGGGCACCGGAGCTGTCTCCAGGCATCAGTCCCTCCATCCGGGATGCTGATGCGCGGAGGGTTTGGTCCAGATGGCCGTGGGGGGCCAGGACGCTGCGAACTGCCCCCACACCCATCCCCGATGCCGCGGATGCATGGAAATGAAAAATAAGTGAGAGCACCCACCCATCCTGTGGGAATCAGGGCTTCGGAGGGGCAGCACGTGCTTGTGTCGGTCGAAGCTGCCCTCCTCCCATGCCCAGCGCTTTCCAAAAGAACAGGGAAAGCAAAGCTCCCCATGCCAGAACGCTGGCAGAGAGCAAAGGGGAGCGAGGGACATCAGGACAGAGGAGGAGGAGGGACACGCAGGTGATGGCGGGGGCTCCCACCAGCCCTATTTAACAACTTAAAACCAGCCCCCCGACTTCATCCCCTCAAACCCACTGCTACGGTCAGGCTTGGGGATGAGGAAGGCTCGGGCAGGAGGCGGCCCATCCATGTGGGGCCACGGCACGCACCCAGCACACCCCCGGAGGGGGCTTTATGATGGGAATATCACCCGCCCCATATTCCCTGCCCGCACCCCTCAGGCATTTCTTGATAAGGTATTTATAGGACCCTTTTAAGAGCTTTTTACGCCACTAGCAATGACTAAATATATATATTATATATACACACACATATAAAAATACATAAATATGTAGTATACTTCATATTTATACAGCTATAGTATATGAGTAGTCATATATAGCTATATATTTTTTTATATCTCTCTACCTTTATGTAAATNACATAGATGTAAAAAAAATTATAAAAATATATATCTTCATCCACATCTGTGAGCCGCAACAGCACTGACAGCTCGCTGTGCACAGGAAAAATCGGGGGACTCCTCATCTTCACAGGCACCCCTCTCACAGAAGGCTTTTTAGGCTTATTTTTATGGAAAAAAGACAAACCCTCAGCTCAGCGGATGCCCAGTAAGGGCCTTGCAGATGCCTCAGCACCCAGACCTCGCTCTCCGGCGGGCGGGCAGCAGCTCAGTGCTCCCGGGACGCTCACACAGCACCAGGAANGAAAAAGACCAAGCAGCGACCTTCCTGTATTTTAAAACTATGAATCACAAAACCTGGCAGGAGGATTCGACTTCAATTGGTTGAATTTTATTTTTCCTCCACTTTCAATGGTGGGTTGTGTGTGGGGGGTTTTTTTGGTTTTTTTTTTTTTCTTTTTCCCTTTAAGCAGGAGTTTATCTTTGTTCTCCCTGCAGGGGTAGGAAGGTTAAATATAAAAGTTCCCTCTCACCATCCCCCTACAACAACAACGTGAGAAATCGCTCTCCCGGCGGGGGCGGCCCTTCCTGCGGGTCACCCCGCCGCCACCGCCGCCCGCCCCCGCCTGGGACCGCCGACACCCCCGGGGGGTGGGGGCACCNTGGAGAAACATGGAGTATCCCGCGGCCGGGCTGCTCGGCCCTAACGGTGCAGCGAGGCGGGGGAGGGGGGGAAGGATGAACTCGCCCCCGCTCCCACCCCCCGCCTGGGGTTTCCGCGCAGCCCGGGGGCAGCCGGGTGTGCAGGGTCCGGGAGCTGGCGGGGGGCTGCCCGGCCCCCTCCCCCGCATCCTCCGCGGGGAGCAGAGGGTCGGCTCTCAGGGCAGCGGTGGGGCAGGTCCCCGGGAAGCGGCGGGTCGAGTCCCAGGGGAGCGGCGGGACAGATCCCGAGGAGTAGA